>CM047812.1:106263798-106863798 GCA_026214975.1 Gentiana macrophylla | reverse complement strand
GTGATTACATTATTGTCCAAATGGTTTACGATTTGTTTCCGTTTTAATCCATTAAGGAATATTGGGTGTCGGTGTTGCTGTAAAGCTTGCCGAGTCCATGATTTTTGTTTAATCACACACTGCTATTGTTAATGGTAATGGTAATGATAATGATGTTATTGATACTGTGTTACTATAAACGCTGCGATTAAATTCGGCTTTCAATAACTACGTCGAAAGGGTATCATATGAGATCTCAAAATGAAAAGAAAAAAAATGCACTTTGGTGAAAGAATTTTGATGATCGGTGTTTTAAATCAAAAGCTACGGTCGTATATAAGAAAAACGCTCCAATTAATGCAAATGTTTTTCCGGCTTTTAAAATTTACGTCGGAAGGGTATCTTATGAGATCTCAAAGTAAAGAGGAAAAAAATATGAATTTTTGTGAATTATTTTTTGATGATCGGAGTATAAATCAAAAATTACGGTTCTTTGAAATTGAGCTTTTAAAACAAAAAAAAAAAACGAATTAGATGACCCGTTCATACTTCAGTAAATGGGTGAAAATGCGTGATGTTTCCGGCTAATGATAGAATGGGTATTTTTGTCCGACGAAAATTATTTGTTCTTATTGCAACTAAAAAAATAAGTGTGTACTCTTTATTTATTTTGTATTAAAAATTGGACTTTTAGCTCATTCTCCCTTGTTAGTTGTTACTATTCTTATTTTGTTTGACGGGTGAGCCAACCGCACCTTGGGAAAAATAAGTATTTAAGTATGTATATGTTTCTTATAAATTCATGTAGTTGTCCTTTTTTTTTTTTTTTTTTTTTTTTTGAAGGTAATGTAGTTGTCCTTTTTTTATTCTCTTTTATGTGATTTAGCGTATTTTTAATGTTATATTTATTACTCATTTCGTTACATAATAAAGGATGGAGTTGATAAAAAAATACATATATTAAGAAGTTGATTTAATGTTTTAACTTCAAAATATAACTATAAAAAAATCTTTTAAGTATAATTAATACAATATTGTTTTTATTCTCTCACCAATTAATAAATAATAGTGGACGTAGGAAAACACAATGTAACGCCCTGCTCCCGGATTCCGAGCCCTTATCCGGAAGAGAACGTTCGGCACGTATAACATAAAATAAATCTAACCTTATACGCAAGTCTATACGTCGTCGTATCAAAATAAAGCAAACGGAAGCCCAAAAGACTCGAGTAAATTCGTAAATGCTACTATGAGTAGATTACAAGCATTCTAAAGATAGGAATAGGTAGCGTACAACAACGAAATAACTGTACAACATACGATGTCTCAAAGATTACAAACTTATCTTACACAGGTCTTAGAATAAAGTACAGTCTCAAAATAAATACCACTAGTCTATTACAACTTTTACAAGAAACATATATCAAAAGCATCATCAAGGCGTCGACGTCACCAAAGGCCATCATCTACACTTGCTCAATCTGTTCGTCTTCTCACCCCATAATGCATACAAAACAAACATGCAAAAGAGATTAAGTACAAAGTACTTAGTGAAGAGGAAGAAGCTAATGTATAGCTAAGTTCTACAAAGGAAATGTTTACTTTATTATTATTAAGTTGTCTTTGTGAGACCGACTCAACTCTAGGGTTCACTTCATACTCATCAACATGTCATGACTAATTGTTTCTAGCTTAGCTTATCTTTTTTTCATCTGCATTCAAGGGCACTACGCATGGTGTATATCCGCCATGAGATATCGTTTGCAACCTAACAGTGGATCACACTTATAGCCATGGGTTTAACCCGATAGTGCACGTGTTCGGCGAAGTCCCTCTACCATTTTGCCGTTTATAGGCCAGGAGAGTTGTTCACTTTTACTGACCGCCCACACGTCGCGATATGGCCTTATGCCTATCCAAGAATGGCATGATGTTTATTCTTTTAACTACACAAGTACGTTTATTATTAGATTATCATCTAGCCACCTAAGTATTTTCAAGTAAGCTCCCTCACATCTCCAACTCTCTTACTTAGACCACTAGACGCGGACAAGCCCAGCACATACACAGACATTGATGAATTCTAATTCATCAAAGCACAAGCCGATCATACTCTTCCGACGGTCCCGAACTTCAACTCTAAGGAATAGTATATTCGGTGCGACAACTAAACGCATCAGAAGCTTAATAATGGCTTGTTCATGTTCATTTAATGTTATTGTATCAAGATATAACAATTAAAACTGGACTCGGGGCTTAAAACACATAATATCACAAAACTGGCCCAATGCTGGCAGAATGCTAGCAGAATGCGCACGCATTGAGCTTCAGCTAGGGGCAATGCGTACGCATTGCTCTGGAATGCGCATGCATTCGACGTTCTGGCATATTCAGGATGATGCTGTTTGAGCAATGTGTATGCATTGCTCAGGAATGCGCACGCATTCACACATAAATAGCCCTAAAACATGTATTTTCGCTCTTAAACGATTTCTAACTCGTTCCCAACATGATCAACATCAATTAACGCAGAAAAACACATCTTTTACATACCATAACATCCAACACGTTAACTACAACCTAGAACATGATTTCTAACCAAGAATCCAACACAAACACTCAACCTTAACATCATAAAACCTTAATTAAATATTAGGAAGAATCTCTTACCTTTTTGCAAGCAAAACCAAAACCAAACTACCAAGAAAAGTGCAGCACTCAAGAACTTTCTCCACAGGAACATATTGATCAACAATCAATTAAGAATTAATTGTGATCACAAGCTTATATACGATAAGGACTACGAATTAAACCATTCAGAACATCATAACTTGATCAATTCTAAACGATTTCCAAAACTAGGGCTAAAACAAACCTGAACAAGGCTTCAACTTTTCTGTACCAAAACGATCATCTTCACCTGCTGATTTTGAATCTTCAATGCTTTCTGAAAATCGTCCAACCCTTTGTGAGAATTTTGGAGAAGTCTCCCTTCTCTTTTTGGTTTCAGTTTTCTTTTTATCCAGAGCACTAAACGTACGTTTGATTTCTGAAAACTAATAACTCCTCAGTTAGTGGGGAGTTTTATTTCCTATAAAACCTCCCACTAACATAATTTCCATTTACTTCCTTTATATATATATATATATATATATATATATATATATATATATATATATATATATATATATATATATATATATAACTTTAAATCCATAATTATAATAAATATAATATTTCGTGTTTACAAAAAGACGTTGTCTGCCTTTTTTAAAATTGGGATATTACACACAATTAGTGTTGCTTTGGAAATGGAATTCCAACAAATAAAACGGAACGAGTTGGTTTTTTTTTGGGACAACTCCGTCGGTTAAATTGGAACATAGATTATAATAATTTTTAATTAATTAATGGATTGTTTTTTTATTGGGGTGGTGGGCCAGAATCACTTTCACGTTGGCACTATTCTGAAATGAGTGAGAAGTGTGTGTCTCACAGATATGGAATCCATTTATTCCTGCGAGAAGTAGAAAGACAATCCCCTTATTTGTTAATCCTAGAAACTGATCGATCCGCGGAGTTCGTATTGGTTATGAACTAATTGATCACTAGTGGGTTAATGGTAAATAAGGATAAGATGTATTGAAAAAGGTTTACGGAAATAATTCTGCTTCATTACGGATAGTCTATGGAGGGTTGGTTTATATGTAATGATTATATCAATTGACACTTATCGACTCGACTCGACGTTTTGAGAATAAGTTATATCTATAATCGATAGAGTTCAGTTTCGGATTTATGGTGGCGTAATTCCGGAATTAATAAGTTGAGTAGAACTATTATGTTCGATGAATATTTTATTTAATTTATTGTAACTACTGGTTATAGGTCCATGGTCCCCGGGTTGGCTCCTAACACGAGAGTGTTTTCTCATTTTATGGAACCTCGAGAATAAATTAAATAGTTGGTCTATTTAATGAATATGCAATATTATTTATTTGGTAAATAATATGTAAAATAGAAAAGAAATTTTCTATTATTTTTTGACAAAAGTGACGCCTCACATGTGGATAAGTTGGGAGAAGAAATTTTCCTAGATTATCTCATATGTGTAATTAATTAATTATCTATTTGTTGGATAATTAATGAAAAAATAAGAGATTGATTTTTTTGGAATTATCTCTTATTTTTTATGGCAAAAATATCTTTTCCTTATGAGAATAGGTAATTGTGGTGTGAAAATGATAACTCTCTTGACTAGTTATTTTCTTAGAGAGTTTCTCCTAACACAATTAGACATAAAAATTGGCGCCACCATCATAGTAAAAAGGAAGAAAAATTAGTTTCTTGCCTTAGTCATTAAGAGAAGAAAAACCTAGGGTTTTTCTTGTGCATATTCAAGGAGGTTCTACGGCGAGAATCGACGTCCACCAGTCGTCGCTGATGAGGTCGAAATCATCATGGTGGCCCAACGGTGTGTGACTAGTGGATATCTGGCTTATTTGTGGATGATTATATGGAAGCTGGCTGATGACCAAAATAGTAACGACCAACCTTAACCGGCAGAGCACCGGGTCGGAAGTACTACAGTGGAGAGCAAGGTCGTATCCCACGAGGAATTTATCGAGTATCAAAATCGTTCTTGGATTTAGTTCAGGTCAACCACGACGTTTCAAGTATTCAATTACACTAAAACGGTATGTAGATTAACGATAATAAGAAATATAAAGAGAGACAGCCAAACCATGATCCAATTGATTACTATCGCCCCTCTAATCGATTATCTCGGGAATGAGATTAACCAACCTACCAACCTAACACTTATATTGACTCATTCATGGGTGCAAACTCCTAAGCTAGTGTAAGACGCCATTCAACAATCAAACACCCTTTGCCCGGTTCAACAGTTCGCCTTTAGGGATTTAATTGACCGGAACAAGATTAACGCGCTAGAGTTGCCCGATTTCACAACCGATTGAACCTCACTCCCTAATCAATCTAAACAACTCAGTTAATTATAAGAAGTGATCTTAAAACCCCTTTTCCCACACCCCTTCGCAACATACATTTATAAAAGTGGTGTGTGTTCATGAACTAGGTGTACAGTCTAATTCAAGCATTGATAACAAGTTTTAAGACATGAATTCGTCAATATAACTACAATTAAGCACTACACATTCCCAATTTCATCAATTAGAGAGCAATTTCATCAATCTTCACATGATTTGACTATGAGATATTTAGCTACTCATAATGAAACAAGAAACAACAACTAAAGATAAAATAAAAGCCATAAAAGAAGATAAAACTGAGATTGATTACCAAATTCATAGAGAAATCTGAATTACATCAAGCTCCAACACCATCCAATGTCAATTGATGATAAAGAAGACCCACAAAAGATGAAATCCAAAAGTAGAGAAGAAACTAGAGCTAGATTGAGCTAATTCTATCTAACAATTAATGTAGAAGAGAATCTAAGAGTGAATTTCGATCTAAGGGTGAGAAGGGTTCGGGGAGAGAATTCTAGGTAAAAATGGAGTATCAAAAAGTATCCAGAGTTATCCCCAAAATCTGTGCAATCCTCTATTTATATGTGCCCAAAAATTGTACTTAAAGCTGTCCAATGCGTACACATTGCTGCCTGAATGCGCACGCATTGCTCTGTGGTTGTCTGGGAAAATCTGAGTTTGCTGAGGTGGATGCGTACGCATAGCTTGGAATGCGTACGCATTAAACGTTTTGCCGCAATTCCTTAGCTGCTGTTTCTTCTGGAATGCGTACGCATAGAGCAAAATGCGTACGCATTGTTCCTATTTTTTCCCATCCTGAGCATCCTGTATCAAGGATGCGTACGCATAGCTTGGAATGCGTACGCATAGAGTGAGATTCTCCAAACTTTGCATCCTGTACCATGGTTGCGTACGCATAGCTCATAATGCGTACGCATAGACTGCATTTCTTCATCTTTTCCACTTTTCTTCAACTTTCCTCATCCCCGAACCTCGGTCTTGCCTTTATGAGCTCATTACCTCACCTTCCAGGCTTACGAGCACCTAAATCCTGTGTCATGACATCCAAACATATACCAAGCATAATTTCACAAGATAAATAGGACTCGAAAGGACTAAAAACATCATCAAATAACAAGGTTTGACATCTATATGATGGTTTACCTCAACGTGATTGCATTGTGTGTTTTCTCCCTTAACATGGCCTAAAATTGCCCGGAATGAGCCAAAAGTGCCGTAAATGGGGGTTGAACTAAGCACCAGAGCAAAGTAAAGTTGACTCTCATCACTGGCCGGTAACACACGGCGGTGAGAGGAGGAGCGTTTGAGAAGGTGCACTTGCAGAGCTTTGGCCTGCGTTTTTGTATTTGAATGTGTGGAAATATTACATATAAAATAGTATGTAATATTTATTTATTTCATGTATACATTATTTGTACACTTTATTTGTAAAGGACATATTAATTGTGATACATATAAACAATTAATATGTCAAACTCTAGTTACTTTATGTCATAGACATACTTTTACTTTTTAGAGTAAAAGAAAGCTTGCCGCTCATATCTAGTGGCCGCCCAAGCTAGCTAGTATCTCCCATCAATTGTAGCTATTTATACCTCTTTCATTTGATGAATAAACTAAGTTGAAGTTTACTCAAGTATTATTTACTTTCTCAAACTCTCTTCATGGTATCGGAGCCTTAAACTCCTGAATCCGCTGCAAACTCTCAGTACCCTGCTGAATCAAGAATGTCTTCATTATCTGAAGCTTCCTCACCTCAGTTGAGTCCCACCGCCTCAGCAGACCGGGTCACCGACTCTTCATCTTACACTAATCATAGACTTGATGGCAACAACTACTTGCTGTGGTCAAGGTCTATGAAAATGTACATCTCTAGACAAGGTAAGATGGGATACCTATCCGGCTCTAAACCTGCCCCTACTGAAGATGACCCAGGATTTGAAGCATGGGATACTACTAATAATCAAGTCATGACCATTCTCACAAGATCAATGACAAAAGAGATTAGTGAGAACTTTATGATGTATGATACCGCAAAGAGATCCAGGATAATGCCAGGATCTTTACTCCAAGAAAGACAATACATCGAGAGGTCTATGAGCTTGAAGCTCAAATTCAAAGCTGCAGACAAGGAGATATATCTCAGACTCAATATTTCAACCAACTATCTAAGGCATGGCAACACCTAGATATGTTGGAAACTCACTCCTGGAATGATGTCAAAGATGCTGCTCTGTATAAAGACATCATAGAAAAGAAGAGAGTATTCAAGTTCCTCACTAGACTGAATCCTACTCTTGATGATGTTAGAGGTAGAATTCTGGCTACTAAACCTCTCCCAAATCTCAAATCCATGTTTGCTGAGATCAAACATGAGGAAAGCAGGAGGAAAGTGATGCTACTCAACTCCCCGCCGACAACCCTACTGAGGGTGCCACCCTGCCGACCGCCAGAACCCTGCTGAGGTTACCGAGGCTTACAGAAAGCCTCGGCCGATAAAATCGGGAAGTCGTTTCGTGACCACCGCGCAACGCACAAATCACACCAAGGACACTTGCTTGGAAACTACATGGCAAGCCTAACTCCTCCAAAACCTCAAGACCTCGCCAAGGAAAGTCGAGCGCATACATAAGTGAGGAAGAAGATGACAACAGGTTGAATGCACAGCTTGCTGCATTCAAAGCCTTCCTAACTCAACAAAAGGGAGGTAGTCACTCTATTGACATAGCCTCTCATGCCAGTACAAGTAAATTCTACTCATCTATTAGTAATGAAACCTGGATTGTTGATTCTGGGCCTCATCCCATATGACTGGTAATAAAAATCTCATTACTCAACTTAAGCCATGTCCCCAAATTCACAATGTTAAGACTGCTGATGGATCTATCTCTAGTGCAAAAGGTTTTGGTAAGGTGCAGCTTACTAATAAGATATGCCTACAGGATGTCCTATTTGTTCCAAAATTAGATTGCAATCTCATATCTGTCAGTAAACTTACTAAAGATTTGAATCGATCATTGTTTTTAATGAGAATCAATGCACTTTCCAGATCATTCCTCAAAGGCGTTGATTGGGATCATAAACAAAGGCTCAGGATCAGATGTGGTCGACCTCGCCAAGAAGAAGATCAAGACTCGAATCGCCTCGGCGACTGCACTCAAAACCTAGACAATATCATGTTATGGCATTATAGGCTAGACATCCCGATTTAGTTATTTAAAGTCTATAGATCCCGAATTGTTTAAAGGTTGTAATTTGAATGATCTTCAATGTGATATTTGTCAATTTGCCAAACTCACCAAATCAGGTATGCAAAATTACCTCACTTACCATCCACACCATTCACCTTAATTCACAAAGTGATGTATGGGGACCTCAAGAGTAAAAAGCATAACAGGGAAGAGGTGGTTTGTTACCTTCATAGATAACCACACCGTAACCCACTTGGTTATTTTTAATGAAGGATAAATCAAGTTGGATCCATCTTTCAAGAGTTTTACAACATGGTCTCCACTCGCTTTGACACTAAGATCAAAATTTTGAAGACCCGACAATGCTCTTGAATATTATGAGTCTAATCTCAGTAATTTCTTGATGAATAAGGAATTGTCCATATCAAGAGTTGTGTTGAGACTCCTCAAAGAAAATGGGGTTCTTGAGAGAAAGAACAGAGCATCTGCTAGAAATGGCTAGGTCTATCATGTTTACCACAAATGTTCCAAAATATATGTGGGGTGAAGCTATATTGACTTCCACATACTTAATCAATGAGACTTCCCAGCAGGTGTTAGGCTTCAAAACTCCTATCAAAACCCTATCGCCACACACTCGCCCCCCATCTTATTTCCCGCTTACTCTCCAAAATCTTTTTGGTTGTCTTGTGTTTGTCTATATCCATGCCCAACACGAAGCAAACTTGATCCCAAAGCTCACAAGTGCATTTTCCTAGGATATGCAAAGGACGGAAAGGCTACAAGTGTTACTCTCATTCGAAAAGAGATTTTACAATTCTATGGATGTCAAATTTTTGAAAGGACTCCTACTACAAACAAGTCCACCGAGGCGATCATCGATGGAAACTCGATTGAAATTGACCTAAACCCTTTCCTCAAGAAACTCTTAAACCTCAAAGAACCTATCGATTCTCAAGAGATCGAACCTCAAGCGACTCATCGACTCTCGGCGACCTCATGACTCTCAAAGACCCCCATCGAACTCGAGACTCATCGACCCAGAGCCTGCGACGACCACGAGCCTAATGACACTCAAAGAATCTACAGACTCTCAAAGAGACTCTGCGACATTGATGATAGGCCTATTGCTCTCGTGGAAGGAAAGAGATCTTGCACCGATCACTCTATTCATACTTATTTATCTTATGATCGCTTGTCTCCTGCCTTTGCCATGTTTACATAGGACTTGGACTCTCACTCTATTCCTAAAAATATTCGGAGGCTCTTCAAAATGATAAGTGGAAGGTCAGCTTTAAAAGCAGAGATGACCCTCCTCCCGGATAATCATACTTGGGATCACACAACTCTTCCAAAAGGTAAGAAGACAGTCAATGCAGATGGTTATTCACTATCAAATACAATGCCGATGGTACAATTGACAAGTACAAAGCCAGGTTGGTTGCAAGGGGTTTCACTCAAACTTATGGCATTGACTATAAAGAAACTTTTGCACCAAAGGCAAAATCCGAACACCGCTGTCAGTCGATTTCTCTACCGTCCAACTTGACTGCCTCTACACCAATTGGATATCAAAAATGCTTTTCTCAATGGTGACCTCACCGAGAGAAGTCTACATGAATGTACCCCTGGTTTGTCAATCCTCACACTCAGGGCAAGGTATGCAAACTCAGGAAATCTCTATATGGCCTGAAGCAATCCCCAAGAGCCTGGTTTGGGAAACTCACTACTGTGGTCAAAGCTGCTGGATATCATCAATGCAACTCAGATCACACTATGTTTATCAAGACAACCAACCAGAGAAGGTCCATTCTTATTGTATATGTGGATGATATCATCCTTACTGGTGATGACTCTACTGAGATCCACAATTTGAAGACCCTACTGGCAAAGGTGTTTCAAGTCAAGGATTTGGGCTATCTTAAATACTTCCTTGGTATGGAAATTGCAAGAAACAACCAGGGTATCTCTATCTCTCAAAGGAAATATGTGTTGGACCTGCTGAAGGAAACTGGTATGCTGGGATGCAAACCTGCTGTATCCCCAGTAGACCCCAGTAATACCTCTCGCCGCATGGTGACATTGTTTGTCGAGGAAGGATCAATATCGAGACTTGTAGGAAACTCATTTATCTATCCCATACAAGACCTGATATTGCATATGGAGTCGTCATCCTGTAAGCCGCTTCATGCATTGCCCTCTTGAGCAACATTGGGATGTTGTGAAACAGATATCTTGAGGTACTTAAAATCCACTCCTGGCCAAGGCTTACACTTCACCAAATCTGCTGAGAGATCTATCAAGGTTTACACTGATGCTGATTGGGCTGACTGTCACATAGACAGAAGGTCTACTACTAGTTACTGTTCTTATGTATGGGGAAATCTTGTCACCTGGAGAAGCAAGAAACAACCTACTGTCTCCAGAAGCAGTGCTGAAGCTGAACTCAGGGCACTTGTTTTGGGTATTTGTGAAGCTCTATGGATAAAAAGGGTCCTGATCGAACTTCAAAGACTTATCGAGACTCTCTTTGTGACAATAACTCAAAGATTATGCATGGCGAGAGGATCCACCCATCATGATAAAACCAAACATGTGGACATTGACAGACACTTCCTAAAGGAGAAGATTGATGCCAAGACTATTCAACTCCAAAGATGTTCCTCAAAGAGACTGAATGTCGACATTCTCACCAAGGCCATTCCCCCACTTATGTTCAGCAGCCTTTGTAGCAAACTTGGCTGTATAAACATATACAACCCAGTTTGAGGGGGTGTGTGGAAATATTACATATAAAATGTGGAAATATTACATATAAAATAGTATGTAATATTTATTTATTTCATGTATACATTATTTGTACACTTTATTTGTAAAGGACATGTTAATTGTGATACATATAAACAATTAATATGTCAAACTCTAGTTACTTTATGTCATAGACATACTTTTACTTTTTAGAGTAAAAGAAAGCTTGCCGCCCATATCTAGTGGCCGCCCAAGCTAGCTAGTATCTCCCATCAATTGTAGCTATTTATACCTCTTTCATTTGATGAATAAACTAAGTTGAAGTTTACTCAAGTATTATTTACTTTCTCAAACTCTCTTCAGAATGTATATATCTTTCAGGTTTACACAAGCCTTCCTTTTATAGGAGGAGGAGTCTTAGGAGCTAAGTAAGGACAGGTGTTACATGGCAGCTTAGTCACTAATTTTACTTAACAGCTAAGCAAACTTAAATATCTGGGCTGCAAGTGGGTAAGATATCTTGGCGGCGACATCTTAAGATCGCATGGATCGCCAACTTTATTGTCCTGCCTTGCTCTTGCTCCCTGAGCAACATTGGGATGCTGTGAACAGGATACTGAGGTACTTAAAATCCACTCCTGGCCAAGGCTTACACTTCACCAAATCTGCTGAGAGATCTATCAAGGTTTACACTGATGCTGATTGGGTTTGGGTCACATACATAGACGGAAGGTCTACTATCAAGTTATCGTTTTCTTATGTATGGAAATCTTGTCACCTGGAGAAGCAAGAAACAACCTCTCGTCTCCGTAAGCGATCTTGAAAGTTTAACTCGTGGCACTTGTTTTGGGTATTTGTGAAGCTCTATGGATAAAAAGGGTCCTGACTGAACTTCAGCACCCTATCACACTCTGCTGTGACAATAACTCAGCATTATGCATGGCAGAGGATCCAGTCCATCATGATAAAACCAAACATGTGGACATTGACAGACACTTCCTAAAGGAGAAGATTGATGCCAAGACTATTCAACTCCAAATATGTTCCTCAAAGAGACTGTAATGTCGACATTCTCACCAAGGCCATTCCCCCACTTATGTTCAGCAGCCTTTGTAGCAAACTTGGCTGTATAAACATATACAACCCAGTTTGAGGGGGTGTGTGGAAATATTACATATAAAATGTGGAAATATTACATATAAAATAGTATGTAATATTTATTTATTTCATGTATACATTATTTGTACACTTTATTTGTAAAGGACATATTAATTGTGATACATATAAACAATTAATATGTCAAACTCTAGTTACTTTATGTCATAGACATACTTGTACTTTTTAGAGTAAAAGAAAGCTTGCCGCCCATATCTAGTGGCTGCCCAAGCTAGCTAGTATCTCCCATCAATTGTAGCTATTTATACCTCTTTAATTTGATGAATAAACTAAGTTGAAGTTTACTCAAGTATTATTTACTTTCTCAAACTCTCTTCAGAATGTATATATCTTTCAGGTTTACACAAGCCTTCCTTTTATAGGAGGAGGAGTCTTAGGAGCTAAGTAAAGACAGGTGTTACATGGCAGCTTAGTCACTAATTTTACTTAACAGCTAAGCAAACTTAAATATCTGGGCTGCAAGTGGGTAAGATATCTTGGCGGCGACATCTTAAGATCGCATGGATCGCCAACTTTATTGTCCTGCCTTGCTCTTGCTCCCTGCTACCTCATCAAGTCTTGTGCGGCCTCTTAGGGATCTTTTGTCCAAGGTCGCAGTCCGGCCCCCTGGTCCAGCAGCGCCCGGGGCGGGGTTCGGCAACAACGACCTCGACTTGGTTGGTTGGCCTCGCCAGTGCCGTGGTCACGGGCCTTTATTTGGCTCGGTGGTTCAGATAGGCTATTTTCAGGACTCGAAGGTGGCGATTCCATTTGTACGTATCAGTCGCTAGGAAATACAATCCGGAAGACTGCGGCTTCTCCCTTGGTCGATTGCTTCTCTCTCCGGTTGGGTAAATCTACTAACTTTCTTGTAGTTATTAATTAATCATGTGAATCGAATCGTGGTAAAATCGCATGCGAATTTATTCGTAGCTTCCGCTGTGCATGATCGAGTGTTTCGATCGGTGCTGTGAATCAGATCTAACGAACCAATTATGGATCGGATCCGGATTCAGGTTTCTGTATATCCAGCAAGGCCCAGGTTCGAACCCTGTTTGGGACAGTTTAGGATGGGTGCGTGTGTGTGTTTCTTTAGTCTCGGAAAAAAAACTCCATCAAATAAAACAGTACATTTTTTTTTACAACTTTTTCAGTTATATTGAATGAAGAGTATCATTATTTAATAGGGGAGTGGTTTAAATGGACAAAAAAGGTGAGGAAAATGGGAATCAGGACAGTGAAAATATAAATTTGGTGATAAAGACAAATCTACTGTTCATAACTCAAAATCCACTGTTTGTTGCAATGGAACTGACATCAAATCCAATATTCACTATCACAGTGGAATACGGATATGTCCTTTTTACCCGAAATTTTTTTTCACTATTCTCTTTGTATATTTTTATGTTCAAATTGTCATTTTTAACAATAAACCCTATTTAATAATATTGCATTGTTTTTTAATCTCTTGAGCATAAATGTATTGTTTATTTATTCTCTCACTAATTAATAAATAAGTATAAATGTTGAAAAATACAATGAGTATTGCTTTGTAAATGATACCCCATCAAATAAAACGAAAGAAATTTTTTTTGACAACTTAATAATTAATGTAACATTGTTTTTTTATCTCTCCTATGGTAACAAATAGAGGTAAAACAACAGAAAAATACAATAGATGCTGCTTTGGAAATGATAATGTATATCATATAAAATAAAACAAATAATTTTGACAACTACATCAGATAAATTGGAACAGAGGATTACAATATGAAGATGAAAAAGAAGTATCCATTGTATATGATGACTTTTTTTTTAATAATCTTATTGTCAAATTCAGTGCATTAATTAATTTCCTTACGGCATGTGATTTTGGCAACTACATCAATCAAATGAGAACAGATGAAGTAACGGATAAATGTTTCAAAATTAAATATGTTTCAATTCGCTTCTAACTTTCAGTATGGATTGAAACATATAAGAGTGCTTAAAAACATGAAATGATGAACTTGATCTTGATAATACACTCATTACCTGGGATTGTATGTTTGTTAAAGTGTTGATATTCTTGTTCAAAAACAAGAATCCGTGTTCAACATATAAACCATGGAAACCTGCAATTACTTTTCATACTTAAAACATACTACTAAAACTCGAATATATGGTTTATACATGAACTAAGAAATGCCTTACCAAATGCTTTTTCGTCTAGAACTCGTTTAATCTCCTTCATTTTGTATGTAGGTGATGTCCTAAATGCAGCGATAACATCAGGATTTCAATATCACCTACAAACCATAAGAATTCCCTTTGAATTCATAACTTAAATTTAATTTTTTTTTAACTTAAATTCGAACTAGATTATGCAGCAGTGTTACACCATTAGGCCAAGTAGAATGAAAAACAAAAAAGTAACACACACACACACTTCAATGAAGAAAATGAAGAAAAGTAAATTTGGATTATAGAAAGTAGAATCAAACAATTTTGTTTCATCTGCATATAAATATCTTGGATCAATCAGAAAGCCTCTCTTTTGAGATTCTTCCTGAATTGATTCAATTACAAACAACAAAAACATCAACAAATAAAAGAAATCCCCATTTGCACATGAATGGCACCATAGAAAATTATGTACTGCCTGCATCTCCCTTTCTGATAACATGTATCACAGGACATTTTCAAGAAATAATTAGATCATCAAACAATTGAATCAAAACTCATTTTTACGCTATTGATCATGATATACATCAATCTATTGATTGAAATGAGTCTCATCACTTTTAAAGGGATGTGTATGTATGTATGTATGTATGTATGTAAGTAGCTAACTAGGAGACAATAGTTACATCTTTGTTAGACCTAATGTATTTCATGTGACTTTGAACAAGTTGTCCAGCAGAAATAGCAGACATGAGAGAAAGCTCTCCTGCAAGAACAGAACCAGCTACAATGGTGGCCAATAGCCTTGAGTTTGCACCTGGTAACTCTTTGCTTGCTCCTTTCACTCCAAGCAAGTTCAAGCAAGCTGATTGTGATGCTAGTTGTGTTCCTCCCCCTACTGTCCCCACCTGAAATTATTTCACAAAACAACCCACCATTAAAAATTACATTTTTTTAAGTATAAATGAATCCATGAATAATAAACCTATACTGTGGCAAGTGTGCATGTGGGGTTATAATAATGTTATACCTCAATGGAAGGCATGGTGACAGAAACATGAATATCCTTGCCATTATTCACAGCTTCCATCATAGTGATGCAGTGAGAACTCTCCACATTCTGAGCCGGATCTTGCCCGGTGGCTAAGAAGACGGCGGAGACAATGTTGCTTGCATGTGCATTGAAACCACCAAGAGAACCGGCCATGGCAGCGCCGGTGAGGTTCTTGAGCATGTTAAGTTCCACCAAGGCAGCGACCTCGGTTTTCAACACTTTCCTAACAATCTCTTCCTTTAAAATAGCTTCACAAACAACAGATTTTCCACTTCCTTCGATCCAATTAACAGCTGATGGTTTCTTGTCAGCACAAAAGTTCCCTAATACATTTGAAATTCTCCATTTATTGGTTGATGGAAACAAAAATAGGAGGAAATTATCTGGTTTAACTGTTAACTAATACTATAAGAAATATTGAAAATTACCAGATATGCCAATGACATCCATATCAGGGAAGTCAGTTTGAAGATAATCAAGAACATTCTGGACTCCTTTTGAAACCATGTTCATCCCCATGGCATCACCAGTGCTACAAGTAAATCTCATGTACAAATTCTTCCCTGCTATGGCACATTGGATTCTTTGAAATCTGGCAAATCTGCTTGACCTGCACAAATTCTTACAATTAGTATACTAAAGTTACAATTAATGACTATGTAAGCATAGTGCATGGCTGTTATTATAAAGATACATGTAAATACAGAGTCCAAGTAAACAAACTTGAACATGATTTAGTCATTTATATCTTTGAATTAGTGTCTCAGTTGGCATATTTCACCACTCAATTGAGGACTTGGTGTAATTGAAATAATCAAGGATCGATAACAAGTCAAAGTAACCGGCTACCTACTACACTAAAAAGGGTCTGACAAACAAAGACAGTTACAAAAGATGAGCAATGAAGGAAAAAGTTGACTTACTTGTTGAAAACAACAGCTAATGTTTCAAAATTCAAGGGATCCTCCACAAAGAATTTGAGTTCAGCCGCCCTCTTAATTGTTCCAAACCTAACAACTGGTGCTCTAGTCATCCCATCTTTCAGCAACACGCTGGTGGCGCCACCGGAGGCAAAGATGGCTTTGCAGCCCCTGTTGGTACTAGCAACAAGGCATCCTTCAGTTGTTGCCATTGGCACCATGTACTCTCTCCCATCAAGTAATAAAGGACCCGCGATTCCCACTGGTAACTGAACGTATCCCACCGGCATTTCACAACACTGTCCAAGAATGGATTCGTAATTAAAACCCTCCAATGGCAGCCCCTCTAATGACTTTCCAGTTATCCTTTGAAGAGATTCTCTCCGAATTGCAGCTGCCCGTTTGCAATCTCCAAGCTTAGCTTCCAAAGAATATGATGGAATTGTACCTGGAATAAGTAGCAAATTTCAGTGAGTCAATTCATCAAACACACGTAAGGCCAACAAAATATACATCCAATTTCTAAGTCAGGTTAAGTACAGAATTTGGCTAAATGCATATTCAAGCCAAGAAGAGGACAAATGAACATTTCACACTTTGTTGATGAACAAGAATCGAGCTTTTTAACATTCTACACTTTGTTAATGAACTAGAATAGGACAATGACCTAGTTCATGAGCTTTAACATTCTGTATTTTGTTGATGAACTTGTTAAGCTTTGGTTACTACATCCTTAGAACACAACAATGAAAAAGCTGGGGAAAAGTCTATCTGTGAAGCATTTCAACAATCACAAGTACAACACAAAGATAAATCAAGCTAAGAATAAGTTGGGTAAAATGTAAACAATCCAATATATGATTTCACACCTGAAACAACAGCTTTGACAATATCCTCATCTTCAAGTGAATCTTGGGGTGTAATTAGAGGTGCAGGCTTTTCTGTCACAGCCAAAGCCACCATTGCAGCCTTTTCAGGAACCATAGGAACGGCAGCACAACCGATGGTAGTGCATTTGCTACCGTCACGGCTATCATCTTGAACCAAAAAACCTTCACTTTGCTCATCTTCAACTTCAACATCCCAAACATCATCATGGTTTGGCTTGAAAAACACAGACTGAACAAAATTCAATCCCAAAGAAACCAATCAAATAAATTACACAAGCAATTAAAGTACCCAAAGCCACAAGCTCCGAAACAGAGATAACTTGGAGAGGAGTGGAATCTCTGATCTTCTCCCTCCATCTATGGAGGAGAAAATACAAAACAGAAAAGAACATAGTGAAGAACAATCCATTAGTTAGATATAACGGTAGCAATACAGCATCGGATGCTATAATTTCCTGGTTCTTAAAGGGTTTAAGTGGCAGTTCACCGGCGGTATCATCATAATCCTTTCCTGAGTTAAATGGATTAGTGATTGGTCGCCGTCGAACGTCCATTACAGAATTTGGACTCGAGGACCGCCGGGAGAAAATGGAATGACGAGCTTTCGAACGGAGAGAGAGAAAACCACGGCGTTGCTCGAAGTTCTTTGTGGGAAGTGCAAGAGAAATGCGTATGTGTTGTGGGAGAAGCGGAGATATCGGAAGTCATATATATAGGGTGAGGCGGAGAATGGTACAATGGTTGCAGTGGTTTAATGGTGGTCCAGGATCACCATATTACACTTAGTTCACTAATGAAACTCTTTATAAGAAGGGTAAAAATGTAAATTAATGGCATTTATATTTTACACGGTGGGTCATTGTGTATTTTGTTACTTTTCTATTGATCCTGGATCACCAAGTCATACTTGGTTCAGGACCATAATAAAATTTCTACAATGGTTGGCGGGTTGGACTAATTATTCAATTCGAATAATGTTATATCCGTAACAAAATGGACATAATAAAAGACATAATAATCTCGCATTATTGATTATGTTCTAGGGCACATTGAGAATTTTTTTTTTTTAAATGCTGAAAAATAAAATATTTATGGTTTCGGCGCTCATCTGAAACTATTTTCACTGAACGAATGGCCAAGATTGTTTATCGGAAGCATTGGCTCAACCAAATGTCTTTACCTTTTTTGAAAAACACCAACGCTTCCTATGCACTAATTTCATTTCAATACGAGATCGCTTCACGTTTTTTCCTCAGTTAAAGCCACTTGGTTCAACCAAATGGCTTTGTTGTTTTTCAAAAAATGGTAAAGACGCGCCACCGAACCAAATGGCTTCAATAAACAATCTTGACGTGGACCCATTCGCAGAAATAGCTTTCAGATGAAATACTAAACCATAAATATTTTATTTTTCAGCATTTAAAAAAAAAAAAATTCGCACATTGATATATGTATTTTTTATCATAATCAACTGCGTAAGATGTATTGTGTATATGTAATACTATTGATAAAACCATTCAGCAACAACGTGTAATGTAATTTACATCTTGATCAATGGATCATACATATTGATCTTTCATATAAAATCAAATTGTGTCAATTATTTGTATCGGTGCCATTACTCATTGTCAATGGCGGACGCAGAATCCTGCGTGACGGGGGTGATAACACAAATGGTGATTTTTTCGCAATCAGCAAAATGTATACTAGTGATTTTTTATGTCCCATTGTATTCGAAGAGAAACGTTACTATATACTGAAAATAAACATCAGTATACATTTTGCGATACATATTGAAAAAAAACACTACTATCGTATTATATCCGAACACATTTACCATTCTACTCTCAAATAAATATTTCACACATTAATATTTTTTATTTTTATAAGGAAAATGCTATTCATATTTGTTTATATATATCACTTTTGTAATGTCTATGTATTTTTATTCACATTATAAAAGTTTTATGTCAAT
The DNA here is from genome assembly GCA_026214975.1 of Gentiana macrophylla. Taxonomy (NCBI): domain Eukaryota; kingdom Viridiplantae; phylum Streptophyta; class Magnoliopsida; order Gentianales; family Gentianaceae; genus Gentiana; species Gentiana macrophylla. The sequence continues at coordinate 106,844,690 of CM047812.1, read as the reverse complement.
TTATCCAATTATTATAAATGATATGAGCGAATATAAATTTTAAGGTAGACAAAACAAATACATAACATGTATAGTAGCATATTTTTCCGGATCCGAAGGAGACGACTGTCCCACTCCCATAAGGCTAGGTCCGCCCCTTCTCATTGTGTATATTTTGTTATATACATTGCATTTATGTACCTTGTGAAACTTGTGTAAGTTAAATGTATCCGTGATTGCATGTGTTTGATGTGTATTGTTCACTTCAAATTGGGAAATGTTGTTACTACCATCCTTATAGTTATAGCACAAGGAATGATAATCACTTTTTTGAAGCCAAAATTAATACATATAATTATTTGATACAGTGAATGAGAGAGAAAAATTAGCAGCATCCGTCGGTTTGGAAATTTTTTTAGGAGTTGACTATGCTATTAAGAGTTTTTCAGTCAAAATCCGTAAAACATGACGTTTAAACTTTAAAACATATTCGTTAGGACTAATAAATGTAAAACATTGTGAATGTGTCCAATTTACTATTTTTTATTTTAAAACCCTATTATTTTTATGGAAAATTAGGGATAAAGACACAATCTGAAATATTTTTAAGAATGGAGACAACTACATACTACTACCTCAGGTCAAAATATAAGTTTCATCCTGGAGTTTTTCACGAGATTAAGGAATTGGTTGAATGTCATTAATTTGAAGGTTAATGTCTAAAATACCCCTTGACTATCATTAATGCAATAGTTGTTAAGTAATGAAAAGTTGTTGAATTCATAATAAATTAAGGGTAAGATAGAAAAGAAGCGATAAATGTTGCGACGGTAATGTAGAATGACTTATATTATGGGACAAGTAGAAAAGTGTAGGATGAAACATATATTTTGAATCTAGGTAGTATTTTTATAGGGAGAAGACAACTGCATAATTTTTATAGCGAGAAGAATGAACAATGAATCCCGAAAATCAAATGAATCTCCCAGTGAATCCCGAAAATCAATGAATTTGAAATTAATTTTTCGATTGAATCCCGAAAATTAGTGAATTTCGACGATGAATTTTGAAAATTAGTGAATTTAAACGATGAATTTCGTCAATGAATTTAAATAAATGAATTTCAACACAAGTGAATTTCGACAATGAATAAATAGTTTTGTCGGCTTATGCAAAAGTTTCAAAAAACTGTCCTTCTACTCAATTGATGAAATATTTCTGTCATTCTCCCTCATTCCCCCTTATTTTTATTACGTCTTATCGAAGAGAGTTGCGTAAATTACATCATAAAGAAAAGAACTCTAATGAGTGCTGCCTTTTTTTCTTTTTTGAGAAAGAGTGCTGCCTTTTTTGGCTAATAAATGAACAAGATAGTTGTCCGTTCTCTCACACCAAAGGGAATTTAGTTGTAGAAAAACAAGCAACAATTAATAGCATACATACTTGTGTGGTTAAAAACATAAACATCAATGTTAATCTAGGTAAGGCACTAGACTATATCGTGATGCGTGGTGTGGTCAGATAAAATGATTAACTTTACTGATCCATAAGAAGATCGTTAAGAGTGAAGGGACTTCGCCGAACACACACACCATTGGGACTAGCCCGCATCTGATGGTGGCGCAGCAGCGCCCAAGAGGCTGCTGGCTTTGGGCCCCGGCCATATATTTTTGAGTCTCCAATCTTATATACTAGTTTAAAATAAAAATAAAAATAAAAACACATTTTAAATCGTTGAACCTTTCAAAAAGAAAATCGTGGAATAAAATGAGGGCATGCATATTGTTGTCGCGGTAGCTCTATTGAGGGGCTTATTGATTTTTTCGTGGCTATAGAGAGCGTGGATTCAATGATGCCCTTAAAGCAGCCCGAGAACTTGCTCAACAAATGGGAATTGAACCATTTTTTCGTGAAAAAAAGGCAAATCCATAGAAAAAGACATTTTGATGAGGTTTTAGGTGAGGAGCCGTGTTTTCTGCTGAAGAGAGTTTCAGAGTGCAATACTTCATGTATTTAGTTAACAAAGCTCTTGCCTCACTTGATGAAAGATTTAAGCAATTTCGGCTGTATGAACAAAATTTTGGCTTCCTGTTTGATTTGAAGCTGTGCTTTGATGAAAAAAAATTGAAGAGTTCTTGTGACAATCTTTCAAATATTTTGACACACAATGGAGAAACTGATATTGACGGGGAAGATTTCTACATAGAGTTGAAACTTCTTAAACATATTCTTCAATTTGAATTTGGAGAACCCATCCAAGTCTTGAATTATTTAAAACGTCAAAATGGTTGTTTTCCAAACACAGAGACCGTTTACCAAATCTTGTTGACTATTCCATTTATTGTTGCATCAAGAGAAAGAAGTTTTTCGAAGTTAAATTACTAAAGAACTATCTTTGAAGTACAATGTCACAAGTTCGTTTGAATGTGCTGGCAATGATATCGGTCGAGAAGAATATGGTTGATAAAGTTGATTATTCTACATTGATAAATGATTTTGCTTCTAAATATGCGAGAAGAACGGTGTTGAAATGGTATTTTGCATTTAGGCCGTGTCGACTTACCTATGAATTTGAAATTAAATGTTTTTTTCACAATTTTTATTTATGTTTCTCTACCGAAAAAAAATTGTTCTTCAGTTCTAAAGGTCTTTGTCTGGAAAAATGGCCTTGGGCCCCGAATTTCTCAGGGCCGGCTTTGAGCCCGTGGCTACTAATGTATGTATCGTTAGTATGGTTTGCACTTGATGCTTCGCGATGAGCAGCATCGTGCATAGTGCCCTTGAATACTTGATGTACAAAGATAAGCTAATTTAGAAACAAAGTAGAAACCTCAAAACATGTTATAAGAATGAAGTGAACCCTAGAGTTTGAGTCGTGTTCATAAAGACAATTCTTAATAATAATGTTTTGCTTTCATTTCATTATAAAACAAGACTGTTCAATAGCTTCTACCTCTTTCTAAGTACTCAATGTATTTACCCATTTGCATGTCTTTATTTTTTCCCTCCCGAGAAGATGTGCATGATGAACAGGTGTTTGATGACATTGAGGATGATGAGTGATGTTATGCTTGCTATGAAGTTGATATCATGCATTTATTATTATGTTGTACCATAAATTATGTAACTTTCTTTTAAGACCCGTTGTAAGACATCGTAATTGTAAGATTTGAACTATCGTTGTTGTAAATTTTCCTTTTCTACCTTTAGACGAATGACAATGTAATCTCTTAGTCCCTTGTATGGTTTTTACCCGAGTCTTTTTAGCTTTCGTTTTACTTTATTTGATACGGCAACGTAGAGGCTTATGTATAATGTTAGATGTATTTAATGTTATATGTGGCGAACGTTTTTTTTCCAAATAAAGACTCGGTATCCAGGAACGGGGTGTTACAACTTTCCGTGTTTTATGTTTTGACGGTGGGTATATACACCACATCAATTTACACTTGGGACAATACATTGACATTCGAGTTTTAAAAACCGAATGTATTGCCAATATTGGACGTTTCAGAGATTTCGAAGATTCATATTTGATATTTATCAAATCGATACACTATATCATTTGTGGTGCCTAGCATTTTTTTTCCTTCCCTTTTTTCTTCCTTTCATTTGGGATGATGAGTAATGACAGAGACACAATCATTATACTACAACGAGTGTCACGGTGTGTATCTACATCATTGATCAAAATAGATATAATAATGACCATTATACTCTACACTAGGAATCAACGGTGTAGATATACGTTGTGGCACTCGTTGTGTCACAACGGTTATGTTCGTATCATTACTCGGTATTCAGTGATTTTATGGTGGTCCAGCCACACAACGTCATCACCCTCTCCACCAATCAATTTTTTTAAAAAGAATAAATATTTACTAAATACGTGGGACCGAACAAAAACAGTAAAATATGATTGGTTTCGGATCACCAAATCATACTTGTGGTCAGATGGCCCAAACCACCATAAAAATTGCAATCGGGATGATATGGCTAAGTTATGCCTAATTTTCGGTCTCATTTTTAATTCTTCATTAACATTTAAGTGAGTTGGCTAGTCGAAATCAAACAGTGGGCCTAGTTGTTCCCCTCTCCTTTAATTAATTTTTTATTATTCTGCCTGTTTTTTTCTCTTAATAATACATATAATTTGGTACGAAGATAAATATTACTCCCTTCATTTTTTTAACGGTCATATTTTAGAAATCAAACGGAGCTTGAATCACTCGGCTCCACATTATTATGTAACACCGAGTCATATCTTCGTATATATTTCGGTCTCATTATTAATTCTTCATTAAATATTTAAGTGAGTTGGCTAGTCGAAATCAAACTTTGGGCAATTGGGCCTAGTTGTTCCCGTCTCCTTTAATTAATTTTTTTTATTATTCTACCTGATTTTTCTCTTAATAATACATATAATTTGCATTCATAGGAAAGTGAATCGCAATCCCTCGTTGAACAAATGCTAGACCCTCAGGGTCGAAAGGAGATTGATAATGCTAGGGGTAAAAGGCCCGCTGGGGTTGAAGAGGAGTGTGGGGAAGCGCGATTGAAATCGGTGTGACTAACGCCCGCGAACGCCCCGAGCAAGAAAAGCCAGCCGGGTGGTCGAGGATAGCATCCAAACGAGTTCAACCGCGATCGTGGGAAAGATCAACCCACCGAATGGCTTGAGTCACCATTTAGTCCCGAGATCGAAATATATACGATGCCCTCTAATCCTTTAAGCGCCAAAGATGGAGCTCCCATGACGGTACTACGGACCCAGAGAGGACCATCTATATCGATACATATCTTTGATGAGGTTGAGAAACGCCAATGACGCCATGAAGTGTCGAGCCTTTGATACGCTGCTCACGTGTCGAGCTCGAGTGGTTTCACAAGCTACGTCCCGGATCGATCTCTAGCTTTCTACAGGTACGAAGATAAATATTACTCCCTTCATTTTTTAACGGTCATATTTTAGAAATCAAACGGAGCTTGAATCACTCGGCTCCACATTATTATGTACCACCGAGGACTATCAAGTCGGTACACTCATCCGATGACTTGCATCAAAGAAGATCGTTGACAACTAAGTAGTTAGTTATATCCTCTATTATTCGTAGTCAATAGGCAGGCTATGAGGTTGAGCATATAAGACATTATTCAAAGTATCTACTTCCCTTTCGTTCACCGAGTCATATCTTCGTATATATTTCGGTCTCATTATTAATTCTTCATTAAATATTTAAGTGAGTTGGCTAGTCGAAATCAAACTTTGGGCAATTGGGCCTAGTTGTTCCCGTCTCCTTTAATTAATTTTTTTTATTATTCTACCTGATTTTTCTCTTAATAATACATATAATTTGGTACGAAGATAAATACCCCTTCATCTTTTTTAACGGTCATATTTTAGAATTTGGTTGTTTTTATTTATCTGTTATTTTACGATACCAATACATAATTTAATATTTATGTTTTACAAGTTTTACCCCTATTTCTTTTTACAAGTTTATATATATATATATATATATATATATATATATATATATATATATATATATATATATATATATATATATTGGAACAAAGATCTTTATTTATTCAAATAGATGAGAAAAGCCCCTAACTATGGGGAAATTATATCGGAGTCATCTCACACGCACTCGTCCGTTGGATGTCGCGTCGTATGATACCACGAGTACTTGGACTCGATGAAAACTTAATTTTAGGGCGGAACGAATTTTTTCTTCTTGATGACGCGTGACGACATCCAACAAACAACGATGCGTCTTGAGAGAGAGTCTATGATAAATTTCCCTAACTATGACATTACATCAGGAAGGTAAAACTAATTATAACAAGCCACAAATTCAGGTAAATATTAGATAAGAGAAAAACGGAGTCCAGAAATATATTTTAAAAAAAATCCAATTTCCAATGTCAATCAAAAAGTACATGGTATATTTGCATTTAAGTCCTCCATAGCCACGTGAATTTTTTTTCCTGGGAAGGGGTATTTTTTGAAGAACAGGAATGAGTTTTTTACTTTCCAATAATATAATTAATGGGTAAATAATAAGTAAAAACAAAAGGAGAAGGATAATTTTGGTAATTTGGCTTCGATTTCAGACGCATTAAGCACTTACATAATCTGTGTGAATTTTTTCGCTACGACTGTTAAGACAACGGAGGGAGTACTATTTTGTGAGGAGGGAAAGATTATGTAACGCCCCGTTCCCGGACACCGAGTCCGTATCCGGAAATGAAACGTTCGGCTCGTATAAAATAAAAGTAAATTCACTTTATACGTAAGCCTCTACTACGTCGTATCAAATTAAAGCAAACGGAAGCAAAAACTCGGGTATAAAATTTCTAAAAGTTTAAGAATAGAAAAGGAAATCTAAAAGCGGAAATGTAAATTTATTACATTTGAGAAAGTACGAAAAAATCCCAAAAGGAAAGTGCTACAAGTCTCGAAAGACCAAAAGTCTACCTCAAAATTTTCAAAAGTAATCCAAATGTAAAAGTAAAGCTTGAAAATGATAAGTCTTCAACGAAGCGCCACAAACGCCGTCGTCGAACTCCTCCTCGAAACTCTGTTCGTCTTCTCATCCCCAAACACATAGAAAACATGTCATTTGAGGTAAGTACAACGTCTTTTAATAAGAAAGAGAAGCTATGATAACAACTATAGTTTATAAGGAAAAGATATTTAATTAAATTGGTTGTTTATGTGAGACCGACTCAACTTTGGGTTCATTTCATGTCCATCAACACGAATTGACTAAACGTTCCTACTTAGCTTATCTATGTTACAACCGCACTCAAGGCACTACGCGCATCCATTCAAAGCAGGTCCCTCCGCATTTAGGGTCATTATGACTCACGGAGTTCTTCTACCTCGAACACTCTTTTGCAACATATTGGTGGATCACACCAATATCCACGAAAGTCTAGAAAAGGTAGACTCCGATAGCTTGCGCGTCTCTCAAGAGAGTCCTCTCAGACTTAGGGTCATTGACCTCTGAGTTCCTCCACCTTCAGAGGTAGCACATGCATCGCGATTTAGCCTGGTGCCTAGCCAAGAGAGACATGTTGTTTAATCTTTTACTAGTCAAGACGTTGTTTATTAGGATGATTAACTAGCCACCTAAGTGCTTTCAAATAATCTCCTCACACAAACTACTCTCTTCTGACTAGACCACTGTGACACGGACAAGTCCTAGCAATTACACGCATATTGATGAATACTAACTCATCAAAGCACAAGCCTATCATGCTCTTCCGACGGATCCGAACTTCAACTCCCTTTAAGAGTACATTCGGTGTTTTAATCGAACGAATCGTAAGCTCAATTCAGGCTTGTTCAAGTTTATACATATTAACATACCATGTTTAAAGGTTTCATAAAGTTAAATCATGCTTGTAGGCTGAACAACACCCAACAAAGGAAGAAGGACAAAACTAGCTGTGACGCCCGCTTAAGGCTCACGACGCCCGTCTGAAGCTTACCGGGCGCCCGCCCCACTATACCCAGACGCCCGTCCACCTAAAACAGTTTCAATCCTGAATGTAAAACAACACTTCAAACGCCCGTCCAGAAAGGCCAGACGCTCGTCCGAAATGTGCCCCAAGTAGACGCCCGTCCAGAGAGGCCAGACGCTCGTCCACCTGGGTTCGACTAGAACCCTAACCCTTCATCATGCGATTTCCAAAACGATTCCAAACCGAACCACAGCAAGAACAACACAGAAAAACTCAGAAAAACATGTCTAAACATATCATGGCACTTATGGTCAATGACCAATCCATAAACTCATCAATCTAGCATCAAAACACCCTACAATTTCATCTAAACCTTATAAAAGACATTTGAGATCATAGAGATAGTTTCCTTACCTATTTGCAAATGCGAGGCCGATCAAAACCTCAACAAAAGCCTCAGACTTTGCCAACCAAACTGGTAACCAATCGTTGCTCCCTTCACACCGGTCCCAATTCTCCCGTCTGACCTGAAAATCACCAAGAGTTGCTTCAGTTATTGGTGAAACTCTCCCAACCCTCAACTCTCTCCTTGAATGCGCAAGAGAGAGAAAAAGCGTGGTCGCTCTTTTTTTGTAAAAACGTTATGGGGATCATCAGTCTAATTTTTCCTTTAAATACCCATTCCCATAAAACCTTAGTTTTCCTTATTTGCCCTTAGTTATAAAAAAAGATTTCCTTACTATATATATATATACCACTCGAAATATATATATATAACGTCCAAATTAATTTACTTTGATTAAAAGGAACCGTACCCAATATTTCGTTTTCGTAAAAAGACACGTCTGCCCTTTCCCGAAAATCGGAATATTACATTCCTCCCCCCTTAAAAGGAGTTTCGTCCTCGAAACTAGAACATACCTGGTAGATTGACAAACTCTTGGAATTCATTGATCATGTCGCTTTCCACTTCCCAAGTTGCCTCCTCGGGTGAATGATTGCTCCACTGAACCAACACCATGGGAATCATCCGCCTCTTAATCGTCTTTTCTTTCCGGTCCAAAATCTTGATAGGTCTCTCGTCGTAAGCAAGATTATCCTGTAGGATTTCTGGATCAACCGCCGTTTCAACATCACTCTTCGTCAGACATTTCTTCAACATCGAAACGTGAAATACGTTATGGACTCTCGACATTGATTCTGGCAACTGAAGTTTATAAGCTAACGTTCCAACTCTTTCCAAGATCTCAAAAGGTCCGACATACCTTGGACTTAGCTTTCTTTCTCATTCAAAGCGTTTCACTCTTTCATCGGTGAAGCTCGGAGGTAAACTCTATCACCGACTTCAAACTCTGGGGTCTTCTTCTAACATCACCAAACTTTTCGCCATCTTGAGATGCTTTCAAATTCTTCTTGACCAATCCGAACCTTTCCTTTTCTTGTTCAACCATTTCCGCCCTCAGTAATCTGCCTCTCTCCGACTTCATCCCAAAACAGTGGCGTCCGACATCTTCTCCCATACAACGCTTCAAACGGCGGCATGCCTATGCTTGCATGAAAACTGTTGTTATAGGCAAACTCTGCTACTGATAGGTAGTCGTCCCATGATCCGCCTACCTCCAAAGCACAAGCTCTTAACATGTCCTCGAGTGTTTGGATAGTCCTCTCAGATTGTCCATCTGTCTGAGGATGAAAAGCCGTGCTTAAATCCAACTTGGTTCCAAAGGCTTCTTGTAAGCTCTTCCAAAACCGACTGACGAATCTCGAATCACGATCCGAAACTATCGAGATAGGGACTCCGTGTAGCTTCACTATATTATCCAGATATAGTGTCGTCATTTTCTTCAATGGCATGTCAACTTTGTATGGCAAGAAATGGGCAGATTTGGTCAATCGATCCACAATTACCCAAATTGCATCATGCCCTCCCTTTGTCCTTGGTAATCCGGTGATGAAATCCATCGTAATCTTATCCCACTTCCATTCAGGGATGTCCAATGGCTTAAGCATTCCCTCGGGTCTTCTATGTTCTGCTTTAACCTTCTGGCAAACATCACACTCTGCCACAAACTTGGCTATTTCCAACTTCATCGAGGGCCACCAAAATCTTTCCTTTAAATCTCTGTACATTTTAGTAGCACCTAGGTGAACCGCAAAAGCAATTCTGTGTGCCTCTTCCATAACTCTTTGACTTAGGTCGCCGACATTAGGTGTACACAGACGATCCTGGTACCACAGATTCCCATTCTTGTCTAGCACGTAGCCAATCAGAAGCTTCTCCCAGCAACCCGCTTCAAATCAACCAAAACCGGATCTTCGTCTTGCTTCTCTCGAATGTCATCCATCAACTCGATCTTGCTAACATCGGTGCCACAAACCGCCGGTCTTTGATCTCGATCAAAGCTTCGATTTGCAAACCCATCTAGCCTTTCTCGCCACTATCTCAACACCGAAGTCGCAAACACTCGGTTTCTGGTCAAAGCATCTCACTACTACATTTGCTTTTCCCGGATGGTACCGAATATCCAAATCGTAATCCTTTACAAATTCTAACCCTCTCCTCTGTCTCATATTCAGATTCTCTTGGGTGAAGAAATACTTTAAACTCTTATGGTCGGTGAAGATCCTTGCTTTAACTCCATACAGGTAGTTCCTCCAAGTCTTTAAGGCAAAAACTACCGCTGCCAACTCTAGATCATGTGTCGGGTAATTCTTCTCATGCGCCTTCAACTGCCTAGATGCATAGGCGATCACTTTCCCTCCTTGCATTAACACACAACCTAGACCCTGTCCTGAAGCATCGGTATAGACATTGTAATTATCAAAGATCTCCGGAACTGCTAACACTGGGGCCGTAGTCAACTTCTTCTTCGATTAATCTCAAAAGCTATTTCGCACTCTCTAGTCCATTCAAACTTCACATTCTTCTGTGTCAGCTTAGTGAGTGGAGTAGCTATCTTCGAAAAGTCTTGTACAAACTTCCTGTAGTAACCAGCCAACCCAAGAAAACTCCTTACTTCTGAAACGGTGGAAGGTCTAGGGCAATTCTCAACTGCCTCGATCTTCACTGGATCAACTTGAATACCATCTCCAGAAATCACATGACCCAAGAAACTAACTCGATCCAACCAAAAGTCGCACTTTGAAAACTTTGCATATAACTGATTCTTCTTCAAGGTCTCCAACACTACCCTTAAGTGTTCCTCGTGTTCTCTTTCATCCTTTGAGTAGATAAGGATATCGTCTATGAACACAATCACAAACTTATCCAAATACGGCATGAAAACACGTTGCATCAAATCCATAAATGCAGATGGAGCATTAGTGAGTCCAAATGGCATGACAAGGAACTCATAATGTCCATATCTTGTACTGAAAGCCGTCTTCGGTATATCTGCCACTTTAATCTTCAACTGATGATAACCAGATCTCAAGTCAATCTTGGAGAACACTCTCTTGCCTTGCAACCGTTAAACAAATCATCTATCCTTGGTAGGGGTACTTATTCTTGATGGTAAGGTTATTCAAATACTCGTAATCGATACACATCCGCATGCTACCATCTTTCTTCTTCACGAACAAAACAGGGGCTCCCCAAGGCGAGGTACTGGGCTGAATTACGTTCCTTTCAAGCATATCTTTAAGTTGAGCTTTTAACTCCTTTAATTCAGCCGGTACCATCCTATAAGGTGCCTTAGCAATCCAGTGCCGCCCGGTAACAACTTGATCTCAAACTCGATTTCCCTATCTGGCATGTTTCCCGGTAGCTCTTCTGGAAACACCTCGGGGTACTCCCTTACTATAGGGGTATCTTCTAACTTCGGCTTCACTACACCACCCACTACAACCGGTACGGGACTTTCCCCTCGAACTCTGGAAGACTCTGCACCCGCTCCAGTCCTCGTGAACACCATCCTGATGATCAAGAAAACCAGACGTTACTAAAAGATCTAAAGAAGCTTATCTTAAAAGAAAGGAAGCCTAAAGGACGCTTCGCTCTGATACCAACTGTAACGCCCCGTTCCCGGACACCGAGTCCTTATCCGAAATGAAACGCTTAAGCGTATAAAATAAAAGTAAATTCACTTTATACGTAAGCCTCTACTATGTCGTATCAAATTAAAGCAAACGGAAGCAAAAACTCGGGTATAAAATTTCTAAACGTTTAAGAATAGAAAAGGAAATCTAAAAGCGGAAATGTAAATTTATTACATTTGAGAAAGTACGAAAAAATCCCAAAAGGAAAGTGCTACAAGTCTCGAAAGACCAAAAGTCTACCTCAAAATTTTCAAAAGTAATCCAAATGTAAAAGTAAAGCTTGAAAATGATAAGTCTTCAACGAAGCGCCACAAACGCCGTCGCCGAACTCCTCCTCGAAAACTGTTTCGTTTTCTCATCCCCAAACACATAGAAAACATGCATTTGAGGTAAGTACAACGTACTTAATAAGAAAGAGAAGCTATGATAACAACTATAGTTTATAAGGAAAAGATATTTAATTAAATTGGTTGTTTATGTGAGACCGACTCAACCTGGGTTCATTTCATGTCCATCAACACGAATTGACTAAACGCTTCTACTTAGTTTATCTATGTTACAACCGCACTCTCAGGCACTACGCGCATCCATTCAAAGCAGGTCCCTCCGCATTTTTAGGGTCATTATGACTCACGGAGTTCTTCTACCTCGGAACACTCTTTTGCAACATATTGGTGGATCACACCAATATCCACGAAGTCTAGAAAAGGTAGACTCGATAGCTTGCGCGTCTCGTGAGTCCTCTGTACTTAGGGTCATTGACCTACAAAGTTCCTCCACCTTCAGAGGTAGCACATGCATCACGATTTAGCCTGGTGCCTAGCCAAGAGAGACATGTTGTTTAATCTTTTACTAGTCAAGTACGTTGTTTATTAGGATGATTAACTAGCCACCTAAGTGCTTTCAAATAATCTCCTCACACAAACTACTCTCTTCCTGAGACCACTGTAGACACGGACAAGTCCTAGCAATTACACGAGACATTGATGAATACTAACTCATCAAAGCACAAACCTATCATGCTCTTCCGACGGATCCGAACTTCAACTCCCTTTAAGAGTACATTCGGTGTTTTAACTGAACGAATCATAAGCTCAATTCAGGCTTGTTCAAGTTTATACAGTATTAACATACCATGTTTAAAGGTTTCATAAAGTTAAATCATGCTTGTAGGGCTGAACAACACCCAACAAAGGAAGAAGGACAAAACTAGCTAGACGCCCGTTTAAGGCTCTGGACGCCCGTCTGAAGCTTACTGGACGCCCGTCCACTATACCCAGACGCCCGTCCACCTAAAACAGTTTCAATCCTGAATGTAAAACAACACTTCAAACGCCCGTCCATAAAGGCCAGACGCTCGTCCGAAATGTGCCCCAAGTAGACGCCCGTCCAGAGAGGCCAGACGCTCGTCCACCTGGGTTCGACTAGAACCCTAACCCTTCATCATGCGATTTCCAAAACGATTCCAAACCGAACCACAGCAAGAACATCACAGAAAAACTCAGAAAAACATGTCTAAACATATCATGGCACTTATGGTCAATGACCAATCCATAAACTCATCAATCTAGCATCAAAACACCCTACAATTTCATCTAAACCTTATAAAAGACATTTGAGATCATAGAGATAGTTTCCTTACCTATTTGCAGCCGCAGAAACTGATCAAAACCTCAACAAAAGCCTGCAGCTTTGCCAACCAAACTGGTAACCAATCGTTGCTCCCTTCACAACGGTTCCAAATCTTCCGTCTGATCTGAAAATCACCAAGAGTTGCTTCAGTTATTGGTGAAACTCTCCCAACCCTCAACTCTCTCCTTGAATGCGCAGAAGAGAGGAAAAGCGTGGCTGCTCTTTTTTGTAAAAAGGTTATAGGGATCATCAGTCTAATTTTTCTTTTAAATACCCATTCCCATAAAACCTTAGTTTTCCTTATTTGCCCTTAGTTATAAAAAAAAGATTTCCTTACTATATATATATATATATATATATATATATATATATATATATATATATATATATACCACTCGAAATATATATATATAACGTCCAAATTAATTTACTTCGATTAAAATGAACCGAACCCAATATTTCGTTTTCGCAAAACGACACGTCTGCCATTTCCCGAAAATCGGAATATTACAGATTAATTTCCTAAGTTGGTAAAACGCCATGAATCAGAAAACGGTTTATGCGATAGTAACAACGGTGATATTAATGTAAAAAATAATTCAACATGAAATATGACCCGGTCGTAAATGGTTTGGATGCTTTAAATGACAAATGATTTTAAACTGAAGTGTGGAGGTCCGAACCCCATAAATGAGACTTATTTCAATTCAGTGGCCCATGGTTATTAGCATCTCCACTCATGCCGTGAGACATAGTAAGTGGAGACCCTCATGTAGGGATGACAATTTCAACACAACTTGGTGGATATCCACCTTACCCTATCCGTTATGGTATGGTATTTTTTAGGGTAAAGGAAGGTATGAGTTTCATTTTTCGAAACCCGCCGCGGGTAGGGTATGAATATGTGTTGTCTATCCGTTCTAATACCCATCAGACCCACGATATGTATATATATATATATATATATATATGTGTGTGTGTGTGTGTGTGTGTGTGTGTGTGTGTGTGTCATGATTAAATAATGACTCCTTTCGTTACCTGAAAAGTAAAAAAACAACAAAACAACCGACTAAAAAAGAAAAAGAAACAACAAAGACAATTAAATATATTTTAAAAACACTATTACTCTCCTTAAATATCAATTGTTTGTTGGAGAAATTTGAATTAAAATTAATTCTAATATAATGGAGGGCTACATCGGTTTAGTGAAATTTTACAATCACGTAAGAGATTGTTTCCTTTCGATTAAAGGTTGCAACCGGTAAACGATTGGGCTTCACTCTCATATATAATCCCAACATCATAATGAAAGAAACGATGCCGATTTTTATATGAATTTTTCTTAGAAAAATTCTGACCAGTTGCATTAAAATATTCACACAAATACTTTGCATAAATTCGAGTCAAGGAAAGATATACAAAACATGATCGATTCGTCGTCTTCTTCTCATTGAAGTGCAACAATCCGAAGAAGATATGACTGTTGTATCTTGGGAGACGATTGCCGTTACCGTGTGCACATAATCCGGGCAAAAACCTCTAAAGGACAGAGTGTTGCACTCGCCTCAATCAATAAGTATTCTGTCATATTTTCTGTTTTCGTTTTTTTTTTGAATTACGTGTTAGACAGCATGCTAGATTGAATTCATGAAATGACCACATGTCCCGATCTAGACCACACAGGTTCAATATCTATTAAAATCGTGTGATCCAGATTGCAACACACCGTTACTCTGTAAAAAATGAAGTTAATGGGGAAGACTTACCCTATTTGCAACCCCTTAAATTTGAGACATATCTATAAAGCTAAAATTTAAAACTAAATGAATTTATCCAACTAGTTCAACCAATACCTTGTATGCCATTGAGACTTTGGTCCAATGATAATCACTGTGGCCTTTTAATTCGAAGTATTCGGGTTCGAATTCTAATACGAACGAAAAGTGTGCGTGCGTATAAATCTAATGTCTTGTAAAGTTTCTTCAATCCCTCTCCTTGGGATAAGAAAACAATAGAAGATGATGTCGCAGCTGCATAGCAATTTGCAAATTTTCCTGGCTGATGTGACATTTTTTCCCTTGACTCCACAATGCTCCTAAAAACTCGATGACATTCAAAGAGGGAAAGGAAATGTATTATGTAAGACGGCTTCTATCAATGTCATAAAATTGCTATCCACACCACGATTATTCTCGACATCCAATACTTAGAGCACTATGATTATTTTTTTAGCAAATAACTTCACTGGTACTGGCGTTCATTTCTCAATAATAACGTCATTGACACTGACGTTAGTTTTCAACAATAACATCAGTGTCACTGACGTTACGGTTATAAAAGTAATGTAACATTCTTTTTTTATCTCTCCTATCTTAATAAATAGGGGTAAAACAAGAAAAATTCAATAGATACTTCATTGAAAATGATAATGTACATCATGTAAAATAAAACAAATAATTTCGACAACCACATCAGATAAATCGGAATGGATGAAAAAAGAACTCTTTTAATCTCCTGCATTTTTTTATGTAGGTGTTGTTCTAAATGCAGTGATAACATCAAGATTCCACGTTCACCTACAAACCATAAGAATTCTATGGTTTAAACTTGAAACATTAACTAGAATATGCTTATCAAGATTCCACTCTTTTGCTTTACTTTAGGAACACTTGAACACCTTGAAATTGTTATGAAAAGGCTGCTGGAAATGCAAGGATTTTCGCCAAGTGTCCAGAAGAAATGGAAATGGAAATGAAAGAAAAATATGTTGTGGGGTGTTTAAGGGTTGTGAAACCGAAGTTGATGGCTGCAAAACATGGGCGAGTGGTATGGCCAGGGCGGAAAAATTCCTGCCACAGCAAATTATAATATCTTGTAGGAAACTGACAGTTTTACCCTCTATTTTTTCTACCCTAAAATTAGTTTCCTTTTCTATATAAAAAAAAAAAAACTGCCTTCTTCCCAATGTACACCTGCTTCTCTTTCACTTCGATCACGCGCAGCTTCAACCTGAAGATAATCAATTTCTCATTACTTGGTTAATTCCCAGCACCAAAAAACAATCCGTCACGACGAAGAACAATCCTTTGGAGCTGCCATGACCATGGAACAAAAGCTTTACATCGCTCTAGGACTTGCAAAGCTTTGGTGGATATAATTGAAGCGGGCTTTCTAGCTTTGTCCGGCACCGACCTTGAAGCTTTCAAATTGATTGAGAAAGAAGTTGAGAAATTCGGATGAAGATGAATGGCATGTTCCAGTGAGTATTGCGACGGAATTGATGCCAAGAAGCCAAGGATTTCGGGTTCCATTGCCCCCACATAATCCTATCTGATTCTTCTTCTACTTCAGTCAATTATCTTTTATGAAAATTTTTCTTCTTTTCTTTCTCAGATGTAGTATATCAGATGTTGTATTTGGTGGTTCATAAGATTAAAATGTTCAATTTTGAGCAAAGTGAATTTGATGGATATTGAAAATAAGTCTTAAAAAAACACCATTAAAAATGGAAGACATTATTTAAGTTATGGATATGGGAAAGTTGTTGCTGGATGATAAGGGAGGAGAAGATGGTTAAAAGTGGAGGGTAAGCTGTTGGGTGAGGCTGGAGATGCCGGTGGTAGAAGTGAATCTGCGGGGAGGAAGAGGCGGAGATTTTTTGCTAGAGGAACTGTGCCGGTGGAAGAATTTTTTTTTTTTTTTTTTTAATTTTATTTTTAAAATGATGTGGAAGTATTTTGATGGAAAAAATAGAGGGTAAAACTGTCAGTTTCCTACAAGATATTATAATTTGCGGTGGCAGGAATTTTTCCGCCCTGTCCATACCACTCGCCAAAACATGGGGGAAAATGAAACACACATTTCAGTGAAGAAAAGTAAATTTAGATTATAAGAAAGTAAGATCGGACCATTTTATTTCATACAAGGAAAAAGACACTCTTTTGAGATTCTTCTTGAATTGATTCAATTACAAACTAGATAGTAGATACAAACAAAAAAATATTTAAAAACAACAACAAACGAAATAAAAGAAATCCCCATTTGCACATGAATGAGACACCAAAGAACATTATGTGCTGCCTGCCTCTCCCTTTCTGATAACATGTATCACAGTACATTTTCAAGAAATAATTAGATCAAACAATTGAACCACAACTCATTTTTACGTTATTGATCATGATATACATTCTATTGATTGAAATGAGTCTCACCACTTTTAAGGGGATGTGTATGTGTGTATGTATGTATGTTATTGATCATGATATACATTCTATTGATTGAAATGAGTCTCACCACTTTTAAGGGGATGTGTATGTGTGTATGTATGTAGCTACCTACACTAGGAGACAATAGTTACATCTTTGTTAGACCTATTGTATTTCATGTGACTTTTAACAAGTTGTCCAGCAGAAATAGCAGACATGAGAGAAAGCTCTCCTGCAAGAACAGAACCAGCTACAATGGTGGCCAAAAGCCTTGAGTTTGCACCTGGTAACTCTTTGCTTGCTCCTTTCACTCCAAGCAAGTTCAAGCAAGCTGATTGTGAATCTAGTTGTGTTCCTCCCCCTACTGTCCCCACCTGAATATATTTCACAAAATAACCCACCATTAAAAATCACATTTTTAAGTATGAATGAATCCATGACTAATCAAGGCCAAAAAATGGTTTAAGGGTCACTTTGTTATAAAAAGAAAGAAAGAAAGATCGAGGACCAAAAAGTTACGATCTAAGTAGTTCAGGGGCCTTCGGTGTGTTTTGCTCTAAAATAAGTTTTCTGTATAATACAGTAAAACGTTTATACCTCAATGGAAGGCATGGTGACAGAAACGTGAAGATCCTTGCCATTATTCACAGCTTCCATCATAGTGATGCAGTGAGAACTCTCCACATTCTGAGCCGGATCTTGCCCGGTGGCTAAGAAGATGGCGGAGACAATGTTGCTTGCATGTGCATTGAAACCACCAAGAGAACCGGCCATGGCAGAGCCAGTGAGGTTTTTAAGCATGTTAAGTTCCACCAAGGCGGCAACCTCGGTTTTCAACACTTTCCTAACAATCTCTTCCTTTAAAATTGCTTCACAAACAACAGATTTTCCTCTTCCTTCGATCCAATTAACAGCTGATGGTTTTTTGTCCGCACAAAAGTTCCCTGATACATTTGAAATTCTCCATTAAAAGGAGGAAATTCTTCGGTATAACCGTTAACTAATACTACATGGAATAATTAAAATTACCAGATATGCCAATGACATCCATATCAGGGAAATCAGTTTGAAGATAGTCAAGAACATTCTGGACTCCTTTTGAAACCATGTTCATCCCCATGGCATCACCAGTGCTACAAGTAAATCTCATGTACAAATTCTTCCCTGCTATGGCACATTGGATTCTTTGTAATCTGGCAAATCTGCTTGACCTGCACAAATTCTTACAATTAGTATACTAAAGTTACAATTAATGACTATGTAAGCATAGTGCATGGCTGTTATTATAAAGATATATGTAAATACAGAGTCCAAGTAAACAAGCTTGAACATGATTTAGTCATTTATATCTTTGAATTAGTGTCTCAGTTGACATATTTCACCACTCAATTGAGGACTTGGTGTGTTTGAATATTCAAGGATTGATAACAAGTCAAAGTAACCGGCTACCCACTACACTTTCAAAGGGTGTGACAAACAAAGACAGTTAAAAAAAGATGAGCAATGAAGGAAAAAGTTGACTTACTTGTTGAAAACAACAGCTAATGTTTCAAAATTCAAGGGATCTTCCACAAAGAATTTGAGTTCAGCAGCCCTCTTAATTGTTCCAAACCTAACAACTGGTGCTCTAGTCATCCCATCTTTCAGCAACACACTGGTGGCGCCACCTGAGGCAAAGATGGCTTTACAGCCCCTATTGGTGCTAGCA
Organism: Gentiana macrophylla; assembly: GCA_026214975.1. Classification (NCBI taxonomy): domain Eukaryota; kingdom Viridiplantae; phylum Streptophyta; class Magnoliopsida; order Gentianales; family Gentianaceae; genus Gentiana; species Gentiana macrophylla. The sequence continues at coordinate 106,825,652 of CM047812.1, read as the reverse complement.
ACAAGGCATCCTTCAGTTGTTGCCATTGGCACCATGTACCCTCTCCCATCAAGCAATAAAGGACCCGCGATTCCCACTGGTAATTGAACATATCCCACCGGCATTTCACAACACTGCCCAAGAATGGATTCGTAATTAAAACCCTCCAACGGCAGCCCTTCTAATGACTTTCCAGTTATCCTCTGAAGGGACTCTCTCCGAATCGCAGCTGCTCGTTTGCAATCTCCAAGCTTCGATTCCAAAGAATATGAGGGGATTGTACCTGGAATAAGTAGCAAATTTCAGTGAGTCAATTCATCAAACACACGTGAGGCCAACAAAATTTACATCCAAATTTTAAGGCTGGTTAAGTACAGCATTTGGCTAAATGCATATTCAAGCCAAGAAGAGGACAAATGAACATTCTACACTTTGTTGATGAACAAGATTCGAGTTTTTAACATTCTACACTTTGTTAATGAACTAGAATAGAACAAGGACCTAGTTCATGAGCTTTAACATTCTGTATTTTGTTGATGAACTTGTAAAGCTTTGGTTACTACATCCTAAGACCACAACAAGAAAAAGCAGGGGAAAAGTCTGTCTGAGAAGCTTTTCAACGGTCACAACACAAAGATAAATCAAGCTAAGACTAAGTTGGGTAAAATGCAAACAATCCAATAAATGATTTCACAGCCCATACCTGAAACAACAGCTTTGACAATATCCTCATCTTCAATTGAATCTTGGGGTGTAATTAGAGGAGCAGGCTTTTCTGTCACGGCCAAAGCCACCATTGCAGCCTTTTCAGGAACCATAGGAACGGCAGCACAACCGATGGTAGTGCATTTGCTACCGTCACGGCTATCATCTTGAACCAAAAAGCGTTCACTTTGCTCATCTTCAACTTCAACATCCCAAACATCATCATGGTTTGGCTTGAAAAACAGAGACTGAACAAATTCCATCCCAAAGAAACCAATCAAATAAATTACACAAGCAATTAAAGTACCCAACGCCACAAGCTCCGAAACAGAGATAACTTGAAGAGGAGTGGAATCTCTGATCTTCTCCCTCCATCTATGGAGGAGAAAATACAAAACAGAAAAGAACATGGTGAAGAACAATCCATTAGTTAGATACAAAGGGAGCAACACAGCATCGGATGCTTTAATTTCCTGGTTCTTAAAGGGTTTAAGTGGCAGTTCACCGACGGTATCATCAGAAACCTTTGCTGGGTTAAATGGCTTAGTGATTGGTCGCCGGCGAACGTCCATTACAGAATTCAGACCGAGGTCCGCCGGGAGAAAATGAAATGACGAGCTTTAGAACGGAGAAAGAGAAATCTACGGCTTTGCTCGGTGGTTCTTGTGTAAGAGAAATGTGTTTGATGTGTTGGGTGGAGAAGCGGAGGTATCGGAGGTCATATATATAGGGTGAGGTGGAGAATGGTGTAGGGGTTGGCGGGCTGGACTAATTAATTATTCGATTCGAGTAGTGTTTGTTTTCGTTCAAGTTTTTTATTTTTTTTTGTTTTTTTAATGTTAGTTCATCAATAAATTCTTGGGGTCAGAGTTCATAACGATAGGTTTTAATCTAAAATGGTTGTGAAAGACAGTTAATATATGTGTTACTATATTTTTATACATGTATTACTACATGTTTGTCATTCTCAACCATTTTAGATTAAAACATGTCATTCACAACCTTTAATCCTAAATTCTTTGCAATTCTTTTACGAATAATTTATTCAACTACAAATTTAAAATATTAAATTATCTGACACCATTTCATTTTATTTATTTTATTATTTTTATCATTATTTTATTCATTATATTACTTTTATTTTAACTCTCTCACCAATTATTTTTTAATCTATACAAATTTCAAAACTAAATTTTAACTTTCTAATCATTACTTCAATCATCAATCATTTATATTATATTTTATTATCAACTAGCATATAAAAACACCACAAATAAACTTCAACCCAAAACAAACGGAACTTGGTCTTAATTTAAATAGGTGTAAGCTTTGGGGTGGCTCGTTTCCCTCTCATATAACTATGGCTTGTTTTGTTGATTCCACCTAATAAAAAGTGCATTTTTTTTTATATAAAAATCGGATCTTTATTAAAACTCAAAAATCAAAATATTTATATCCATGGGTTTGCTGCGTAATTAAAAGTGTAACTACACTACCTACTTTTACTCCTGAAAAAAAGAACATAATGTCCACATGGGATGAACTAGGTGTTAAAATGGCATCCAGATCTTAAGCTGAAATGTAGAGGTTCGAAACACGTAAAGGTAGACTTATTTCAGTTCTTTGCTATAATAGAAAACTCATAACTCTGAGCCACTAGGTTATCTGATTAATATTTTCACTGATATCGTGAGACAGGAATGGGGACCCTCATAATTATGGTTTAACTATCAATAAAAAGACACAATAATCTCACACCTACAGATAGATGAATGTCTCATCATAAATAACGGTGTAAGATGTATTGTGTACATGTAATACTACTGACACAATCATTAAGCCACAACGTGTACTGCAATTTACACAGTTGATCATCATGAGTCTACATCATGATCAATGGATCATACATATTGATCATTCATGTAAATCATAGTGTGTAAATTATTGTGTTGGAATGGTTATGTCAGTGTCATTACTCATTGTGTGTATTTTTTTTTATAAACATATCATTTTCGTACTTTGTGAAACTTGTTACTTGTGTAAGTTAAATGTATCACCGATTGCATAGTGTCATTTCTCATTGTGTGTATTTTTTTATTATTTTATTTTATAAACATATCATTTTCGTATTTTGTGAAACTTGTGTAAGTTAAATGTATCAGTGATTGCATGTGTTTGAGGTGTATTGTTCACTTCAAATTGGGAAATGTTATTACTACCATCCTTATAGCACAAGGAAGAATGATAATCACATTTTTTGAAGCCAAAATTAATAGATATAATTATTTGATACCGTGAATGAGAGAAAAAAAATTAGCAACATCCGCTGGCTTGGAATTTTTTTATAAAAGGAGTTGACTATGCTAATTAAGAGTTATCCAGTCAAATGGATTTACATTATAGGACGAAGGTAGTATTCGTTATTACTTATAATGAATAACATTTTGAACTGTGTAAAAAAAAATAAAAAACATTTTGAATGTGATCAATTTGCTACTTTTTTCTTTTTAGAAATCTATCATTTTTAACGTCTTATCAAGAAGAGCTGCGTGAATTACATTGGAAGGGAGAAGAACCTCAAAGTGTGTTGCCTTTATTGGCTAATAAATGAACAAGACAGTTGTTCGTTCTCTTAACAAAAGGGAATTTAGTACTCCGTCGGCCTTCACCTTGTCTTCGACATTGACTTATTCAAAAGTGAGGAAGGATAAACTGAAACTAGGAATGTGTTAACTCAGGGCAATTTAGTCATGTAATTAAAATTTTATCCTTCAGCGTATAAAAATGTTAACTAGAACTGTTAATTAAAAAATTGTATTAAGTGTCCTAATCCCTAATTTTCTATATTTTCTAACCACATCCACTCCAAAAAACAAAAAACAAAAAAAAAATAAAAAAAAAATACCACCTTCATCATCATCGATCTTCTTTTCATTTTCATCTTTATCTTCAAAGTTACAAGAAAACAAAGTGTTTTTTAACGTGCTACACAACCATTCAAGTCTAGAAATACCTAAAAATACTTGCGTTAGTGGACACACTCTCTTTTACATTTTGGACGCATTCTTTCGAACTCTCTGGTGCTATATTGATTTAATCAATAGAGAGGCTTCCCAAGAAAAACCCTCGTGATCTAAAGCTTGTTTGCACATTTTTTATAAGCTTGTAGAAGACACCAGATGCCCTAGATGCCATTTGAGATCATCCATGTACACCCACTCAAATTCTTCATACAAGATACGGAGGCTTTATACAAAAATAGAATATTCGGCTAATGAATTTCAGAGTAAACTCTAAAATCCATGTAAGCCTATTATAATTTTAGAGTAATCAAAGAATTCGCATAAGAAAAAAAACAAGCCGAGACTCGAGGAACAAACTCTCATGGTCCAACACAGTTTGCAGCCAAAAACACATCTATAGCAAACCATTATTGCCAAGTAACTCATAAACTGAAACAATATTATTCATCTTTTATGTACAACATATCCACAAGATAGAGAGCTACCAAACATTACTTGGCTCGCAACCATACTAGAAGGAAACTAAACTTCCACTTAGGCATCATTACAGAGAAGCAACCGTTCATCCTATGCTTGCCTTACAAAGTTGTCAACTTGTCCCTAAAACCCTGCAAAGACTTCTTAACAAAAAAAAGAAAGAAGTGAGCTCGTGTACAAAGCTTAGTAAAAAAAAGATTCATATTTGTCACAAACCGAAAGACATGACGTAAATCTACTTCACCCAGTTTTCAAAATATTTCAGAAAATAATGCATAAAGTATAGAGAAACTACTTTAAAATCATACTTGCTACGTAAAATATGCTTAGCTCTTTAGCTTAATTATCTTGCATGTACTTGCTAGGTTGCTTAACGTGCTTGTCATGTTTACCTAATTGGTCATACTGTAAGTCACTTTACATTATTTACTATACTTGTCAACTAACCATTCTTACTTACATATTTCACTATTTTGTCATGTCTACTTACATAGAATATTCATATGTCATTGTTTCAACGCATAATACCAGATAGCAGTGGCGGACCTACCTACAGCTAAGGGGGGCAACTGCCCTCCCTAATCCGAAAAAACCCTACTAATATATGTAGTATGTATCTTGTTTGCCCCCCTTAAATTTTTTATTTGTCTCTTAAAAATTTTTATTGCCCCTCATTACCCGAGATCCTGCGTCCGCCACTGCCAGATAGTCAAGGGTACGACACATGCTACCACCAAGCATGAGGGCATTGTGACACGGGTTATATGACTAGCAAAATATCCCCTTGACACGTAAGATCACGATATTTTGTACAATACATGGAGCTGCAGCAGGGTAAATCCAACTAGTTATACATTCGACATGAGATCATATGCATAGCCCTACGTACGTACAATGCATCGAGGGTAAATAAATGTACCTTAACAAGAAAATCTAGGGAACCATATGTATAAAGCACGTAGGAGCACATACATCACATGACGATCATGTTCAGTTCATAACAAAACACCTTACTATCAAATCTATCTTCACTACTCGTACCAATACATAATAACGGTCTGCAAAAATTTCTACAAAAATACTAAAAAAGAATATACTCCGTGCATCACATAATAGTCACAAAACATAACCAAAAGCTGCTCATGGACTCAACCCAGCTCATTGGGGCGTGATCTAAGCAAGCTGAGGCGAGACTGGAAATTTTTTAGTAAAACTTTAGCTTCTACAGAACCCAGCATGATGCATACACATAGTCATAAATTACCATTTTGACGTATAATTCCAGAAAACAATCGCATAAGTATCAACTATAAATATTAAAATGAGTTATATTTTAGGGGGGATGAGGGAGAATGACACCAACATTTCATCAATTAAGGAGAATGACAGCTTTTTGAAACTTTTGCACAAAGGACAAAACTATTTATTTTTTATTTTTCTTGCGCATTTCTTTACCAAAAAAACCCAACACACTTCCTCTCACATTCATCTTTTTTATACAATCATCTCTCTCAATCTAGAACTCTAAATTTGTAATTTTTTTCACCAAATTTGAAATTTTTTCATGCTCTTTATTTTGAGGCCACATTCAACATATTCCGACGTGATTTCAGAAAATCCGCTGTCGAAATTTGTTGTCGATATTCACTGATTTTCGGGATACACTGGAGAGATTCACCGAGTAAATTTCGACGGTGAATCTCACGAAACGATGTAGTTATATCGAACCAAGTCTCAAAATGAAGAGCATCAAAAAATAAAAAATTCAGTGAAATTTTTATCACGTTTGGATCTCTAAATCAAAAGATATGAGTGTTTGAAAATGGGGAGGAAAGAGAAAAAAAAAACTCCCAGAGTCGGTGCACGAATTTTTTAATTTTTAATTTTTTGGCTTTGTCCTTTAGGCTATAAAAATATAGAAATTGTCTTTCTTCCTATAAAAAATATGTGGTTGTGCCTTCTTAAAAATATTTGTCTGAGATACATTCTTGCCAGTGGTTTACACTGGCTAGGTCTAACCCTAACTACCCAAATGGAGAGACCATGTTTCGAACCCCGTAATGGGCGAATTTAATGGGCGTGTGCGTTACCTTTCGTATCCGCAAAAAAAAAAAAAAAAAAAAAAAAAAAAAAAAAAAAAAACCGAACTGTGTCATTATCCCGGATTCTCCTTATTTTTTTTTTTATAGAGAATTAGGGATAAAGACACACTTTGAAATATTTTTAACTAACATGGGAGAATGACAGATTCTATATTTTGCATAGCCTAGAGGACATAGCCAAAAAAAAATCGCGCTTGTAACCTACCTGCTGGGACTTTTTTTTTTTTTTCTCTTTCCTTCCCCATTTTCAAACACTAACATCTTTTAATCTAGAGATCCAAACGCAATAAAAATTTCCACTAAATTCTTTTTTTATTTTTTTGTACCCTTCGTTTTGAGATTTGGTTCGACAGCTTGACATCGTTTTTCGTGAGATTCACTGTTCAAAATTCACTCAGTGAATCTCCTTAGTGAATCCCGAAAACCAGTGAATATAGACATTGAATTTTGAACAATAGTGAATTTTGACAGCGGATTTTCTAAAATCACGTCAGAATATGTTGAATGTGTGCTCTCAAAATAAAGTGTATGAAAAAATAAAAAATTTGGCGAAATAATTTTTCAATTTTGGAGTTCTAGAATAAGAGATATGAATGTTTAAAAAAGATAGATGAGAGAGAAAGTGTGTTGTTTTCTTTTTGGGAAAAAAAGGCGCCAGAATTTTAAAAAAAAAATAGTTTTGTCCTATATTAAAAAGTTTTGAAAAGCTGTAGTGATAATGCCATAACAAAATGACCACAATATATTATTAAAAATACTCTATCTTAGAACTTAGGGTTGCTCTGGCGATTTGAGCCGGCCCTCCGCCTCCGATCGTCTCCCGTCAAATCCAAAGCACCGATGGAACTCATGCGAATGGATTCAAGCACAGAAGAGTTAGATTTATTAAAGCGAAGTGTCGAAAGGCCCAAAGAGGGAAACATCCAGCCGTCGCCCGTCGACCCGCAACAATCGAGTGGTGTAGAGGTGGTAAAGGGTAGATATGCTGACCCTTTCATCTATATAGGCAAGGATGAGGATGACAATGATGTGCAGGAATTCAAAGAGGTCATAGATGATTTCATGGGTCCTGAAACGGATGAGGATGCAATTACCATACCCCTATCAGAATGCTTCGATTTGTGGAGGCCATGGCGCAGAGCTCTCATTATCAAGCTTTTGGGTAAGTCAATTACATACAATTTCTTGTGCAAAAGACTATCTGAACTCTGGAAACATCAGGGCCACATTGAGATTACAGACCTGGAACATGGATACTATGTGGTACGATTTACGGACAAAACTGATTATGAAATAGCTCTGGAAAATGGTCCATGGGTTATAATGGGCCATTATTTATCTGTTCGAAAGTGGAGACCCTTTTTCCAACCGGAATTAGAGAAGATTACTAAAACCTTAGCTTGGGTACGGTTCACTAGTCTGTCCCTGGAGATTTTTCGTGAACCTTTGCTGATGAAATTAGGAAATTTGATAGGCAAAGCAGTGAGAATTGACCCAAATACTTCCCAGAATACCAGAGGCCGATTTGCTAGAATTTGTGTTCAGATGGATTTGGAAAAACGGTTGAAATCTTCTGTTGTGATTAATGGAAGAAGGTACAAAGTGGAGTACGAGGGACTTCAACAAATCTGCTATGGATGTGGAAGATTTGGACATAATAAAGATGAATGTCCAGAAAATATACCATCCAATGTCCCAGAAGAAGGGGAAGCTCACACAGCAGCTCCAGTTCCACCAGAAAAAAAGCAACATGGCCCAACTCCAGAAAATCCTTATGGACCCTGGATGATTGCTGCAAGAAGAAGAAACTAGAACGCTAATAAGAATAGAACGCAGCAACCTCAATATCAAACTCATGACACCATGAACAGAGGTAGAGAAGTGAGAGTAGAGACAGGCATGACCAGTGGATCCAGGTTTGACGCTCTGAACGAGGAGGAAATTGAGATGGAGGACTCAGTCCCGGATGAGGTCCAAAATTTGAGAGAGAAAGTTCAAGATGTTGCACCTCATGGGGGGCAAGTTAAGGTTACAGAGGTTCAAAAATAAACCAATCAACATCAAGGCAGTAAGAAGAGAAATGCATCAGAGGGAGGCAGAAGTGGGGGAAAATCTGGAAGTAAGTCTTCAAAACTGATGGAAGGATCCAGCCAGCTACAAACCGGCTCTGTAAGGGGTAAGGAGATTAATACTGCTACTGCCCCCTCAAATCAACAACAAAAACGATCTGTGAATACTAGAGCAAAAACAGGAAACAGAACAGTCTTGGCTGATATGTCAAATGACCCCAAGAAACCTCTTGATCCAGCTATAACCTCTGGCCAGGTAAAAGTAGTATTCAAAGCCACTCCGATTGAACCCAATAAATCTGGTGAGCAACATATCAAATATCACCCGCCAGACACTTCTTTGGAGGAAAGTGTCCAAGGACAAAATTTGGAATTTTCTGGAGTGAATCCCTTATATGACGATAAGGAGGGGGCTACTACCTCTCAACCCTCAATCTAATCTGTTTTTATGGTGAAAGTTATATCCTAGAACTCTAAAGGTGCCTCCTCTCAGGAATTTTTACGACATCTAAAGCTCCTCTTACATCAACAAAGACCTGATATTCTATTCCTAATGAAACCAAGATGTTCTAGCACTAGAGCAGTAGAAATCTTACATAAAACCTCCTTCACAAATTTGTTTGCGGTGGAAGCCAGGGGTTATGCTGGTGGCTTGTGGTGCTTTTGGAATGCAGATATCATCACCCTCAATTATGTTACCTGCACAAACCAGAGTCTGACTTTGGCAATAATGACAGGAACAAATGTTGATTGGATTATTACTTTGATCTATGCTTCACCTATTCCTTCGGCCAAAAGTGAACTATGGGATTATATAAACAGACTCAAACAGAAGATCTCTCTACCCTGGTGCTTGATTGGAGATTTCAACCAGGTTATTTACCAAAGGGATAAGCAGGGGGGAAGAGCAGTAGGAGGACTTAATATGACAAAGATGTGGATGATGACCCAACAGTGCAATCTGCTGGAAGTCCCCTTTCAAGGACCTAGATTCACATACGTTGGTGGCACTTATAACAATAAAAAATTATATCAGAGGATAGATCAATGCTGGTGTAACCTTGAATGGCAAGAGAAATTCTGCCATGCCCTTGTGAAACACTATCCTAGAGTTCACTCTGATCACAATCCCATCTGTTTGGACACAGACCTACAGATACCTAGGAGAAGGGCCTCAAACTCTTTCTATTTTCAGAGAGCTTGGATAGAACACAACCTATTTGATGACTTTGTTCACAAGACCTGGAAACATGATGGAGACCTGTACGATATTGTGAAGCACTTTGCTGGTAATACAAAAGACTGGAACTATAATGTGTTTGGGAACATTTTTTCAAGAAAAAATGAGTGTGTACGCAGGCTAGAAGGTATTGAAAGAAGCTTGGATAAATCCCCTTCCCTCTTCCTCTCCCAACTGCATAACACTGTCAATGTTGAATTAGACAATATCTTATGGCAAGAGGAAATATACTGGCATCAGAGATCTCAACTTCAGTGGCTAGTAGAAGGTGAAAGAAATACACATTTCTACCATATAACAGCTGCCAGGCATCAACATAAGAGGAGAATTGTCTGTTTGAAAGATGAACAAAGAGACTAGTTTTATGATACTGACAGGATTGAGCAGACTATAAACTCTTTTTATCAACGATTATTTACAGCTGAGGAGGTGGCTGCCTGGCCTGAGCATGAAATTGTTCTCCCCACTTTGCCAGAGTTGGATGTTCAATTCATGAGTAGACAATTATCAGAAAAAGAGGTTGAGGATGCTGTCTTCCAGATGGGAAGCTATAAAGCCCCAGGCTCTGATGGTCTACCAGCAATTTTTTATAAAAAGTGTTGGCCCACTGTAAGTCCTACTATTCTCAGTTTTGTGTTTAAAGCTTTTCAGGAAGGCACTTTTGATAGCAGGCTGAATTGCACATTAGTCTCTCTTCTCCCCAAGATGAACCCCCCTGAATATGCCTCCCAATTCCGACCCATTGCTTTGACTAATGTGTGTGTCAAGATCATCTCAAATGTGATAACTAATAGAATGCAGTCAGTCATTGGCAATCTGGTCAGTCAAACCCAATCAACTTTCATCCCTAGAAGAGGTACCACTGGTAACGTTCTGATTGCCCAAGAAGTGCTTCACTACTTTAGAAACAAAAAAGGCAGGAGATGTGAAATGATGATTAAAATTGATCTAGAGAAAGCCTATGATAGAGTCAATTGGAGCTTTCTTGAACAGGTGCTTCTCAGAATTGGCATGCCCCAGATAATTATTAGCCTGATCATGCATTCTCTAAAAAGCTCACAGATGTCAATGTTATGGAACGGTAATAGGTTACCTACCATCTACCCGACCAGGGGACTCAGACAAGGTGACCCTTTGGCTCCGTATCTATTTGACCTATGCATGGAAGTTCTTAGCCAGTATATCGAGAATTCAGTTTTGGATGGTGACTGGAAGCCTATCCGGATTGGTAGGAACTGCCCTCCCTTGACACATATGTTCTTTCCCGATGACCTCATCCTATTTGGTGAAGCCACAGTTGAGCAAGCAACTATCATGAGGGATGTTCTGAATTTGTTTTGTGATTACTCTGGTGAGAAAATCAGCCTACAGAAATCAAGATTCCATCTATCCAAGAATTCATCACTCCAGCTGAAGATGATCATTGGTCAGAGTCTGGGAATGCAACACGTAGAAGACTTTGGACAGTACCTTGGAGTGCCCCTGATTCATACTAGAATGACAGCTAGCAGGTATACTTTTATCCTGGACAAGATGAGAAAGAAATTGGCTAGCTGGAAATCTACTTGTTTATCTAGAGCTGGTAAAATGATTCTTATTCAGTCCTCCTTATCCACACAACCTTACTACATCATGCAGACCACAAGACTTCCTACTGGTTGTGTACAAGAGATGGAGAAAGTTTGTAGGGATTTTTCTGGGGAGAAAGTCAAGGGACAAGAAAAATGCATTACATATCCTGGGATCAGATTTGCCAACCGAAGAAGCAAGGTGGTCTAGGCTTTAAGAGACTTCAAGAAATGAACATTTCTCTGTTAGGTAAATTGGTTTGGCAGCTTTTAACAGATGATAAATCGCTTTGGGTTCAACTTCTGGGGCTGAAATATGGTAATCCATTTGAGAAGCCAAAACCAACTGCTTCCTCAACATGGAAAGGCATATGTTGGGCAGCTGCAGCTTTACAAGATTAGTTCATAGTTAGAGATGGTAAGATAATATGTGAGGGTATGCATGATAATAAATATGCTGTCTCTGATGCATATTCTATTAGTAGTGGTTTTCAGAACTGTGATCCTGACCAGGATCTGTCTTGGCTTGACATCTGGAGATTGAAAGGACCAGGGAGCCTTAATTTTCTTCTGTGGCAGCTTGCTCACGAATCACTACCAACTGCAGAGTTGCTATTTAGACGACATGTTAGTAATACCAACGTATGCAGTATCTGCAAGCAATCAGCAGAATCCCCACTCCACGCTCTTAGGGACTGCAAATTTGCTAATCAGCTCTGGAAAAACATTTTACCAAGAGCTCGTTGCCTTGACTTTTTTGGACAACAAAATGTGAAGATCTGGATTGCACAGAATATCCACAGCAAAATTGACCCCCCATCTTGGGATTATACTTACAGAGAAGTGGTCTACACCCTTTGGCATCGAAGAAATAAGTTGTATCATAATCCACAGGCAGACCACCCACCTATTATTGTGTTGATATCACAGGTGGTGCAGCGAGTGAAGAATTTGAGATTAGCCTGGAATGTGTAATTCCTTTCTATTAATCTTGCTTTAGATTTTGTTTGATACCCTGGTTGTAAAGATACAGTTTTTGGATCTTTCCACTTTTTATGAATAAAATAAAAGTTCGTTCAAAAAAAAAAATTTGAAAAGCTTGCTTTCTCCTTAATTGATAAAATGTATTTGTCCTTCTTCCCAAGTACCCCTGTTTTTTTAATAGAATACTTCATTACCTTAACGATGTCAAATCTCCAAAACAAACTGCAACTCAAACATCGGCCATTCTCAATTCTACGACAATCTACGAACAAGCAACATATTTAACATTAACTCTACAACCGAACGAACCCTAATCACGATCAAAACTAGGAATTTTTAAGAAAAGACTTTTACAGACGATTCTGGATTTGAAACAACTTATGGAACCGATACGAGCTCAACACTGTGAGCTGCAAGACACCAACAAAACGATCAGAACTCCTTGTCGGATGAGAGGCTTGTTGGGGCGAGATATGAGCATGATAAAGCGAGACTGTCAAAACTCCGGGAACCAAGAACGCAAGAGCATATGAAGACGAAACAACTAAGCTGCTGAAAAACCCTAACTCTCGGCGGTAAGAGCTTACCTCGCGGCAGTGGGTTTCTCAAAACTCACAAACCAAATAAAAACTCAAAGCTATTGAACACAAAGGTCTTCGGGTGGCTTGGAGTCTTTATATAGGCTCCCAGTAGCCTTAAGATCGGGTTTCCTTAACTTGGAGCAATAAAATAACTCTCAACTAACTTTAATTAAGCTTGATTTAAGGAAAATGAAACTTTTGTTTTTAAAGATTTTACACAAAAAATCGGGGTTTTACAGATGTATCCAGGGGCGGCTCCACCCTTGTGACAGGTGGGGCGGCCGACCCCCTAAAAGAATATTAGTTATAAATAGTAGAGATTGTCCTCAGGACATGGACTAGTGGTAAAAGACTTGGTGCCTTAAAAGGACCGTTGGACTTGGACCTGGAGTGTGGAGGTTCGAACCCCGTAAAGGGGCGACTTCTTTCAGTTGTTCGGTATAACAACAAGTCCATGACTTTGAACCACTATGTTACCTGATTAACATCTCCACTCATCCCATAGGATAGGGGGAGTGTGGACCCTTGTGGTTAGGGTATTGACCCCACAGTTTTTATATATTGAACCACTATTTGATATTTTGACTCATAATTAGAGGCATGAAATTAAACGTACAAACCTATGTTCCAAAGAAAAAAGAATTAATAACTTTGTGACGCAATGTTAAAAATCCTGAAGCTTGATTGACTATAGTGGTAGAATTTCAAGAATAAGCAATAAGTCGCATAAAATAAAGTCAAAAAAAGCAATGGCCTTTGAACCAGTCCTTTTCCTTTTGAGTAATTTATCAATACAATTGTTGTTATTGGATATTTTAATTGAAAACACCCTAAGGAAGAAAATATGAAATTTGTTGTATTTGTTGACAAATATAAGATATTTATTATCCTAGAATAAAATGCAATGAAACCATCCAAATAAGACTTATTCCGTGTAGACTTGTTACTTATTCAACTAAATTCTTGGTCTTCTTAATTGTTTATTATTATCTTTGGAATTTATCAAACTTTTGCAACAAATTCTTAATTATACACAAGAATCAAACAAGTGAATTTGTAAGAACAATCGATGAAAGCCAAATCTGTCAGCATTAACCCTTATAATATAAGGGGGAATTGAAATTGTATAGTTTTGGGTAAAAATAGTTTGTCTTGTATCCCTTATTTTTATTTCTTACAAGTATAACCCGTCAAATTACTCAGTAGGACAGGCAATTTGGCATTCAGACTGGGATATATTGTCACAAGCTCGGATTATTTCTCATTGAGAGTGGATTTAAATAACACGTCCTGAGCAACATTTCTCACCCGGACGGGCTAAAAATTCCCTGCATATCTTTTTTTATTTGCAATTGTCTGACTTTTTAATTTTTAATTTTTATTCCGAGGCCGAATTATATAATATTTTTTTGTCAATACAAATCTCTTGTTCACATGATTGTGATTGAAAAAAAATAATAATAAAGCCCTCTTTCTTTGCGACTAATGTGATATGTTTTCTTTGGAGGCACACAGTGGATCGATGTCGGGGCTGTAAATATTTATAGAATGTGATTCCCCCAGATATCATATTAAAATTAGTGGGTTTTGGGTCTGGTGCTTTATGTGTCATGTTCTTGTTTCCTTCACTGATTAAAAATAGCGAAACTTCTGGTTTCTGTCTCGCAGTAGGAGAATTCACAATAGCAATTTGGAAGGGTTCCAAAATGAAACACATGCAGAAAATTAAACTCCAGTCGGTCATTAGGAAATTAATAGAATATAATCCATCTCCCTCACGCTACCGTCGTTAGGCTCGATCTCTAGTGCAGCGAACACTCAATATAGATCGAATCCTTCTTAATGCTAGTTATTATAACATGATAAGTAGCATGGACATGGAGGGATCCAAGGAGATAAAACGATAGAACAACGGTTGCTATGAGATGCAAATTAAGATATTATAGCATTAGCCATATATTTGAACTTATTTATTGATTTTATACATACAATCTTTAACAAGCTTTATATTATTAATAGCTTGCACTTAAATAGCTAGGAGTACTACAAACATGTTAACACTTAACAAGTGTGTGTATGATGTATAAAATTAATACTCTCCATCCGTTTTTTTTTTTAAACTGTCGGAGAAAGAAGAATCACACAGATTAAAAAAGTAATTACTGTTAAACCTCGATAAATGAATACCCTCGGGACCAGAAAAAAATATTCGTTTAGCGAGGTTATTCATTTATCGAACAGTATTTTAAGCCCTTTGCTCAAGTCGGAACCGGAGAAAATTATTAATTTGACGGGGTTATTCATTTATCGAGGTTTAACTTTAACGTGTCTGAAATATAATGTAAAATAACAAAATTACCTTTCATTCCTTGTGAATGAAAAATTGTACCAAAATTTGGGTTATTAAAATTAAGGATAAAGGTGGAAAAATAATAAATCTTGAATTGATATTGTTCTTTTTTTTTTTTTTTTTTATTTTTAATAAAGATTTTATTTCATAAAAAACATTTTGAAACTCACAAAGCCGAGTTTCGAGTTTTTTGGGAGAAAAAACATGAAAAAACAAAAAGAGCCAACGAAACTAAAGATCAAATATTTGTTTTTTCTTCCGAGTTCGAGTAATCTTCTTGGCCGGAGTAAACTTTTCTTCAAAAACCTCATCCAAACTGTACTCACCCCACTGTACTTTTGGGTCTAAACTCATATATCTGAGCTCAGCTTGGATAGAGTCTTGACTATGTATACTTGATGACTTTAGAGCTTTCTTGGTCGAAGGCATAGATAAGATCTCGAACGGATTGCTTAGTGGACAACCTTCGGAGTACTCTATTGCTTGATTTACCGAACTAATGGGGGCAGCTAGAAGTACTTAAAGAAATAAAGAATAGGGAATATTTTATATTAATTTCACCTTTTTTTTTTTCAGAATAATTACACAGACCCTGTATTTATACCTAAAACGTAATTAAAGATAAACTTGATTTTTCTAAAACATAAATAAATAGATAAATACTTGCAAACCCTAAAATTTAGGGATAACTACATCGTCCAAAACTCTTCCAGTCTTCCTACTTGCAGACTCTTGGACCGCCGTTGCTCGAAGGGATTCTGCTGAATGAGTCTGCTTCAAGATCATCACTTTGATGACAGATAAGTGCACATTTATCTCTTTGTTTTTGATTTTCAAACCGCACATCTAAGTCATCCATATCTTGTAGAACTGCCTTCTTGTTCTTGGTATCATTCTCTTCAGTACTCCCTCCTTAACAGTTGCAGAACCTTCTGTGATCATAATTGGGGGCTGCCTGGTGTCCTTGTTAACCACTTCAGCCTGCTTGGGAGAGATAGAAGCTGCAGCAACCTCCTTTGGATCAAATGTAGGTACAGCTTCAGGCCCTTGGTTATCAAGTTTTTGAGAGCCATCATCTATTTTCAAAACCAAATCCTTGGTTCCCAGCTTGCCTAAAATATTTTCTTCACACTTTGTATCTACAAAGTTAGCAAAAGGAACAGTTTCAGCTTTTTTTTTGCATTTCACTCGGCTGTAATGCTGAAACGTCTGCTGCATTTCCAACATTCCCCTTTTTATCAGCTGCATTCAGATCCTTTGGATTGATGTCCATTCCTAATGCTAATAATTCAGTGTTGTGCCCATTCTGAGAAGGACTTAGGCCTTCATCTGGGGCACAAAAGCCATTTTCTTGAGCTATAAAATGACAGAAAAATAAAAACAAACGGAGGGAGGTCATTTACTATCAACTTTCTTTTTTCTTGAAACAAATTTACTATCAACTTTCTGTATAATCTTTTAGCACATCTGCCATCTACCCATAACAATAGTATCATCAATTCAAACTAATTGCACCACTACTTACAACTCATTAGGCAATAAATTTCTGTTATTTTTGTGACATGATTTTTTTAATGCATATCTATACATACACACACTGTTGAAAGAGGAAGATGAAACTAATGGTTTAACACGTGGGATGGGTCTCTAAAAAAAAAATCATTTATTTTCATCGTAACGGATCTAAAACAAACAAACAAAACACGTTGTACAATAGTTAAATACAACAAACAAACAAAACACGTAGTACAATATAAAAATAAACACAACCATAATTACTATGGCTCTTAATTCGGAGATTTCGGATTCGATTATCAGTGTGTATATATTTTGTATCCGTAAAAAAAAATTATCGCATGAGCGGGTTTTTAATAAATAAAGAAACAAGAAACAACCAAAGATTTGCTTTTTACTCGTATTCAAACAAGGTTAAGCAAACTATTTATGCTCTTATCTCCCTCAATCTTCAATTATATCAGATTCGTTTATTTAACCGCCTCCGTTCCAAATTAAATAATGGTGTAGTACACTATTATGGTTACTAATTCCTTGCAAGACATTAGAACTCTATGTGAAATTAATTGTCCATCGTGCACATGAAATACTTAATTTTTTTGAGGGTAAATACTTACTAAATTAAATATGCATTAATTGTTTTGGAATGTCGGTAAACCGAAAACCTCACCAAAGCAACTGCCATTGACGGACTACTTCTAATCAAGCCGATTTGTGTGTCTATGTCCTGTTTACTTCTTCAACATAGTTATTTCAAAACAAATTACGATGATATAGAACAAAGTGATAAGTTTTACAACATGTTAATTATAAGCTGACCACATGTTAGGATAAAGCGCTTACCGTTCTAGTAAAACCAAGTGGTGTTAATAAAGTTGCTACTATATTTCCTTACATTTTAGAGTATGAGCAATATCTCCCAACACAACATAAGAGCGTACGGAATCCAGGTGGGAAGGTGACTCGCAGCCACGGTAAAGACCACAGCGCCTGCACGATTTTCGTTCCTTTGAATTCATGTTTTACTTGATAAATCACACAAACGAATCATCGTTAATCTCAAATTTTGTTTGAATTAATTATTACATAGTTCGGTTAACTAAATATTTAGTCTAGTATCATCACGGAAGAAACCAACAATAAACTCATAAGTGCGAGATCAAACATGTCATGAGGAAAAGTAAAGCTATATGTTACCCCTCTTCAATAAGATGAAGAACGCGCGGCTCTTATCCCCTGAATATGGCCTAGTGGTGAAGGCATGGATGGTAATTCAGTCTGGACTTAAGCTGGAGGTCAGCGGTTCGATTCCCGTAAGGGGTTGATTTCCGATTGATAACACCCTTCAGTGCATTGGTTTAATAGCAGCAACGTGTGGAGTTGGAGCTAACTTCAGTTCAGATTCGATTAACCTCTCCTCACATTCATGTGGGATCGGGGTGAGGGGACCCTCAATGGTAGGGTATACCATTTTTTTTTGAGAACGCGTGGCTCTCTTACTCCTTTATTTGCTTGCGTGCGCCGACGAATCTACGCGCTCCATAATGATTACAAGTAAATAAATCTTCATACCAAAATAAAACTCAAACTTTTATTGCTAGCATAGACAAGAGAGAACCATATCTTCTCTTTCGCAAAGTACAAGAAATCATTTCTCAATTATCTCTATTATTTATGAGTGGTGGTCTGTTAGATATTCAGTTTTTCTGTGACGGTGTCTTGGGCGGTGATCTTCACTGCGTTGATGCATCGCGAGATCTAGATGATCATCTGTATCTCAGATATCATCAACGCCAAGATCATCATGCTATGACACACCATCGTTAATGTAAAACTGACGCTACTATGCATTGCTGATTATTTAATCAAAATTTGCTCATCGGATCATGAAAAGTCGCTATCATCATTGCTCAGGGTCTACGTCCGCCTCTATTCGTAGAAGAAGATCTACGAATAGCAATGGTAAGACTTGGATTAGTGCAAGAATCTCTTTAGTTCGCCTACGTGAAGAACATGTTTAAGAAAAGGAACATTAGTGATTGAATATGTTACCAGTGTTGCATTGTTGTTGGTATTTTTAGGAGCCTACGTACCATTGTTAAATTATATATATATATATAATATTAATTATCTATCTCTTTCGGTTTAAGTTAGTGGAAAAAATGATAAATAAGTATGATAGCAGAGCATGTAACCAGGAAGTCACCGGTTTTCAAATACTACCTCATGTTGAACTACCATCTCTCCCAAAAGCTTAAGCTGATGGGAGGTAAATAATTAATACTATATATCTCAATATGCCCACTCAAGTGTGGGCCTTTTATCTCTTCCAAAAGCTTAAGTTAACATTATATATCTCAACACGCCCCCTCAAGTATGGGCCTATAAGAGGCGAGAGAGACCCAACACTTAAATTGTTTTTTTTTACACTTGTTTTTTTTTAATTGTGCTGGAAGCGGGGTTTGAACTCAGAACCTTCTGCTCCGATATCATGTTGAACTACCATCTCTCCCAAAAGTTCTCTCCCAAAAACTTAAACTGATAGGGGTAGATAATTAACATTATATATCTCAATGTCTCCGTCTCATAAAAAATGTTCACTTTTTTGTTGTGTACACATGCATATTTAGAAAACAATTAATCAGTTGTATTTTAAACACTAATGGGCATATATATCTATATTTCATAATAAATACTTGTTTTGGAATATGAAAAGAGTATACAAACATTAATTAAATGGTATATATGATAGGGGTATATTTGGAAAATATGCATTAAATGATATATGCATTCATTTTTTAAATGGACATCTATCTATCTATATATATGTTTTAGAAGGTGTATAAAATCAATTACCCGACGACCCGCACCAAACCCGCTAATTACCCGACCCAACCCCATACCATGTATTAATTAATGCATGGATTTTTTCCTTAAATATTAATGCACCTTCACCTTTTAAAAAAAAAAAATTTAATGCACGGTATTTAATGCGTGATTCAGACAAATCATTTCTCTAAAATGTAAAATATGGACTTCCAAAAAATTACCACTCACATTTACTCCTATTTATTCTTTTCCAAAAGAAAATAGACAAGAGTAATGATCTGAAGACACAATATGCGATCCTGCCCGTTGATTATGTTAGATTCACATTTGATCAATTTAAACACATTATTATCAATAGATGACAGATCATCGTTGTGGCGCCCACAAATGCATGTATCATTATTCAATAAACAAATCACCAAAAATATTAAAATAAATGCATCCATGAGGTTTTTTTTTTTTAAATGAGTTATTCTTAGACTAATCTATCTATCTATTATAGAATTGAACTTTAAAAATATATAAGAAAAAACTGCTCTATTTTTTATTTTATTTTTTTGAAAAGAGATTCGGTCGGTTGAAAAACTTAAAGCGAAGAACGTTCCTAAATTTACGCTCATTCGGTATTATTACGGGCTCCTAAATTTATGTCATTCAAATTTTCATTACACAAAACGCATGCAATCACAATATATCCTCAAAATTTAAAACCCTCAAAGTTGTGCATCTTTAAACCTAAAAATAGCCATGTTCATTTGCCGATAAAAAAAAAACAAAAAAACCGAAAACATTTATCACAATTTTGTACGTGAATCAAGGCACCGCTCAAAACCCAAAAGAAAACACAATATAAATCAATTCCGATCACTTTTTGTTCTTTGTATTCTTAGATTGAATAAGTACGATCGATCCCTAGATTTGCAGGGAGATGTTTTGAGTTTATTATGGTGTGTTTGGTCAACAAGATTATGGAGTTGTATCTTCGGACAAATCGAACAATTCACTATATGTTTTTTGTGGCGCTTTTTAATTGTGATTACTACGTAAGTAGCAGCCAATAATACTAGCCAAATGTTAATGTCCCTGATATTTTTGTTGGTTGTATGGTTCTAATTGAATTGCTTCAACAGTTTCTTGATGAGTTATTATGAAATTACAGGTGCATAGAGCTTCTATGATGATTAGATAAAACGAGAATGCAGGCAGCTTGATTTGAAGTATTTATATTATGAAAGTAATGATGGGGCTTCAACAACGGTGGGTTCATAGACGTCCGGTACCTTTTTTAGATAATATTTCTTGATTCCTTTTCTAAATTGGTTTTACCTCTCTTGATCCCGGCTTATAGAATGCTATTTGGCGATAAAAGAAGATCATGTATCATAGGCATAAGGACTTATCAGGAGAACGTATGTAAAATCGTTTTTTTTTTCTTTTCTTCTCATATGTATATGATTTTTCAATTACATGCATGAGCTTTTTTATGGTGCAGGGAGTTTGTGGCACATGATGTTGATAATGGGGGCAAAACGGGTTCGTACCTCTCAATTTTTCTTAGAATTTATCTTTCATTTTGTTATGTTTTTCCCAAATGTCCCTAATTTTAGCCCTGTTTTTGGTTAATCAATATTGCCTGATGTGTTTTCATTTTTATGCTTTTTTTTTTTTTGCAGCTGCATTGGATTCGAATGTTGCTGATAGGAAAGCTTTTTATACGTTGGGATTAATTAGGGGTAAAAGGAATGTAAAGTAGGTGGATGTATAATAAATTTGGGTTAAAAGGAAGAAAAATGTAATGGACTTATATTATGAGACAAATTTAAAAAAAAACTTAACTGACTTACATTTTAAGACAGAGTTAGTATTATACTAACTTGAACCGTCCCGTGCATGATGCACGGGTTTTTAGGCTAGTTTGTTATAAGACAATTCATTTTTAAAAATAGATACTATATCCGTCTCAATTTGTCTGTGACACTTTAGAACTCTAAAGATTTAAGAGAATATCATTTATTAGCTTGTCTAATCATTAAAAACATGACTAATTTATAATTATATCCTTCTTTTATTGTGTTTAACCTTCTTAATAAATGTAGTTATGTGGGTATTTTAGGAATTTAAAAGAATTTTTAATTTAAATATTAGTTATTAGATTTATTTTGAGACATTCATAAAAAGAATAAGTTACAAACAATTTAGAACTGAGGGAGTAGTTTTTATATGGAACGGGGTAGTATCTCATTGTATTCGGGTGCAAAAAAATATTTTTTCAACTCTGAGGCTCTTAAAATAAAAAAATAAAAAATAAAAACTGATTTTGCGGCTAATTAATTTATTGATATTCGGTCTATTTCTACTGATGGTTGACGCCTTCCTAACTGGGTAGGCTGGTGGCCCCAAACATTGGGAAAATTTATCCTGGGAACTTCCTATTGCGAACTATCCACGCCAAGCGATCCTGACCACACAATTTTCACACACGCAAGACTCACAGTATTCCACCTCAGGAAACTATGTGGTCCAGATCCTGCCACATAGACAGTTCCCTACTAGGGAGTCCTTACGGTAGAACGGACAAATTTTATAATACAACCGTTGTAGCAAGGTTGTACCAAGTGGCATACATTACAACCATTCATTTCTAACCTCTCACACACGATAAAAGTGTATTATGTGAAAGAGAGTAAAAATGAGAGGCTCTAATGTATGCCACTTGATACAACCTTCTTACAATCGTTGCACCATAAAGTCTCTCCAGTAGAACGACCCCAAACATTGTGTAGTTATACAACAAATGCAACATAGTATACACAGAATTTATATTTATTTCAAAATTTGTTGAAATTATTTTTTAGTTTCATGAACATTGTCTTATATGATTTTGATACCAGATTGTATTATTTTTATATCACTAACATGATTTTTTTTCTTGGTATAAGAGTATTTTAATACAGTTGAAAGGATATAATGGTTATGTTTAACAGTTTTTTTAGGGCCTGTTTGGAATAAAGGAAATAAATAGAAAGGAAATGGAAAGATAGTGACGGAGAAGAAAGGAGAGGGGAATGAGATATTGCGACGTTTATTTTGAGTGTTTGGATAGAACTAGACGGAAAGGAAATGAAGATTTAAAAATGTGTTTGGAATGTCAATGGAAAAGAAAGGAAATCTTAAGATTATAACTGATTTTCCAATTTTAGACATTAGGTTAGTGAGTTATTAGTATTAATTTTAAAGTTATTTAAGTAATTATATAAAATATTTTTTTTGAAGAGGTAATTATAAAAAATATTTAAAAAAAATATCATTTCCTTTCAAATCTTGCTGAAATGGACGGAAAGCAGGCAATCTAATTTCTATTAGATCATTTCTTTTGGTCTCCCTCCTTCGCCTTTCATTTCCTTCTCCTATTGACATACCAAACACTCCAATTAAAATCAGCTCAAGCCCTTTCTTTTCTTCTCCTTCCTTTTCTTTCAATCCAAACAAGCCCTTAGTGTTTTTTTTGGAAAAAACATGACGATGCTAAATAATGCACCACCTGTAAATCCGGGCCACGTGTAATCTAAGGGTGAGCGGTAAATGGATGGAATGGCTGAGAATGAGTAAAAGATGGTGTTTTTGGTGTCCTATGGCTGAGTCCAAGAATGTATCTTGGATTGCCTAAGTATCCTGTGTAATGTCCAGGAATCAAGCCTTACGTAGTTCCTGGAGCGATGTATTTATAGGCACATGTCCTTCTTCTGCCCTAAGTCTAGGGCGGTTAGGTCTATTGACGTAATTACCCTTAAATGGGCCTTGCCTCCTTACCCAAGTAACCTGTTGGATGTGGGCCCAGGAGCCTAGACTGAAGTCTATGGTATCGGGTCGATAAACACTGACGTGGGAATTCGAGTTCGGACACTTGTAGAATCTCCCCTGAACAGCGGCCTTCACTGGTACGTCACGTATCGACCCGATGTGTATGGACAACACGGACTTTTCCACGTGCCAGATGGACCAGTTAGATAATTCCACGTGGAGGAGTAAATGCCCGTATCATCATAAGCCCCCAGGATCGGAGGAAGCTCATCTTGAGTCTTTGAGGTCGGATCTCAAAATTTGAATAACCTTTTCGACACGTGGTCTTCTTTGGCGGGAGCACACCGTCCCTCCTAGCCGATCTAGTCATGTCGTAGGGTGACGCTCATCTTTGTCGGCATTAATTAATTGGTGCAAGAAACGAAACGTCTGTTATTGGGCCGCGTGGAGGTTTGACCCTTGATTCTCGCGCTTACACTTCTATAACTGCCCAAAATCCCACCCTTTCAAATCATTTGCAAGATTTACACGCTTATAAGGAGTCCAAACCACAGAGGCCTCTTACTTGCCATTACAACTTCTGCAAATCTCCGTTTCTGCCTAAAATCTCAAGTAAGCCTTAGTTTACTCAAGTTTTCCTTCTTATTTCTGTTTCTTGCATCTTTTTCCCAAGCCCATGTCTAGTAGCAATAGTGATTCACAAAATAGAGAGGAAGTCGTCGAAATCGAAGAAGAATCAACAGAGCAAACAATTTCTGAGCATCCAACCGTCTCTGGTGAGAAGGCCGCCGGAGACGAAGAAGGAGAAGGAGGAGAAGAGGAATCATCTTCTCGACCCGCGGCTAGACGTCAAACTAGGATGAGGGGCCAAGGGCCGTACGGGTGCATATCCAATCTGACCCCGGAAAAAGCCAAAATACGGCATCCCATACTCTTCTGACAACATTAAAGTGTCACATGGCCAATTCCAGTTTGCCTGTGACCCTCCTCCAGGATTCTGCGCCATATACGAGGCGCAACTGAAAGAGGGGTTGAGATTTCCCTTCGACCCATGTCTAATCGAGGTTCTTCGATATTACAAAATCAGCGTTCCGCAACTTGCTCCAAATGGTGTTAGGAGCGTTATGGGATTCGTGCTGGCGTGTCGAATCGCCAAGGTCGAATTCTCGGTTCGTTTGTTCCGTCAGTACTATGCCCTATCAAGCTTGCAAGATGCGGGATGGTATACTTTCCAGAAATGCCCTTTGGCATCGGAGTTTGTGAGGAAGGTAACCTCATCGCAGGGGGAATGGAAGCCTCAATTTTTCTTTATTCGACACGGGCTGGTAGATATCGACGTCCATACTTGGTATAGAAGGCCGTTGAAATGGCACGATAGGCTCGACTCGGATATCCCCAGTAGGTGCGGGATTATTGAGAGCATCCATCCTGAGGTCGCCACTCGAAACCTGCATTCCCTATACCCTTTTGCCGATATCGAGACGGCTGGTCCGGGCGCCTACCTTGAACTCGATGAGGATGTTCGCATTTTATGTAGGGTTTTTCCTTTTTTATTCTGTCGAGTTGTAACACTTGAGCATTTTGTACTTTCTCTGTGTTTAATACGTATTGATTGTATTCTGATGTTGGTCTTTCTCTGTACGCAGTGGAATTTTTCTCGAAGATGGATACTTTGGGCAAAATGCCCAAAGAAAACCGATCCCAGGAAGATTCAGGAGATCGTCGGGATCAAATCGAAGACACCGGCATCTGGTGCCACATCTGCGGGACAGAGGGGGTCGTCCCGATCTGCTACCCCCGTATCAACATCTGAAATTCTGAGGGGTCAGCCCGATGAGGCCAGGGTGACGGAGCAGGCAGAAGGGGACCTTGTTCCGAGAAAGCACCAGAAGACCACGGAGGTGCGGCATGGGGTCGGGAAGGAGACCCGTAACCTTGCTTCACCAAATTCCACTGATCCGATACCTGAGATGAGTGTGGCAGAGATGGAGGCCATGACCCCGGAGGAGCTGCACGACCTTTAAATGAAGAGTCATCGAATTGTGAGTCTTCTTCTTTTATTTCTTTTGTAGTTTCGTGATTTTTGTCGGTCTTCGATGTTAATAATATTCCTTATTGCAGACTCGACTCGCCACCAAGGTAGCTTTGAATAGAATCGAGTCTCCATCGGCAGCTCTGGAGGAGCAGAAAGAGACTATCTCAAAACTGACCTCGGAGATCGAGAAGCTGAAGGCCAAGGTCAATAAATTGGATGATCGTCGCTTGAAGCTGGAATCCGATCTGTCTAGGGCTCAGAAGGTTATAGCCGAGAGAGATGTCGAGTTAGAGCCTTGGCCTCGACCCATTTCGTGAAATAATCAACCGCGACTACAACATATTTGAAATTGCCCGGGGATCGAGGTAAAGGTCCGACTATATCGACCCCCCACTCATCGAACGGCCATACCGACTCGATGGCGTTCATCTCTTGCGCCTGTTGATGGGTCACTACATCGTGTACCTGACAAGCCCTGCACCTCATCACCAATCGATTGGCATCCTTTTGCATCGTTGGCCAAAAATAGCCTGCTAGCTTGCATTTCCTCGCCAACATTCGAGCTCCGCAATGATTACCACAAATTCCTCGATGTATTTCTTCAAGTAGATACGCCCCTTCATCTTCCGTTGCACATCGTAGCCAAGGTGTTACAAATGATTTTCGATAAAGCACATAGTCGAATAGGGCGTACCTCGAGGCTTGCAGCCTAATTTTTCTGGCCTGAGACTTATCGGACGGGAGAACTCCATCTTTTAAGAATAACGCTATCGGATCCATCCATGTCGATCCTTGAACCACTGGTTGCACGTCGACTTCATTATAGCTTCGTTCTGCTAGCATCTCGACCAAAACTTTCCTCTTAGATTTAAAGTTTGACGCGAGCTTAGACAACGCATCGGCTCGTTTATTTTCACACCGAGGCACCTGCTCAATACGAACTGTTTTGAATTTCGACATTAATCCCTGTAAAACTTTCAGATAACTCTTCATTGACTCTTCTTTAGCTTCATACTCTCCCGTATATGATTTACCACAAGCTGAGAGTCGCTGTATACCAAAAGATTCTCGACCCCCAACTTCGATGTCAGTTTCAAGCCCGTGATCATGGCCTCATATTCGGCTTCGTTATTCGTGGCTTTGAACTCGAATCGGAGTGCATATGGGAACTCTTCCCCTTTCGGACTAATCAGCAATAATCCAGCCCCAGCCCCTTCTTTACTTGAGGCACCATCGACGTGGATGGTCCATTGTTCCTCCGACGATTGCTTTTCTTGCACCAATTGAATCGACAAACCTTCAGCTAGGAAGTCTGCCAGGGCCTGACCCTTGATGGCGGTACGGGGTAAGAACTCGATGTCATACTCTGCTAGCTCAATAACCCACTTGGCTAACCGACCCGATGTCTCGGTTTTGCGAGAATCGCTTTAAAGGTCGATCACCACCACAATGATGGGATGCGCTTGAAAATATGGCTTCAGTTTCCTTGACGCATGAACCAGACCCAATGCCAATTTTTCAGCAGGCGTATATCTGATTTCGGCCCCATGCAATGCCTTACTTACAAAATAAATCGGGATTTGCCCCTGGTCCCCCTCTCGAACTAACACCGCGCTCACAGCCTCTTCACAGATTGCCAGATAAACTAAGAGCTTCTCTCCTTCCCGAGGCGAGGAGAGTGTCGGCAAATCAGATAAATACTTTTTTAGATCGTCAAACGCTGTTTGACACTTCTCATCCCACTGGAATGGACTCGCCTTTTTCAATATCCTAAAGAAGGGCAGGGCTCTCTGTGCTGATATCGACAAAAAACGATTGAGGGCTGCCATCCGACCCGTCAATCGTTGCACTTCCTTTACATTACGAGGTGCGGGCATGTTTTTCAGAGTTTCGATCTTATCTGGATTGGCACGAATTCCGTCCCTTGATATCATATAACCCAAGAATTTACCAGATCGAACACCGAATGTACACTTCTTCGGGTTAAGCTTCATATTTGCTGCCCGCAGCACCTTGAAAACTTCCCTGAGATCGACAAGAAACTGTCCCATGGACTTGCTTTTGATCAACAAATCATCAACATAAACCTCCATATTCCGACCTATCTGTCCCTCAAAGATTTTATTGACGGCCCTCTGATAAGTGGCCCCTGCATTTTTCAGACCAAACGGCATCGTTACAAAGCAAAAAGTACCAAATTCCGTGATAAATGCGGTTTTCTCCGAGTCCTGGGGGTCCATGAAAATTTGATAGTACCCCCTATATGCATCGAGAAAACCGAACACTTCGAAGACCAATGTCGAATCGACCAACTGATCAATTTTTGGAAGCAGATATGAATCCTTAGGGCATGCTTTGTTAAGATCTGTAAAATCGACGCACATCCGCCAGCTCTGATCTGGCTTCCTGACTAACACAGGATTGGCTAACCAATCCGGGTATAACACCTCCTTCACGATCCCAGCCATCAACAACTTGTCAACTTCTTTCTTCACTGTCTCTTTTCTCTCAGGCGCAAGATTTCTCTTCTTTTGCCGTATCGGCTTCTTTTTTGGGTCGACGTTAAGTCGATGCACTGCCACGTCCGCCGATAAACCCGGCATGTCATCTGCCTTCCAAGCAAAAACGTCTCGATACTCATCTAGGAGGTCGACCAAGGCTTTCATGTCGGGGTGTGGTATCCACTTCCCGATCTGGACCCCTTGGCCCTCTTCCTCCTTCCACACTCGAACCTCCTATGTCGGGTCTGCGGACACCCAGCTCCGATCTTCCTCCTCCTCAGGTATCAACTCCTCAACCAAAGACTCGCCCGACCCTTTTCCTTTTAATCGTAACTGTGTTACGACTCGCAGCTACTTCGATGTCTCCTTTGACCTCATGGGTTCCATAACAAAGGGGAACTTCATGCTTTGTTGTGGAATGTCGAGATGATGGCTCGAGATCGTATAAAGTCGGGTCGACCTAATATCGCCTTGTACCTCAAGCGGGGCTTTAACTCACGACATAGGTCATCTCCATAGTTCGGCTTTTTCCCCGTCTCCAATCGTTGTCAACAAATTAATCGATCCGACAGGGTGGATGGCCTTACTGTGAATCCAAATAAAGGAGTAGATAACGGTATGATGTCTTCATCTTTCAACTTCATAGCCTTGAAAGCCGAATAGTATAGAATATTTACGGCGCTTCCACTGTCGACGCAAACCCTTTTGATCCGACCCCGACTTATTACTGCTTCGATTACCAACCCTTCTCTATGACTATGGGAACTCGGAATGTCGTCTTTTGGCCCGTAGCCTACTTCCGTAGTGAACCTCGCTTTTCTTCGAGTCCCTAGACCTATCTCAAGAATGTCGACTAGATCGAGGTCTATCCGATTCATGCTCGCAACAATCGTGTTGACGCTGCACCGGCGCGATTATCTCGGTGGGGGTCTCGATTCTGATCTTCTCGATGGTCATTACGGCGATTATCTCGGTATGCCGGCTCAGCTGACCTGTCTTGACGATTTCTATTGTCACGACGCGGGGATCGATCTTTCTTTCCGTTATAAGTCTTCCTCTTGTACTCTCGACGGCCTTTTGGCTCGTCTTTTTCTGACCTGTCAATCACCTCATCCAATCGACCCTCTTGAATGCAGGCGTCGATATCCCTCTTCAGATCGAAACATTCCTCCGTGTCGTGTCCCACGTCTCTGTGATAGTCGCAATACTTATGAGTATTCTTCCTTTTCTCCGGGTCCTTGGACATTGGCTTGGGTGTTCGGGCAATATTTTTCTTGATCATAATTGCCAACACCTCTCCCCGAGATCGATTGAGGGGTATAAAATCTCGCTCTTTCAGATTCCCTTTCTTTCCAAGCCGATCTGAGATCGGAGCTGTTAATCGGTCAAAAACGTTGGACTTGCTTTCCTCGTTCCGACCCCTAGGCTGACCCTTGGTCTGGCTTCGGGAGTCGGTTCTCGAACTAAGGCCAAGTGATATGGTGTGCAGACGCACTGCCTCTTCACCTTGGCAAAACTTATGGACTATGTTCACACATTCGTCCATATCATTCGGCATTTTCTTAGACAATTTGTCATATAACTTCATATTTCGCAGACCTCCGACAAAAGCATTAACTTGCAATGCATCACTGGCGTTATGCACTTTCATGGCTTCGAGATTGAAGCGTCTCATAAAATCAATAGTGGATTCCCCTTTCTCTTGCTTAATATTCATGAGGTGTGTAGCACTGAGATGGAACTTCTTATTTCCAATCAAAGCGTCTCAAATTTTTGTCCCAAATTGTAAAAACTTGAGATTGACCTGTATGCAGCTTATGGAACCACTCTCGAGCTCGACCTGTGAGCAACGTGTCGAAGGCACGACACTTCATGGCATCATTGGCGTTCCTCAACCTCATCAACGATATATATCGATATAGATGGTCCTCTGGGTCCGTAGTACCGTCATAAGGCTCCATCTTGGGTGGTTTGAATGAGTCAGGCATCGTGTATATCTCTATCTCGGGACTAAATGGCGACTCGAGCCATTCTGTGACCTGTTCCTTCCCTACTATGCGGTTGAACTCATTTCGGATACTTTCCTCGACCTGACGCTGTTGGCTTTCTTGTCCAAGACGTCTGTGGGCGTTAGTCACGCTAATTTCAATTGCGCCTTCCTCACGTTCTTCGTGAGGTTCGACAGGCTTCTTCCCCCTAGCTTTATCAGCCTCTTTACGACTCAGAGGGTCCAACAAATGTTCTTCAGGGGGATTACAGATTACCTTACCTATGAACGCCGAGGCCACCACCCTCTTCAAGCGCGTCCTCATCTAAAGATGCTAAGTGATCCGCCATATCTTGTAGGCGTGGGGAAGCCGAGGCCTGGTGGATCTCAAGCCCGGGGTCTGATCCAGGTGGGGACTTCTTGAATCGAGATGGAGCCCCGCTGGATCTATATCCGTGTGCTCTTCGATCTGCATGTTCTTACTGCTTGCTGGTTTCTTCCTTGCTGGTGGTGCCATACGATTTCTTTACCAACTCACCGGTAGAAGGCCCTCCTTCTAGCGCCAAATGACGATGCTAAATAATGCACCACCTGTAAATCCGGGCCACGTGTAATCTAAGGGTGAGCGGTAAATGGATGGAATGGCTGAGAATGAGTAAAAGATGGTGTTTTTGGTGTCCTATGGCTGAGTCCAAGAATGTATTTTGGATTGCCTACGTATCCTGTGTAATGTCCAGGAATCAAGCCTTACGTAGTTCCTGGAGTGATGTATTTATAGGCACATGTCCTTCTTCCCCTCCTAAGTCTAGGCGGTTAGTCTATTTACGTAATTACCCTTAAATGGGCCTTGCCTCCTTACCCAAGTAACCTGTTGGATGTGGGCCCAGGAGCCTAGACTGAAGTCTATGGTATCGGGTCGATAAATACCGACGTGGGAATTCGAGTTCGGACACTTGTAGAATCTCCCCTGAACAGCGGCCTTCACTGGTACGTCACGTATCGACCCGATGTGTATGGCCAACACGGACTTTTCCACGTGCCAGATGGACCAGTTAGATAATTCCACGTGGAGGAGTAAATCCCCGTATCATCAAAACATAAAACGGGTAAAAAAAATATTTAATATTTTAGCCGCTTTATGTTTTAACGGTTAAAAAGCACGAGTGGAATATTAACATTAGAATTCAAATGTCTTTTCATACAAGAAAAAAATGTCTTAGCAAACTTTTTTTTTCCTGTTTTATTATTATTATTATTTTTGCGCTTACTTATTCTAACCTAAATTTAGGCGAAATTTTGGATTTTATTAAACCCAAATTTGGCTTAGGCATTAGGATACAAAAAATAGGTTTTCTAGACGGTATTAAGTCAAGAAAAATACTCAACTTCTAACTCAAATTGAGTCAGAATAGTCAATCATATTCAGACTAATTTTCTGTCAGAATGTATGTGTTGTGTGAAAAGATATTAGGTTAGGGTTCTCAAATAGGATGAGGTGGAGAATGGTGTAGGGGTTGGCGGGCTGGACTAAATATTCGAGTAATGCTATATCCTTCATTAAAATAGACTCAATAATCTCACGCCTTTGATTATGTTGTAGGCCCCCTTAATAGATGAGTGTATTATCATAATCAACGGTGTAAGATATATTGTGTATAAACATATATTATCGACACAATCATTCAACCACAATGTGTGACGTAATTTTACATTATTAATCATCATGAGTCTACATTATGATTAATGGGTCCTACGTATTGACCAATGACGTAGAATCATATCGTGTCAATCAGGAGTGGATCCAAAAAAATTGTTTAGCAGGGTCCATAAATTCTTTTAATAGTAAATACTTTTTTTAGCGTAGTAAATACTTTTTTTAGCGGTGTCCATAAATGTGTAGGTAAAAATTAAGTAATTTATCATTTTAACAGTTAGGCAAAGGTAGATTCGTCATTAGTTTGCGTCAATCGTTGTTTCGGAATGACTATGTCAGTATCATTACTCATTGTGCACATGGCCAGCCCACCCATTAGGCAGGTCAGACCTACCATCAGGGTGGCCCCCCAGTTACGTGTTTTGCTTAAAAAAATCATGTGGTCCAATCCCAATCAGTCCAATATAATGTGTTTAATTTTTTTTTATTGAATTAATAAAGGCTCAATGACCAAAAAATAAAACATAATCCAGGGTCTTGTAATGTGTATTAATTAAAGACCCAATGACCAAAAAAATAAAATGTGTTACAAAATCGATTTTGAAGTAGTAATTTGTAAGTATGTTTTGTTTATATGTATGAATTTGGTTTTTGTTTGTAAGTAATAATATTTTGTAGGTACGTTTTTTAAAAGAAAAAAAAGCAACTTTAAACTAAAGGGTCCTTATGATGAAGTCGCCGAAGACCCCGAAAAATTCAGAGCCAACCCCATATCTATATGTGTGTGTGTGAATTGACCTCCTCTTTTTTGTGACTCACTATTTTATGTTTTGATCCATAATTAGATATATAAAATTGAATGCAAAACCCTATGTTTTTTTATTTCTGAAGAAAAAAACCCTATGTTTTGAAGAAATTTTTTTTGATAAATTTCTCACCTGAAAAACCGGGGAGCATGTATCTAATCAAAGTTTATGGGTTACCTCGTTATTGATTGGCTAGTACAAGCAATTTCTGTAGTGGTAAAATGTCTAGAATAAGCAATAAGTCGCATAAAATAAAGTCAAAAAAAAAAAAAAAAAAAAAGCGATGGGAGTCCTTTTCCTTTGAGTAATTTATCAATACAATTGTTGTTATTGGAGATTTTGTAAACACCTTAAGAAAGAAAATATGAAATTTGTTGGCAAATATAAGATATTTATTACTATCCTAGAATAATAAACTGCAACCAAATAAGACTAATTATTCCGTGTTATAGTTTTTCAACTAAATTATTATCTTTGGAATTTAGCGAGCTTTTGCAACAAATTCTTGATTATACACCAAAACCAGCCACAAGTGAATTTGTAAGGGGACGAGTCTGAAATTTGACGGTGAATTTGACCCAGTTTATGAATTCCACCACAACAAACAAAACAATCTAAGTCAACAACACGTGAGAAATTATATTTTCACGTCATTTTAACACCTCGTATTTCATGTAACGTCGTGTTAGACCTGACATTTTTTTTAGTCTCCCGTTGAAATTCCTTCCGGCCTGGTGAAGTTTCCCCCCCTGGCCCGTGCAAATTTCAACGTTGCTTCCCTTTTCCCTTTTTCCAACGGCCCCTCATGAAAATTTCAACGGGCCAAGGAGAATTTCAACAAGAGACTTAAAAAAAATGTCAAGTTTAAAGGATGTTAAAATGATCTGAAAATATAATTTCTCACAACACGATCCAACGGTTTAAAAGGACAGATAGAACAATCAATGAACGCCAAATCTGTCGGCATTAATTAATCAATATATGCAGAGATATTGTAGCATTAGCCATTTGAACCTATTGATTTTATACATACAATCTTTAACAAGCTTTATATATAATTGCTTGCACTTAAATAGGTAGGTATAATAACTACAAACAAACCAACAAGTGTCTGTATGATAGTATAAAATATTTACTATCAACTTTCTGTATAATCTTTTTAACACATCTGCCATCTACCCATAACAAATGTATCATCAATTCAAACTATTTGCACCACTACTTACAACTAATTGGGCAATAACTTGAATTAAAAATACGTTCCTGAATTTCAACAATCATTTTGAAGGTGGGATATGATGTACAATATTAAAAAAAAAAGTTGGTATGGGTCCCTTAAAAACGTAAGTATGATACGCCACCGCTTAATTTTTGAATTTGTTCTATAGTAGTATAAGTTTATTTAAAATACCAGTGGATCAATTATTACATTTTTCTTCCTTTACTCCCTCATTTATTATGCATTCACATATTTTACAGCTAGTACAATAATGAGAGTCAACAGATATTCTAGTATTTTAGCAATAAAATTAATGACATTTAACCATTTTTTTAATCTGTGTGAAAATGTCTAAACCGACTTACAATTTAGGGCGGAGGTAGGACATCGGAAGAGGCAACAAGTCTTGCCTCTTTATCATAAATACATATAACATATACGCATCAAGAAAGTTAAACAGAAAGAAAAGAAAAACAAAAAATAAAATTTATTTTTATTCCCACCAATTCATGAAAACATAATTATGTGACTCGTCCATCTCCATCATATAGAATCCATCATACCGCACCACCCAATTACAAATTACGTCCTTTTTTGTATAACAATGGTCCTTACGTATCTTTCGATCAAAGATGGCGAAGTCTCTGGTTTTTTTTAACCGTTGTAGAATTTACAATAATACTTTGGACGGGTACCATAACGTACGAAACACGTGCGGAAAATGAAACTCAAGCTTTTTATATGGAGATAAAATATATTCTTCCTTCACGCTTCCATCGTTAGGCTCTCTAGTGCAGCGAAGACCCAATGGACATGAAGAGAACCGAGAAGACAAAATGATATAACAATTGTTGTTATGAGATGTAGAGATAATATGGAAGTAGCCATATGAACCTATTCATTTTATATATACCAAAACCATGTGCTTCAGAGTACGTACTCCTTAACACGCTTTATATAATACTAGCACCGTCTCAAAATATAAGTTTATTTATCTTTTTTGTTTTTAACATCCGTAAGTACAAAATTCAAGTTATTTGTTAGATATTTTATTCACAAAGTCTGCTTTTATTTTGTTTTGAATGTGTTGTTGCACAGAGTTTGAGTCGACGACAGTGTCGCCGAAAAAGAACGGGTTCGACCGGTCGTCGAGGGAGGGGCTCGGGGCAACGCCCCAAACCTAAACGAACCTATCACGAATGACACGCGATTTAAATAGAAGGATTTTTCATTGGGACACATCATTTTGGTTCTTGTGGTCATTGTGACACATCCTTTGAAGACGAACCTGGTTTGTTCTTTTTCGTGAAGAGGGACGATATCTTTCGCCGCCTATATATATAGAGAGAGACATCGGCGATTCGGTGTGAAAGATAATGAAGTTTTTTAGAAGCATCATCGATACAAACATATTGTGTCTCTAAAAGTAGTCTCTTCAATTGAATCGAGAGATCTTTAAAACATCTCTTTAAAGAAACGCTTTATACGCCTTGGAGATCATTCAATTCTGTTTGTTTTATCACATTTTTCTAACATTATTGATAGTCTCAAAACACGCCTACAAAGCGATCTTTTCTAAAGCGTATTTAAAACAAAACCAAATTCATACGTATACATAAAACATACATACATATTACTATTTCAAAATCGCTTCTTGCAACACATTTAGAGATTTAAATCACTAATCAAAGTAAATTGTCAATTTCATTAACCATATTCTTCTCAATTGAGAATTTGAGAATATAATTTATCATTTATGAATGAGAAATTGAAAGAAGGAAAGGAAAAAAAAAAAAAATCAACATCTCAAACGGCAGGAGCTGGGGAACGCAGCGGAGGGGCGAAGGGAGGGCGGAATTTAGGAGTGAAAAATGCGTTTCTATCTATTTTTGTTTGTTTTATTTATTTTTGTGTGTGCTTTTTTTTATATAATATAGATATGTATATAATAAATTAATAATATAGATAAAGTCATAAAACAAAAACAAAAAACTTGTTTGTATATATCTATTTTTTTGGGTCAAGTAAATTTTTTTATTGGGGCCTTTATTAATTAGAGTAAAAAAAAATTTGGGCCTTTATCAAAAAAAAATTAACATATTATATTAGGTTGGATCGGATTAAATCTACACGATTTTTATTTTATTTTAGCGAAATATGTACCGTTGGACCCTCCGACACAATTGGGCTTAAGACCCGGGTCTCGCCGGCCTTAGCATATGGCCGGCCCTGTAAGGGAGTCTTTATTCGCACCATGGACAATCTGCCGCTATACCATTTCATACATCACACCACACCTAAAACTCATAATCTATCTTTACACCACACTTAATTTTCAATATTTTTCTTTCTTTAATTACACCACAATTTTTTACCTTCACACCATTTTATATTATTTCCACACCAACTTTTAAAATATAATTTGGTACAACACTTTTAAACATAATAAATTAATCCAATAACTCCACATCTTCATCCATCTCTTATTCTCCTCCAACACCACCACCCATTTCCACCATCAACACCTTAAACATTTAATCTCCTCTTCTGTTCCCCCCCCCCCAATCCATCTCTTATTCTCCTCCAACACCACCACCCATTTCCTTTCCACCATCAACACTTTAAAGTTTAAACATTTCATCTTTCTAATGCCCCTGGACCAGGGCAGTGTAACGCTTAAATAGTCATAAATGTCTGTCAATCGCTTGACCGCCCCTCGCTTGTTCTAAAGGGGCTAACCCGAGTTGACAAGACATTTATGTCTCACATTTATATGGGGTGAACATTCTCTTATTTTACCGATGTGGACTTTACATTCTCCCCCCACCCCCACCCCCTTATAAGGGGATCAAGCGTCTTATTTGGGGCGGCCGAGAATGTTCCCGGATCGTCCCTACCAGAGGTAATAACAGAGGCCATCCTTACACCCATTTCCACCATCAACACCTTAAACATTTAATCTCCTCTTCGGTCCCCTCCCCCCGATCCATCTCTTATTCTCCTCCAACACCACCACCCGTTTCCCCATTTCCACCATCTACACCATCAACACTTTAAAGTTTAAACATTTCATCTTTGTAATGCCCCCAAACCCCGGGTTTGGTAGCGCTTAAATGAGTTATAAATGTCCGTCAATCGCTTGACCGCCCCTCCTGGCTTAGTCAAAAGGCTAACCCGAGTTAACAAGACCTTATGTCTCACACTTATATGGGGGTGAGCATTCTCTTATTTTACCGATGTGGGACTTTACATTCTCCCCTTATAAGGGGGTCAAGGTCTCTCTAGACGGCGGCGAGGCTGCTCGGATCGTCCCTACCAGAGGTAACTAGAGGTCATCCTTACACCGTCTTCTTGTATGCGGTGCGGTAGCATAGTTCCGTCGATAGTCGGCTCAAATACCATTCTCAGAATTCCCCAGGGCCCGGGCTTGGTAGCGCTTAAATGAGTCATAAATGTCCGGTCAATCGCTTGAACCGCCGTCTCGCTTGCTCTATGCAAAGGGCTAACCCGATGTGACAAGACATTTATGTCTCACACTTATATATGGGGTTGAGTATTCTCTTATTTTACCGATGTGGGACTTTACAATCTTTCTCCCTCTACATGTTGGATATAAACGGTCCAATTTCTGCTTTTTATTTGGAATGGTTTCAGTTCCCTTAATGGTTTGGTTTTTCATCCAGTTCGGTTTTCGGCTACAAGTTATAGGACAAGAAAACTTGAAGTCGGCACCACCTCGATAACCGAACTTGCAGCCACTAAGTGTAAGCCTACCCCAACGAGTTGGATTGGACTAGTTTTCGGTATTTTGATCATAAATTGATTTCTACAAATCTGATTTGGGTGATTCAAGATGCGTTAGATTCATTATTTCGAGCACTACATCTTAGCTAAAGAAGTCCAATCCAAATTGATGAGGGTGAAATCATCACGGCGGCTCAACGGTGAGACTTTAGTGGATATCTGGCTGATTTGTAGGTGATTAAATGTAAGTTAGCCGGAGGCATGCGGCGGCAATGGGATGAGGGTGAGAGAGGCGGTGTTTTTGCAGAGCTTTGGCCTGCTTTTTGTATTAGAATGTCTCCCTTGTTTAGGTTACACAAGCATTCATTTTATAGGAAGAGAAAACTTTAGAGCTAAGTAAAAGACAGAAGTCACTAAGCAGCTTAGTCACCGATCTTGCTTAACAGCCAAGTAAACTAGTAAATATCTGGACTGCAAGTGGATCAAATATCTCGGCGGCGACCTCTTGGGGTCGCATAGACCGCCAGCTCCGTTTGTCTTGCCTTGTCTTGCCCTTTGCTCCTGCTTCTCTCAAGTCTTGTCGCGGCCTTTTGTCCAAGGTCGCGATCCGCCCTAGTCATGGTGACGCTCTGGCGGCGGGAGCTTGATGACAAACGACCTTGACTTGGTATCATTAAGCGCCGCTAACGATGTAGTCGCGGACCTTCCGCTGGTATAACGAGCCAGAGAGGCTATTTCCGGGACTAAACGGTGGCGATATTATTTATACGCATCACATATATGAATATTAAGGCCTTTGTAATTGCATTGTAAGTTCACCTATCAGATTTCAAAGTCCAATTTCGGTCCAAACGTACTATTCAACCCTTGTCAATGTCCTATCTTGGTCTAAACTACTCAACCCTTGTCAAATTGGGCTTTACCCTTCCTCAATTTTCTCATTACTTTTCTTGATCATTCGTATTTAATCCGAGTTTTAACAATCCTTCAAACATGTCAAAGTTTCTAATCATCTGCACATAAACAATAAAACAGGAAGTTATATATTTTCTCAACAAACAACTTAGAAAAATAAACTTATAAACCTCAGACTTACAATATCAAATTATTTTATTTAGCTTGTGATATACTCATAAAACCTTATAATTAAACTCAAATTCAGTGTAGATTAATAATTAAATATATCATAAAGTTGATTTGTTTCACCTGTCTAAATCATCAAATGTCGTTATGATCAAGGGCGGAGGCACCTTAAGACATAGGGGTGCTAAAATTATACTAAAATCTCTATATATATAATCCGGTCTAACATATTAAGTTATCTTAATCCAGCCCACCCGATCATCTTAAGATATTTCCCTAGCCTACCTAGCAAGAAAATCCTAACTCCGCCCTTGGTTATGATTATTGGAGCCTTTCTAAAAAAAAATGGAAACAATTTAATTTACTTTAAAAAAAAAAAAAAAAAAAGGTAGGTAAAATAAAGGTAAAAAAGGTAGGTATCTTTTTTTTTTTTTGACTTAGGTCAACAAACATTTTTTTATTTTTATTTTTATCCTTTTACGGTAGGTAAAATAATAGACGTAATGCAAAATAAAAAATAAAAATTAAAATAATATATATATAATAACAGATTTTGCGGCTAATTTATTGATATTTCAAGGCCTCTAACTTGGGAGGCTGGAAGTCCTAAACATCGGACCCATACGCAATGTTGAGTTTACCTTTTGTGTTTTATGTTTTTAACGTCGCTAGATGCACCACGTCAATCTATATTTGGGAGAGCATATTTACATTCAAGTTTTGTCAATATTCGATGTTTTAGATTTCGAAGTTTTAGGATCGTTTGTGGTGCCTAATTTTCCGGTCTCATTATTAATTCTTCATTAACCTTGTGAGTTGGCTAGTCGAAATCAAACTTTGGGCCTAGTTGTTTCCACCTCTTTTATCTATCAATCACTATTAAACTATTTTTTTCTAATATTTTCATTAATTGTATTTAAAGAGTATTTTAATTTTTGTACTTTATATGTTTATTTAAAAGAAAAGAAAAAAAAAAATCAACATTACATATTTCGTTAAAAGAAAAAAAAATCAGTAGATCCAACTTATTATAAAGCTAAAAAAAAACTTGAATCGATAAAAGCCAAAAAAATTACTTCTTTAATTCGAATCGAATCGAGATGTAATAACAAACTAAAAACCACAATTAGTGACTTGCTTTGCGCAAAAATGTCAGTGGCCATGCGGACATATATAACTTCATCTCATAATAAATGCTTGTTTCCATAAAATTAGCAGACAAACATTAAATTTAAGATATAGGTATGTTTGGAAAATACATCAGTGATTTATTGATTTTCTAAATAAACACTTTTATAGAATGATTTTTATTTCCAAAAAGTAGTAGATACTTTTAGTGGGACGGATGTAGTATGTTTCTTCCATTGTAATCTTTCATATAGAAAAATATATTGAAATGTATTTTTACATATATAACATTAATCAATATTTCCAGGTGAGGGGTGATACGATCCAATTCACTGCTTTTTTTTCATTTTTTAAAACCGAACCATTTTATACGATTTCTAATTTTCAAAACCAAACTAGAACGGTTTTAAGACGTAAACCATTTATTCGATCCGGTTTGGTTTTACTTGGCTTCAGTTTTACGGTTTTTTTTAACAATTAAATTTATTGATAGGAAATCACAAATTGTATGCAACTACAAATGATAATATATAATAATACATTAAGATTATTATGTCGGTAAATCCAACTCAATCTTAAAGATCCAAAACCAATGATTCTTCAACACCATCCGACACAACAAACTCGACACTCTGAATTGAATTCCCAAATTTGGGATGCAGACAAGATAATAAAAGAATCATATTTTACTCATTTCAAATCATCAACGAATCATCAACTTCAAAAATACTAATAATGAACTAATTATTATATTATTGAATAACATATATAAATCTCAAAATCAATTAGACAAAATAATATTTTGAGTAAGGTCTAAGGAGGAATCGATTTGTTTATAAAGAAAAGCGAGAGATAAATAGAAGGTAAATAAACTTTCTTTCACATTTTTTTAGGGGTAACTTTCACACGCTTTCAAATGAAAAAACACGCGTGATATAGTTTTGAAACCTTTAGTTAGAAACATATTTGTCATTTTATTTCCTCCAAAACACCAAATTGATTTTGATTATCTCAACAATGTTATTGTCCAACATATTTTAATTATAAGCAAATAAATGACAAACTTATACTATAAAACTAATGTCTATAAATGCATTTATTTATACAAGATGTCAAACCTAAAAATTTGAATCTTTAGGATATGAAATTAATAATTGATCATTAATGCATTATAAATACAAAGTTTAAACCAGTTGATTTGGACCTAAAAAAACACATTGATGTTTAAAAGTATTAATAAATGTAGATACGCACACACACACACACACACACATACATACATATATATATATATATATAAAATCCAGTTTGGTCCGGTTTTAACGGTTTTATTTTTTTTAAATTGCAACCAAATTGTATTAAACGGTTTGGTATTTAGTTACATGAACACCTAACCGAGAAAACCACGGTTTATACCTTTCCGGTTTGGTTCGATTTGGTTTTACCGGTTAATTTGGTTTTCAGAATTTTTGTTCACTCCTGTTTCCAAGGGTTGGTCTTGTGCGATCAATCCACATTTGTGAAGTGACCACATGTCTCAATATAGACTACACAGTTTCAATGGTCCAGATTGCAACACACCGTTACTCCATAAAAATGAAGTTACCGGGGAAGACTTACCATATTTCTGGCCCCTTACATTTGAGACATATCTATCAAGCTAAATTAAAATAAAATAAAAATAAAAATAAAACTCTCTCCGCTTCTATTTAACTCAATCATGCATGGTTAAAAACACATATAAAAGAGTACTTTAATGCTTTGATTTAACATCAAAATGATAATGACACATTTTAAATATAATTAATGCAATATTGTTTTCAATCCTCACCCATTTAATAAATAAGGGTAGAAGGCAAAAAAACACAATAAATAATGTTTTGGAAATGTAATTACGATCGATAAAAAAATATTTTTATTTTTGACAACTACTGACGATTAGATAGGAAGAACTTGTTCAAGTATACTTTGTAAAGTGTGTCTGTAAATTGGAATTAAAAATCGGGTCGACCGATCGAACCGGATTAAACCGGACCGAAAATGACGAACCGCGGTTTTCCAATCGGTTTTTTCATTGAAGAAAAACCGAACCGAAATCCAATTCGATTTTTCGTTTTATCCATAAAACCGGTATGACCCGAACCGAACCGGTTATACTTCATTTTAATTTTTATATATATATATATTTAATTTGTTACTAAATTTCTACTATAAAAACCCCTCACACACAACCCTAAATTTTTAAACCTTATACTTCTACCGTTTCTACCTAAACCTAAATCTAAAATGCTTCCCAGCTGCCGATAACCGCCGTTTGAGCTCACCGGCCGTTATTGCTTCTTCTAATATTCTTCATCCTTTGATCCTGAAAGGCTGAAAGCAACTTTTGAAATTGTCGTTACAACGACCACCCGCTGGCTTATGGTGCCAATAATGGTGTTTGTCTCATTTTTAGAAGAAAAAATCAAAATTTTATGGTAAATAAAATACAATCTGAAAACCGAATCGAATCGAACCGGATCAGTATTGGTTCACCCAATTCGTAAAAAATGACCAATTCGATTCGATTCGAAAAATATCAAAACCGTGAATTCTGATTCGCTTTAGAAAATCGTAAACCGACCGGACGGATTGGGTATATACACCCTAATACGAGGATTGGCAAAAAGGACAATCAACCATATTTGCGTTTTTAAGAAGGAAACACCATCAAATTTTTATGCGTTTTAGGTGTTTTGGATCCAAACTAAACCCTATTTGGGAAGGGTGACCCCAATAGGGATTTCAAGCGCCTAAGATCGCGCATTTGTGAAAAAAATGGAAGAAAATGATGGTCAAAATATCACCATGAGTTATTTTTACCAAAAACTTTAGTGAAACGGGTTATTTTTGCCATTACCCCCTAATACTTTGTAGAGTTTCTTCTCTCCTCCTCCTTGAAATAAAGAAAACAAGAAAGGAGATGACGTGGCAGCAACATAGCAATTTGAAAATTGTTGGCAATTTTTAATTTTTTTTTTTTGAGAATTGTTTTTTAATTTTTAATTTTTGATTCCACAATGCCGCTAAACTCTGTGAAAGAGGGAAAGGAAATGTATTATGTAATCGTGTTCGGCCTTTTCATGGATGTTAACCTAGCCCGGCCCAATCGTTCTGCATGATGACCGGCCCAAATATTCTTTCTGCCTAAAGCCGAAACATTTTCTACGTCCTACCGTATATCGGGGGTGATAGCTTTACCATTGAGCATCCACTATTGCTTTCAACTCTGCTTTCAACTCTGCTCTTCCGCTGTGTAAGTGTAATTTCTGTTCTGTTAAAATCGCAGTTTTCTGCTTTATTAGTAGTCCTACTATTAACTCAGCTCTGTTTGCCTAATTGTTGCAGGAGCTTTTATTGGTCTTTATTTGCTCGGAAGTTAGCTAGGCTTTTTTGCTTTCCTCTTTCTCCAGGTGTTGGTTATACTTAATTGTGTGCTCTTCTTCCCTGTTTTTTCAGAAGAGAATTAAGCCTTTGTATGGCATTGAATAATAGGATGAATTTATACCCAATTTTTCGTGTTTATAACATGTTGGTGTGTTGTTTTTACCTGACATGTGTATTGGCATGCACTATAGGAGTTTATAGGGTTGAAATATATGGGCTGTTTGTTTACATATAATGCATGATAACTTTAAACTGTAATTACATAGTAAAGACTGAAAATTTTGAAAAAAAACCGTGCTTTTTGCATTCTTATGATGTTAAGCATGCTTCTAGGGATCTTCGTTCT
Organism: Gentiana macrophylla; assembly: GCA_026214975.1. Classification (NCBI taxonomy): domain Eukaryota; kingdom Viridiplantae; phylum Streptophyta; class Magnoliopsida; order Gentianales; family Gentianaceae; genus Gentiana; species Gentiana macrophylla. The sequence goes on along the minus strand of CM047812.1, from coordinate 106,782,500 downwards.
GCGATTAATGAATAAGAAATAGTGAACATCATGTTTATAAGGGAGACCAGCAGTAAGATTGATGTCTTGGTGTTTATGTATGCGTTCTTAAATATGTCTTTACATGTAAACCTCCTAGACTTGGTTTCTTATACTTGCATTATGTAATGTAGTTTATAGAAAGAAGAAAAAAAATTGAGAAGAAAAAGTTATGGCTGTGTTTACAGAAAATGTTGTCAAAAGTAAATATGTTTACTACTAACCATAAATACCAGTCATTCTAAGTACATGGAAATACGAAGAAGGTGAATGATCTAGCAGAGTGTAGACAGTTTATAGTAGTCATTTTTGTCTGTCAAAGAACTTCTCTGCTACTTATTGTTATGAGTGTGTTCTTCCAATATTAATCAGGTAATGGATTCTCAATATATGCCTGCCTGCTTTTACTAAATCAAATATTATTCTCCTTGTTCCCTAATACGATAACCTACTACACAAACATTACATTTGTATATGTATTTTTCTCAATGGTGTTTAGGGATTAGTGAAATTCAAATCCACTGTCATTTCTCAGCTCTCCACCCCTCACTTTAGGTTCCACCGCATCTGACGACTTCTCTTCCTCCTCCTCCCCTAGTAACGCCAAAGTCCTCTGTTCTCGGCATACATGGGCTTGTTCGTTAATGGTGCTGCCAGTCAGATGACAAAGGTGGAGCAGTATACAACAATCTCTGCCTAGGAGCACTTACAAGGAGCTCAGTATTGCTGTTTCAACCCAATTTCTGCTTCTTCTTTAGAGAAATTTTTATTAATTGCGCAAGGCTCCTGCTTTGGTCAAATCGATCAATATGAAGTTTGTGAGTTTTTCCTTCTATTGTCTATTTTGATACCTTAATGTTTTCCTTTTGTTTGCAATTATCTGGATTACTAAAGAGTTCATTGGGTAAGGAATGTCATTAATGGAATTTTTGGACAAAATCTTTGTCCATTTGTTCCTCCACTTTAGAATAGAGGCGAGGTATTTTTCCATGTATCCCTGAATGATTTATTTTGTTTCCTGATTGCAGTCATGCTTGAGTGAAGGTAAGGGGTATCATTTTCCACCTTGCCACATACTTGACATATGTGAGTTTCGGATTTTGTTCGACTGCCCAATAGACCTTTCCGATCTTTCTATCTTCTATCCTGTCCCAAGCGATGTGGATGATCTGCAAAATAAACAGACTAGTGCTTGTGCATCTTGTAATTCTTCTCATTCGGAGATTTTAATAAATGGTGGGCAGAAGACAGATAAGCCACTTGACAGAAATAGTTTGATTCATGCTGTACCATGGTACAAAGTCGTCAAGCATTTGAAACTTTGGGATGCTTCGTCTTTTGATGTAATATTGATATCAAGCCCAATGGGTATGCTTGGATTACCTTTTCTTACTCGCGTCAAAGGTTTCTCTGCTAAGGTGATTCGGTTTTGTTTTTTCCAATTTACTTAGAATCTTACTTTTGCTTCATGCGGACTTTTAACTTTTAATTTTACTGTTTTGGCACTTGTGATGAATGTTTAGGTATATGCTACTGAAGCAACCATGAAACTTGCTCAACTTATGATGGAGGATCTTGTTACAATGCACAAGGAGTTCAGACAATTTTATGGACCTGAAGATCCTAGTGCACCTGTATGGATGAAGTGGGATGCGATTGAATCACTTCCATCAACACTGAGGCAGATACTTTCAGGTGAAGATGGAAGAGAGCTGTGTGGCTGGATGCCATTGTACAGGTATTGCTATTAACGTATCTTACGGAGCTCCATTTGAATGTTGTTCTTTAACAGTAAACCATTAGTGCCGTATGGCATGACACCTAGAGAACATGTTCAATCCGTTTTTTGTCAGCTACTTTGAGATGCTAGTGAGACTCTACTCTAATATTGCTTCTGTTTTGTGTGAGTTTTACTCCTAGAAAAATGATCATGTAAATGTGTGTTATTTATTTATTTATTTATTTTTTAATTTTGATTTGAGGAAGATCCTGTAAATGTGTTATTCTTCCTAATTCCTAATGTCCTTTATGCAACTTTATTTCGTCCAATGAAATGCAGTGCAGGGCAATGTTGTCAGTAAATGTATCTTTGTGATACGAGGATGTCTACTGAGACGCATCACTATTCTAATTTTTTATGTGAATAGGTCTTTGTTACGTTAGATTGTTCTTAGTCATGTTGTAAGTAATATTGGAATGTACTCAGTGCAGCTGATGTGAAGTACTGCATGCAAAAAGTGCAGTCTCTTAAATATGCTGAAGAAGCCTGCTACAATGGCACCTTGATCATACAGGCTTTCAGCTCTGGTTTGGACATAGGCACTTCTAATTGGAGGATAGTCAGTCCAAAGCAAAGTGTTTCGTACATATCAGCCTCTTCTTTTGCACAAGGAGCATCACTGGGTTTTGATTATAATGCTCTCAGGGGAAGTGATGTAGTTTTATTTTCAGATTCTACTGCTTGTTGTTTTGGGGATGAGCATGATAAGAATATTGACACCTGCTTTGAAGATAATGATTTCTTAGATCAGAGGTAATTCACATACACTTGTCAGCTGTGTTGTTCATGTACATTCCTTAGAGCACTTGTATCAATTATTATTTATATAACATATTCTTTATTTACCGATTCAAACACCTATTTTACACAATATTCAAAGTGGAAATGTGGAATGCATTAGAATCTTCACAGCCTATAATTTGAATAGGGAATATGTATTTCGTGCAGTACATGTAGTGTAGAATTTTAGAGATTGTGTACTTTATTGATTTGAAAATTCTGCTGCAAATGATTTTTTATAGATTCACCTTATGCCTTCATGCAGCCTCAAGTGTGTGTGTGTGTGTTTGTTTTTTGTTTTCTTTTGTTTTTAGTTATGTTCTCTTAAAAATTGTGTGGAGCAAATCCAGGTTAACTTGTGATTTTCATTGTAGTGTTGATGATAAAATATTGGCTGAGTTGCTCGTTAAGAAAGAAGATAGTTCAGAAGAATCTGAGAAGTTGGCCTTTTTGTGCTCATGTTCATTAGAGTCTATCAAGGCTGGAGGCTCAGTTTTAATTCCCATTGGACGGCTTGGCATTGTTTTGGAACTATTGGAAAAAATTGCCAGTTTGCTCAAGTCATTGGATGTGAAAGTACTGCAACTTTTTCCTTCAATATTTATTCGGTATTGCTACATGTGCTGAAATATATATTTGTGTGTGTGGAATTTCGATCATTGATGATTATTCTCCTTTTGAAAAAGCTCTTATCCCTTCGCTTGTATCGATATTAAGCATTTATGGACTATGGAGTAGGACCAATTTCTTTGTTGGTTAGTTTAATGTGATATGAAGTGGAACGCTTCTCGTATCATATTCATTGTTACATTACTTAGTGCAGGTTCCCATATATGTGCTTTCCTCATTTGCGGAGGAGTTATTTGCATTTCTGAATGTCATACCTGAGTGGTTATGCGAAGAGCGGAAAGATTTGGTATGATCCCCCTTCGTAATTCTTAAGAAAGATTTTGTTTGTGAAATTAAATCACAGCCAAAAGATTATTATATTAACCGTCTATTATTCTTTTCTTTCTTTGCATCTTAATTTGATCTACAGTTGTACTCTGGTCAACCGCTATTTGGTCACTTGGAGCTCCTGAAAGAGAAAAGGCTGTTCTTGTTTCCCACAATTCATTCGCCTGAGTTTTTGTAATGTCCATCCTCCTCGTTCAGATGTTATCTCATTTTATTCATTCAGTAGTAATCACAATCAAATTCTTCTCATTTTTTGTCTTAAAATAGTACTAATGTCTCTTATTATAGGTCTTTTTGCCTCTGTCTTTGTCGTTTGTCCTATAATAAATATAAGTTTTTTTCAGCATACCATTAAAGCATTAATTACTTTTTCTTCATCCTACCATCAGCTTAATCCATCCAATCACTTTGCATTACCTTTACAACTATTGTATTAAAGACAGTCAAATGGGATTTTAGACTTTTTCGGTTAAAATTTATGACATTCATCTACTTTCTTAATCTGTGTTAAAACCTCAAAAAAGAACTATATTACGACACGCAGATAGTTGTAGAGGGAGCTGTATAATTGAATCTATTATGAAACTGAATTTTGCTCGTAGAATGACATGGCAGGAACCCTGCGTAATTTTCTGTCCTCACTGGAGCTTGAGACTAGGACCGGCTGTTCATATCCTCCGGCGTTGGTCTGGGGACGAGAATTCTTTACTAATAATGGATGTGTGTATTCATGCTTCAGACTTGTCTTGTATTTTTATGGGATACGGCTCCCAAAGGGTCCCATTTCTGTAAAATTCTAATAATTGATTCTTATGTTGCAATTCAGGATGGAGTGAATACGGATTTAGCATTTTTACCCTTCAAGTTGATGGCAATAAAAGTTCTTCAATGTTCATTTCTTTCTGGAATGACGTAAGTAGTAAGTTTGTATTTTATTTTATTTTTTTTCCTTTTTTGTCTTTTGACTAATGTTCAGCCTTGTGGAAGATGGTTATTAATTTCTGCCTGAGGTTTATTGTCTTTATACCTTTTCTTTGCCTTTCAAGGATGCGGAAAGCTGAAATTCTACTCAGAATATTAAAGCCAAAGTATGTGCTGGTAGGTCTTGTAACCTGTTTTTCTTGCTTTTATCTTCTCTCTCTCTTTCCTTGATTTCATTATTAAGATACCTATACATAAGCTTTTGTTCTTTTTGTTTCACGAATTTCACACTCGTATTTGCACTTTTATCTCTCATCTATACATTCTTTTTTTTACATTTTCAGTCAATTTTTGCCACGTGTCAAGGTTTTTTTTTTATTGGTTGGAGCAGTTGTACCTTCAATGCTGGTTGTTGGACACGTAACACTCTGGATTGAAAATGTAGATGAAGGGAAAAAGTGCAAAAATGAAACATTGGAGATAGTAGAAGTGTTCCTATCATGTTCTGTTGCATAACGAAACAACCTTTTTTTGGTTTTATTTTATCCAGTTCCTGAGAAAATGAAGCGACCTGATAGGTGTAATCAGCAGTTTACAGTTGTTATACTACTCAGAAGGTAAAACAATAGAAGTAGCAGATTTGAAAGACAGTGCAGGAGTAGACATTGATGCATGCTTGGGTAGTCGGTTCAACAACTACACAAGGCTGCAAGAAGAAAAGACCTGAGCTTCACGAGAGTAAAGGGAGGCGAACTGTTTATGGAAGAAGGCAAAAGCCGGTTGCTTAATTCTACTTAACCAGGTCCGTAGTTTGCAGTATGTGGGACGAATCGACTTGGCCATGTTTTTGAGTGTGCTACAAGAAGAGAAAGGAATGAAGGTGGTAAAGGTTGAAGAAACAATGGATGGTTTAGAAAAGGTTAATAATGTGCATGTTTTGGAGCCTAATGAAGCATTGATACAAGTGAGACAAGGAAGAAGCTTAATAAGCACAGCCGACGAGACCACTGCTTCTCTGATTTCTCAAGTCTTGACCGACATGTTGGACGCATTTTAAAGTAAAAATAATTTCTTTAAATTATTCCAAACTCCAGCTATAAAAATAAAAATAAAAATAAAATAAAATAAAAAATCTTTTTGTCAAAAACATATTGGGTTACAATATCCAATGCATAGACTAGCTAGAAGGTATAGTAGGTATATAAATAATTCAATAACAACTTACTAATATATCCTGAAAGAACAACATATAATTATATATACTTTACAAACTTGAATGAAATCATTAATCAAATATCATTGAGGGCATTAGAAATAAATTATCATTGAAACTACTGCATGTATTTATTGGCTCATAATTTGAATTGTTCAAAATTTAACAACTCATATTATAATAATTTTTCCCTTGTTGGAAATCAACCCTTTTAAAGACATATTCATAAATTTATATTTGCATGTACTTGATCGTTTCAAAACTCTTTCCATTTCCCATAAAAGATAGTAGGTTAAACAATTCCCTTGTAATGGTGATGTTGAAAACATATGTATATACATATAGTTTTAATTGAAACGTCCTTTGCAAACTTAACAAAACACTTTTTTTTATTTTATTTTATTGAAAGTGGGCCAAATTTATTGAAAGATGCCCGATCCGTTGGCTATACAACAGAGTAAATAGAAGTAAGTTTTAAATAAAGAAATGATGACTATATGACAGAGTAATTTTGCATTTACAAAAGCGGTTGAACGTTTTTGTCACTAAAAGAGAGATGAAAACAATGGAATGCGTTTACTCACGGAGACTAACGGTCGATTGTGTCGTGTAAGACACGACATGCCCATTTCATACAAGTAAACTACACGTTGTACCACTATTGCATTTTTTTTTTTATTCCATATTAAAAATTTTTAAAAAAACATTAGTTTTTGTATTATGAACTAAAAAGCATAACATGCAACTTTCTTTCCAAACAGAATAAACATTTTCCGGGTAAAAAATAGAGTATTTTTAATTTCATTTAAATAATATACTTACGTTAGAAAGCTCATTTTCATAATATTTGGGCTTAACACGCTTTACTCTAAGGAATCACGTTATGCAGTGGTCCAAAAGGCCTAAAAGTAAAAAAATAAGGTGGTACCACTTATTAATATTGGGCCAACTATGACTATGACATTTTAGGCTTACATGTGATCAGCCGGCCCAACATAATGTAAGGATCCCGTGATAACCTAAGTGTAGAAATAGTTTGACTTTGACTATATTATAACAAAAAGATGGAATAACTATTGTTTTGCTGACATAATAGAGAAACGGCTCATACTACGGGTATAACCGGTGTGCCACACGAATGACATATAACACGTTTGTTAAACTACGTGATAATCAATAAGCACCTACGTCGCTGATCATCATCTCAATGAATAAGTGTGTCATATAACTCATTAGAATAAAATGGTAAATGACCGTAGTATTTAGTAGAAACTACGTTGCATAACCATTTACTAGTAATATGTGTCAAGATATCACTTCATCGATCGATGTTTAGAACTTATTAATTTTCAACCACGATTATCAATGATGTAAAATTATATTCTGTCACGCGTAAAAATTCTGCAGACAGACTTCCAGATGAAAGATGATATTATTATATGGGGCCCCCTCGGATGATGGCAAATATACGGTTCACAGCTCATACACATACTTGACTGAGGATCGGAATATGTCTCAAAACACAATGGAATGGAGTCTAGTTTGGAGCCTAAAAGGCCCTCTGAGGTACACATTTCTCCTATGGCAAATCTGCCATAACTCTCTTTTGGTCAACAACTTCCTAACACACCAACACATAACCGGTATGGCCCTTTGTCATTTTTGCCAAGAGAAAGAGTAATCCCCCCTCCACGCTTTACGCGACTGCATGTGGCCCCAAAACATTTGGCGTCAAGCTCTCCGGCCTAGTCAAAGAAATACATTTTTCTCTTCCGAAGATACCATGAGTGAGTTCTACACAATCTGAAGGGACTGTCGAGAAACCGCCAGATAAGCAAACAGTGGTCTTATCTTTTCTGAGAGACCGTCTATGGTATTTGGTTTTGGCGTAACAAAGTAACGCACCATCCGCTTTGTGTACGTCCGCCTACTCGCGTCTTCCTGTCAAAAGCGTTCAAACGTTACAAGGACTTGAGGCTCGCTTGGGATATTGATGTAGCATAGGCTCTAAGTTTTCTTTTTCCTTTTCATTGATTGTGTTTGTTCTTTGTACCACTTTGAGGACTCTTGCCACCAAGTTATAAATATGTTGCGACTATATGCAAAAGAATTCTAAATATGCACCTTATCTCTAGCATATTCTTTAGTCGGATATGTAAAGGATAAAATATTTGAGTTATGCATTCTAAGTAGTTTCATTTAATTTAAACTATGCGTTGTATGAATTTTGATGTATTATACTTTAAATAGAGATTTCGTTAGGAAAAAAATATTATCGTAACATGTAAAATAAATAATTCGTTAAAATGAACTTATGAGATGCACCCGTAACCTTGTTGTGCTACTTTGGTTTGGTGTGATGTCTGATAAAAATAAATATTACTGTCACAAACACTCAAACAAGAGTGATGTAACACACTTAAATTATTGATCATGTTGTAGAACTCATTGATCAAGATTATATTTTTTTTATTTAAAATTAGTCATAATGCGGGTTAATCGAGTAATCGTTATGTACCCCTTGATAAAAGTTCTTGCTTCTGATTGCCTCTATTTTTCTTTGTAAAAAATGTACATACAACATTAATCATAAATCGAATATGTAAGACATAACACGTGTAATTATTTATTGAACATGTATTACTTGATGTCTGTGGTGTACATCATGTAATCAAAATTTTAACCTTTTTAATTTAAGTTTTGTTAACGAATATTATTTTTTTTTTAAAAATGTTTTAAGGACGCCATACTAAATCTAATCGAGACATCTCAATAATATTTAAAAATTATGTATTAATGTGCCCCTAAACACAATGAAAGATTTATCATGGTGGTTTTAAAAGCTCCTTTAAAAATAACATTGGTGTGAAAATAAACTTATCAACAAAGCTCAAAGGACACCGTAAGCTCAAATGATCTCTCATAATGTGGATATGGTTGTATTCTTGTGTGATCATGGGATATGATTTAAAATGGTCATTAAACAAGTTTTGTATTTCCTAAAATAAAAAAAATAAAAAAAAAAAAACAAGTTTTGTAGATTGGTCATTAATTAATCAATAAGATTTAAAAACAATATGATGTAATTCTATTTTTGGGAAAAAATAAGTTCCAATTCATTTATTGTATAAGTATAAATGATTTCCTTTTAATCAGTAAATATACTTATCATATATACTGTTCATTAGTCGAATTTAAATCGTATATATATATGATTGAAAAGTTTTCAAGGGTTTTTTTTTTTTTGAAGAAGAAGAAGAAGAAGAAAAGTTTTCATGTTGACAATACTTATTTTAAATATTAAAAAAAAAGACAATACATATTTTATAATTTGGGTGTATTCATGCCTGAATTAACTCCATATATAATTAATCTCCCCATATAATTCAAATAAATGTCGAATGTCAACACCACGTGTATTGACTTATACATTAATTTGCCATGCTATCAATTAAACAAAACGAGGCTTTTTTTTTTTTTTTGAGCGAACGAGGCATTTTTTTAATACATAAACAATTTTATATTGAGTCGTGCATGGATAAACAACACGTTAGATTAATAATAAAACATTAGATAATGTAAGTGTCATATTCTGATCGTATCGGTACGACTAAGAACTGGCGTAACCTAAATAAATAAAAATATTAAATTAAATTATACACTATTCTTCAAAAATGTCTACATAATATAGTGATTAAACATCTTTAGTGAATAAATTGGTAGGAACATTCGAAAATTCGTGGTGAATAACTTTTCGATACTTTAATTGATTTGGCAAGATCGGAAGAGAATTAAACTTTTTATTCATTGATTTTCTAAAAACATGCTTATACCCACATGAATAAGCCGAGCAGGGATTGAGTTTCAACTTAAATAATGCCTTAACTAGTGATCTGAGTGAATTGAAATTTATTATTGAGCTTACTCGTATTTATCTCATAAAAGTATTTAACTTTGATTTGATTTTTTTTTTTCGAGTTTTAAACTGAGTCGAGCTACTCGAATAATTAGTCGAGTCAATCTCAAGCTTAAAAATATATTAATCGAATAGATAATACTAATTTAATTAATCGAGCTATATTAAATATTACTAATTTAATTAATTATAATTATAAATTTATTATTATATTATGTAATAAAAAAAAATAAAATTATTAGTCGAGTATTTGACAAGTCGAGTTCGATGTTCTTACATTTTATAATAATTAAATGAATTCTAAGTACTTTAGTCAAGTTGAGTTCGAGCCCTAGACAACATCGACTTGATTTGACTCGATTGCACTCCTAGACATAACACATTACGGATTGTTTGCATTGCTCCGTCATATTATACTTTGAATTGTATTTCCCGACGAAATCCTATCTCCGTCATTGCGTGTTCTTATTTCATTCCCTATTCATATTTTCTAGACATAAATGTCGTGGCATAAACTACTAATTTTCGATTCTCGTCCTCACCTTTTTATATGATATCAAATCTTTTTCCGCATTCTTCAATTTAAGAAAAAAAAAATTTAAGGAAAAAAAATTTAACAACGGTAAACTATACACAAGAAAGTAACAATATTTAAAGGAGCACATGAGTATGCCACACCATGGAAAGGCCTCTTACCTTTTTAAGTTTTAAATATTACTAATATTGAGATAAAATATAAATAATGACATAATATTATGAGTACCGATGAAGATAAACATTTAGCATAGTAACATAAAATCTTTAACATCTCACATGTTGTTGTTGTTGTTGTTTTTTTGTTTTTTTTCTTTTCTTAAAGTCCCCGGTATCCGAAACTCATTGTTTCGATTAATCCAGAATCCGTCTGAGTCATGCTTCCAGAGTCATTTTACTCTTCAGAGATAAGATATTTACTGGCCAATAAATTTCTTTCAAACAATATCGTTTTAATCCGATCCGTTGAATGGTGTTTGAGAAATTTGTATCGTGTGAAGTCTAATGGATAGTAGTTGGTTCACGCAAGGAGACTTTGATGTAGGAAATTATTCAAAATTTTATCCAAAACCTATTATTTGATTTGCTTACTCAATTATAGAAAGGAACAAATTCATACCTATAATATAATCCTATATAATCACTTATAAAACAACAAAATTGAGCCGGAAATTCATTTCCCACCCATCTAATTTTCTAATGTTCCCATCCATTTTAAGATGTAGAAAAGTAGGCAATATATTTATAGGTATTTCCCTCTTAAATTAAGAATATTGATGCGTAATATAATAATAGTAATTTTCACAACAGTCTAGAGTGAGAAAGTAGAAACCAATATTTTTTTTATTTATATTTTACACACACGCACATTTTTGTCTTTAATAGGACTCGAATCCGAAACCTTCTGGATTAATGGCCATCACAAAGACATCCATCGCAGTGTAAATGCCTTGTTGGCATATTTGACCTATATTTTGATTTTAACAATTGTGTGACAATCTTATTTACTTGTATGCAATATGTGTGTGTGGTTTTTTTTTTTTTTTTTTTTTTTGAGAATAATATTATTGTGTTATTGATTGCACTTCCCTATCCTTTATTGTTTCACGTATCGATTTCTTTCTCCTAATTATTTATTTATGTATTTCCTTTCACAAAAATATTTATGTATTTCTTTGGATACCACAAGCTCTCAAATTGTTGGCTATTAAGGTCATACTCAACAGACAATTGTCACGACATAAAAGATTGTGTGTATACGTGTCAATTTCTTATTTATTAAGATTAAAATTGAGTTTCGTATTTCCGTTAAAATAAATTTGAGATCGGTAGTTATTAACCATTATAGTAAAAATTTTCCGACAGAGTGGAGTTAGCTAAATGCTTAAGTTTATCCCGTACGTGTTTACTTGGAAAGTGGTTCTCTCAATGGTTGTTTGCACTCGGCTACTATATATATATATATATATATATATATATATATATATATATATTGAAAACAAATTAAGAGAAAGATTGCGAAACACTGATCGAAAACAAAACTATAGTTACAAGAAAACTAATTGATCATGAAAAAATATGTGTGCATTCAAGATGAAAAAAATACTGTGCATTCACCAACTGGTTTTAGTAGAATTGTAAGTGTTTGATCCTAAGATGGTATCAGAGCCATAGGTCACGAGATCGAACCTTGGTTGGAGCATTATTTTCACATTTTATATTGTGCAAGTGTTGGGAGAGATTGCACGAACCTGGGGGGTGTTGGGAGAGATTGTTCATACTCTTGAATAAAAAATTGTGCAAGTGTTGGGACAGATTGCCCACACTTGAGGGTGTGTTGGGAGAATTTCTCACACTCTTGAATGTATAAAGAAATATATTAGCACATTCACTAACACCAATTGATTTTAGTGGAACGATAAGCGCTTGATCTTAACATGGTAGCAAAGCCAAAAGTCATGAGATCGAACCCTGGTGTTGGACAGATTGCCCACACTTGAGGGGGGGGAGGGTGTTGGGAGAGATTGCCCCCACTCTTGAATAAAAATTGTGCAAATGTTGGGACAGATTGCCTACATTTGAGAGAGGTGTTGGAGAAATTCTCATGCTCTTGAATGTCTAAAAAAATATAGTGGTGCATTAACTAATACCAATTGATTTTAGTAAAATGATAAGCAGTTAGTCCTAACAAAGTATGACACGGTGGTCTAGGACCGTCATAAAACTGTTTGTTTTGAGAAAATCAAGAAAGATGGGAGACTAAAATTGTAATCATCCCTAAAGAATACTAACCATATGGTAAAAGAAAATAACTTGGATATGATTGTGAATATATGAAAAGTGTTATGTGCTTATAATCTTTGTGAATTTGAATATGAATGTGTTAGTAGTGAAGTAATGAGTTATCTTATTTGGTGACAATATATATCTTGTCTGGATGTAACTACGGGCCAAGATAAACCCTAGTAACAAAGAACAAGATCAAAACCCTAACAAAACGGAGAGGTGTTTGATTAGTTTTAGACTGTGCCTGGAATAAGTGGTATCCCAAGTTGCCTACTGATAACGTCGAAAAAGTCATCTAAGATTTAGCGGTTGTTTGTAGTGGATATCTGGCTATAAAAGTGTATAAAAGTGGTGTATGACGGTGGTGCCCGGTGGCGGCAATGGCTGCCGGCGGTGGTGCTTTCGTAAGAGGAGAGAGTGGGGGAATTTGGCTTTGCCATGCTTTTTATTGATTAAATTGTCGTCCCTTGAATGGGTTACAGGTGACCCTATTTATAGGGAAATTACCGACTAAAGTTCGGTTTATTTACAAGTAAGGACATAGTACAAATGTAGATATTTTCTATACTAATGAGCTGGTAGCGGAGCTAAATATTGCATGTGAGGTCGCTGGCGGACCCGATAACCGAAGGGATTCGCGTGTTTACTTGGAAAGTGGTTCTCTCAATGGTTGTTTGCACACGGCTACTATATATATATATATATATATATATATATATATATATATATATATATATGAAAACAAATTAAGAGAAAGATTGCGAAACACTGATCGAAAACAAAACTATAGTTACAAGAAAACTAATTGATCATGAAAAAATATGTGTGCATTCAAGATGAAAAAAATACTGTGCATTCACCGAGTGGTTTTAGTAGAATTGTATGTGTTTGATCCTAAGATGGTATCAGAGCCAGAGGTCACGAGATCGAACCTTGGTTGGAGCATTATTTTCACATTTTATATTGTGCAAGTGTTGGGAGAGATTGCACACACCTGGGGGGTGTTGGGAGAGATTGTTCATACAAGTTTATCCCGTGTTTACTTGGAAAGTGGTTCTCTCAATGGTTGTTTGCACACGGCTACTATATATATATATATATATATATATATATATATATATATATATATATATATATGTGAATATATGAAAAGTGTTATGTACTTATAATCTTTGTGAATTTGAATATGAATGTGTTAGTAGTGAAGTAATGAGTTATCTTATTTGGTGATAATATATGTGACAATCTTTGGATCTTGTCCGGATGTAACTACGGGCCAAGATAAACCCTAGCAACAAAGAACAAGATCAAAACCCTAACAAAACGGAGAGGTGTTTGATTAGTTTTAGATCGTGCTCGGAATAAGTGGTATCCCAAGTTGCCTCACGTATCCTCGTAATTGTTGCCCAAGACCTTACCCCAAGATTGGTTGTTTATTCATCACTTCTTGAAGCGGGTTTAAAAGATCGATTTTTATCTATTAGCCTAGGTATATTATTAAAAAAATTCAGGTTGAACAAAATTGAGTGGATGGTTAGGAAGATTAAGATACACAAAGGATTAGTAATAAGGATTTTCTAAGTTATCCGCGAGAACATTTGTATACATAAAAGGAATTTGAATTGGGACTTTTAGTTGGTAGAAATGATCAAGAATTACTACCCATGATTCCGATTCGAGTATGTTCCTATCTCATCGATTTAAAAAAAAAACTAGTATGAACGAGATGGCTTAGAACCAAAAGTTCATCATCTAATCGATCTTTCCGTTCGAATACTCTATCCGAGAGTTATCAGTATTTATCCAATTTGTTCCTATCTAACGGAACGCTATTGGATCAAATGACAAAGACATTGTTGAGAAAAAGATGGCTTTTTCCGGATGAAATGAAAATTGGATTCATGTAACGGGAGAAGGAAAATCAAATCTCTCGTAGTTCATTGGAATTTTTTATATAGAGGACATCTCGTCCTGGCAATCCTGTGTCGTGTCCACCAAGGATTCTTTACGTGTTAATCCATTTAATTTAGGAGATAATCACAGATAGTTTAAATGTCAAGAACATAGTCCTTATGGGTAAAGGATATTCAGGATCTTCCCATACATATCTTATATTACAAGCACGTGTGCTAATATTGGATAAGGGAGGCTCTGGGCGACCTGCGTCGAGCCCCTGATCCTTATCGGCCCGAACTGCGTTTACCCGTCCTCCATGACGACCGAGCCGACCTGCGGTGGTCAATTCGGGAGAACATGTCAGACCTCCCACCTAGGACTTAGATCGGTTGTTATGTAATATACCGACTTTTCGAAAAAGGGCAGACATGTCTTTTTGCAAAAAATGGAATATTATAATTTAAAGTATTTTAAGTGTATTTATATATATTTGGCCGATATATATAAATAATTTGGAGATAAATCCGATTTGAAGTAAAAAGGGTAATTAAGGAAAATAAGGGATTATGTTAATTATTGAGATTTTCCTATTTAAGGAGAAATTAACCCCAGTAGTTTCCCTAACCTTTTAAATCAGAAATTTCCTCCTTAGAAGCCTCCTCTTGCGTGTGAGAGTTGGAAGAAAAACGCGGCTGAGAGCGTATGAAGAGCCAACGAGAGTTTCTGCGATATCTCATGGAGTTTTCAACCGTTTTTAGATCCGCGAGAAGCGTTGGAATCGTCGTGAAAGGAGCGTCGTTTCAACACTCAAAGATCAGAACTTTGTTAAAGTTATCTGCAAGAAAAGATCAAGGTTATGCTGCAGTTTTCTGAGTTTGAAGTTGGTTTATCTTGCTAAAAATGTAAGAGTCTCTTCCTACAAATTAATTATGGTTTAGAGAGGTTAGATCGTATTTTTGATTCGTTTTGTAAGATGGTTCATATTGAATATTTAGTGTTTTATGATGTTGAGGTAAAGTAAAGATGTGCACAAACCGGAAAGATAAATTTTAGGTACGGTTCTGTGTTATTTGATATACATCATGAAAGGGAAAAAAAAAGGATTATTTAATAAATTTATAATTTGTAGTTGTTTGGTATTGTGTTGTGTTATTTTATTTTTTCGGAACAATATAAATATATGGTTTGGTAGATAATGGATTTCGTGGCTATGTTATTTTGATGCTTAACATGAGTTGTAGTTTTGTTAATGAGTTTAAATAAGATTAAATGAAAACGAACATGCCTCGATTGAGTTTCTGATGCGTTTGGTTCCGGCACCGGACGTACTCTTAAAGGGAGTTGAAGTTCGGGACCGTCGGAAAGGCATGAAAGGGCTTGTACTTTGATGAACTAGAGTTCATCAATGTCTGTGTAATTGCTAGGCCTTGTCCGTGTCTAGAGGTCTAGGAAAAAGAGTTGAGTTTGTGAGGGAGTTTACTTGAAAACACTTAGGTGGCTAGTTAATAACCATTAATAATTACATACTTGCATAGTAATAAGATTAAACATCATGTCATCCTTGGTAAGGCACAAGACTATATCGCAATGTGTAGGCCTTCGGATAAAACGGGTAAACTTGCTGGCCTTTCTAGAGGCACCAGGAGTAGAGGGTACTCGTTGAGGATAACTCTGCTGGCCCAAGGGCACCAGGAGCAGAGGGACTTCACAGGTGAATAACTTTGCTGGCCATTAGAGGGCACCAGGAGCAGAGGGACTTTACAATTGAATAACTCCGTAGGTTCACAAGACCCCAAGTACGGAGGGACTTCACCGAATGCGTATACTATTGGGACTAGCCCGTGGCTATTGGTGTGATCCACCAATAGGTTGCACCCAGATGTCTCGTGGTGGGCAGCACCATGCGTAGTGCCTTGAATGCGGATATAACAAGGATAAGCTAGGTTAGAAACAGTTAGTCATGACATGTTGATGGACATGGAATGAACCCTAGATTGAGTCGGTCTCATAAAGACAATTAAAATAATAAACTTGTTAAAGAGACTTAATTAAATTGTAGTTTCTACTTCTTACTATGTACAATGCACTTACCTCAAATGCATGTTTATTTATGTGTTTGGGGGAGAGAAGACGAACAGGTAATCCCGCAGTTCGAGGAGGACTTTGTTGACGACGTTTAAGGACGCCGAAGTTGAAGACTTTATTTATTTATATTTATATTCACTAGACTTGTTGTCGTTGGGGAATTTCTTGTAATTTTCTTTAGTACTTGCTTTCATAGGATTTCGTACGTTGTTACGTTTCGTTTGGTTTTCTGATAACGGTCATTTTGTGCCCGTTATTCTATGACCTTTATCCCCGATTCTAGTTTAAAGGAGCTATAATAGAGTAATAATAAGTCGTAATACGCCTAATTTGCATATGCCGAGAGTTACGATTCATTATTATGTATTATGATGTTTTATTATATTATTTGATATTACAGATCAGTATTTCATGTGATATTTGTAGTAACTCATTTGGGAGCACAAGGATGGACTTCGGAAAAGCTTTGATGGATCACGAGACAAGTTCGTGAGGCCCAAGACAGAAAAGAGGAAAGAGCCCAGAGCATGTAAGGCTCGGTCGACCGAGCCTGTGCATTCGGTCGACCGAGTGGGCCTCAAATCCGAGAAGAAGTTCGGCACATTATTTGAGTCGGTTAGGGTTCAGAGTGTTGGCATTTTTAAGTCGGTTTTCTATGACGGTGAGGCTCTATATAAACACAAGTCTTTTGTATTTTTTTAGAGGCATTCACCAATACTATTTCATATTTACAAATAAGCTAATAAGGATTCTTTAGGCTTGCATGGAGGTGCTAGGGTTGCAAACATGTAAGCCCTAGTTTATCTTCTTGTTTTCTTTTAAGTAATCAATTTCCCAATTATGCTTTGATTGTCCGAGTAGGTATTCATATCTAGATGATGTAGATCTAGGATATGACGTTAGGGGCAATGGTGATACCTTGTCTATAAGGATCCCAAACCCTACGCCCTCTACCTAACATCTACGGATGAATCATGTGTTTAATTTACGTGTATTTAGATTAGTCTATATGATGTCCTGATGATTCGCTATATAATCCGATTCGTATATGAAACGCCGAAAATATGTTCGGGATGTAAATCGGAGTCGACTCTCGGGTGACCGAGAGGTGTCACTCGGTCGACCGAGAGCACCTATTCGGTCGACCGAGAGAGCTTGTCAAGCCTGTTTTCATCCGTTAATCGATCACGTCTTTATGATTAGGTTAGCTTAATTGAATCACATTTATCTCGAAGGTATGGCTATGGCTACGCCACTCACTTGATTTAATTGAAACGTGTAAAAGGAAATACCGGTATAAAACTCTTAGTAGGCTCATGAATTGATCTTCGGACTTTCAGCGTTATCTAGGTAGAGTTATATTAGGGAATTGCGCGCACCTTCTTATAATGTAGATCGTAAACTAGCATGAGACTATAATTCGGTAATTGTTAGTTGGGCGAGAGTTTGAGTGATCGTCTCAGAAGTACGCCTAACCAAAGGAATGTTGCCTGGGCGAGGTGTACGGTTAATATCGGCATCCACAAAGTCGTAAAGCGCGTGTGAGTTATATGAGATGGAGGCACCAAAAGGCGAAGTCATGTAACAACATCACGGTGATCTAGTGACCTAACCGGTGCTAAGTCAAGTAAAAGAGATGACTCCCGTAGCCACTATAAATGAATATGGACGGATTAATAGTTGATAAGTCTTGTTTGTTATATAAATTATCTAGATCCGAGAGGATCACGGTTATAATTAGGCGCTTGATTACGTTATTTGTTTATGTGTTATTTATATGTTTGATTGTGTCTTTCTTTTCTCGTACTTTATGTTGGTCATAGACCGTATTTGTCAAACGAAATAACTGGTTGACTATTTAAGTTAGGATCCACAAATTGATTCTCTGTGGGATCGACCTCGACTCTATCTAGCTATCTTTGCGATTGAACCTAGTTCACTTGCTAGTGGTTATTTAGGCATCGAGTTAGTAATTTAACTTGACCGCAATCAAGTTTTTGGCGCCGCTGCCGGGAATCAATGGTCCAACCGCTTAAATGATCTACTTGCTTATTTCGTTTTTGTTTTTCATTTTCTTTTACAAGTGAGTAAAATAAATAAAAATAAAAATAAAAATAAAAAAAAAAAAAAAAATATATATATATATATCTCAGTATGTTCGGTCGATCGAACAATGTCTTTTTCGATCGACCGAGCCCTTTCATTGTTCTATATCATCCGACGGCATTGTTTTCCCTTCGTTTGTTTTCCCGTTAGTAGGTTGTAAGCCTAAGCGGCATATGAGCAATCGTCTTCGACCGTTAGTTTATTGACCGTTTGTTGTTTTTCTCATGCTGCGAGATAATCGTAACTAAATCACTCGTAAGATTGTTCGTGATAAACAATATGTCATCAAAACAATTTTCCAAGGTTAAGGAAGAGGATGTTAACGCTTTTACTGAACCAAGACAACACCAATGAAGCCGATGACGCAAAAGTCGAAGGAGAGAATAGCAAAAATGAAAGAACGAATTCGTGGAAGCCGTGAAGTCAAGGGAAGCAAGTGAAGCGTATGTAAAAAGAGGTATGTGTGCTTTAAATCCCAAAGTGATTTCTTCGGATTCGGACTCAGATTCGATTCATATATTGATTATATGGATTACATGTCGGAGATAGAGTCCGTTACGAGAGTAGCGTAGATATGGAACAACCTATAGTCACTGTGCTAAGGAGGCAAAATATGTTGAAGATGAATCTCGGTTAATGCCAAAGTTAGATGACCCTGGGGCATTCCTTGTAGATGTTACCCTAGAACAAGCACACTTGGGATTGGCTTTAATTGACTCGGATCGAGCTTAAACATTTTCCCTAAAAGCCTTTGCGATAGGAATATGATTCGACTCCCACAAACACCCCGCTAAAAGTGAGATTCATGGATAGTACTAGAACCATCATGTCAGACGGATGAATAACATGATCATTGGTATCGGACAACTTCGGTTTAAGATAGATTTGGTCGTAATGGACATAGAGGAGCATCCGTATAGCCCAATTATCTTGGGTAGGCCCTTTATTAATACCTCTGTAGCTCTTATTCGTATGACTAGGCATGAGATCACATTGTTTGATGCTAAAGGTTCTGAGACTTTTGGGATAAAGAACCCCGAGTTCCCTATTCGGTAAGTTTAAACATTATAGAAGTCGTTGGTTCTAAACCGGATGTGATTCCAAGTTCGAGAGGAGTGTGATGATGACAATGTTGACGATCGAGATGAGAAAGAGGTCCTTACAATCCTAAGCCGAGATAGAGCCGCTCACCGCACTGTGTAGTTAATAAGGATGATCTTTGAAGCTTCGTTTTGAAACCTAAGGATAGGAGGAGGAGAGTTAAGCGGCGAACTCGTAGAGTTCGAAATCAAGAAAGCTCATCGAAATCAAACGATCCCGCAAGTCGGTGCTGTTTAGATGGACAATTTGATTGTCTTTTAAATCCGACGTACATCCCACGGAAAGGCACTCGTGCAAAGGAATGGCAAGACGCTTTTAGGTGAAGGTTAGTCGGGTGAAGACCGGCAAGTCAAGAACAATTCTTAAAGAGTGATATTTTGGGAAGTCGAGCTACCGACTTAAACTCAGAGAACTAATTCTATCCTTCATTATTTTTATCTCTATTTTTATTTTTCTTTTTCTAAATAAAAGTAGCATGAAACGATGAGAAGTTTTTTTTCTATTTTGCCATGTTCCGACGACTGTTGAGTTAAGGATGTGCAAAATAAATTTTTTTATTCGAATCGTTTTCATGTGAAGTGAAGCGCTGAAATTGAATCTTTGTAAAAAATTGTTGATTAAGGAAATGATAATGCGTTATCTTACAAATGCTTAGACCAGATTGTTTGATTTATTTATGATAAAAATGAGGTGGCTTTTATGCTTGAGACGACCTATTGGTTAGAAAATTCTTTGCGGAAAGAGTGAAATAATACATTTTGGCACTGTTATATATTGTAGTTATTTTACGGTATGTGTCAAATTTATTAAAATGGTCAACACCATTAATTTCTACACATCCCCACTCACCTTTCCCTCTTCCCAACCATTCACCTTTTTCTCTTCCCAACCTCTTTATTATCCCAATTCAAATTTTCAAATTCCACCTTTCCACCTCCTCAATCCCCAACAACTTTTCTACACCAATCACATTCCATTTCTTCAACCTCCATTTTTCTATTTAACCCAACATCCTCTCTTTCATTCTCCTCATTCCTATTCCCCAATTCCTTCATCCCAAATTCTCCATCCACTTTTTTTTTTCTCTCAAACCCCTGTAGAAATCAAATGGAAATGCTCTGAAAATCTTCATCCATTTTCACCATTTTCACTCACCTTGAAAAGCCTATCGGAATTTTTTTCGATCAATAGATTCGATCCACGGTAAGGGTAGAGGACCGAGGTCGCTTTTGCGATTCTCCACACTCGGTCAACCGAGTGATTGCTCTCGATCGACCGAGAGTCGGGCGGCCCTTTAAATGGCTTTCTTTGCTACCGTTTATCTGCCAGGATGCCACCGAGAAGACGCAGAGCCGCTCGGTTTGTGGTCATGGAAGGCGATATTCCAATGATCAACGGGGTCCCACAATTCGCGAGTCGGGAGGTATATTCTTCGTTTACTAATCATTTCGTTAATGCCCCCGTACATCGAGCTCGGGGTCTAGATTTGGACAATTGTGGGGATGAGCTTTTGGAGTTGGTGGAAAGTTATCAATGGCGTGATGTCGCCGCACTTCCGGGCGGGTCAACGTCAATTGGGTAAGAGAATTTTATGCTTATTTGCGTATACACCCGACACCAATGTCGTTATTATTCGTGGACGACCAATTATCATTTCTCCGGGCACGATTAATGATTATTTTGGGTTGGATATCTCGGAGGACGGGCCAGAGTATATGGCGACGTTTGATGGGTCCGATGCTTGGTTGGAGGAAGTTGGAGCCTATCTAGGAATAGAATGGACTATAGGGGAGGTTGCCCGCACATTTGCGGAAACAGACTTTAGGAGATGGGAGGATAAGTGCCTTAATCGGCTTATCCGTTCTAATATCTTCCCGGCTAAGCATGTATCTACGGTTTACTACACTCATGCCACTTTGATCTATTGGTTGTACATGGGATGGCCTGTGAATGTGGGGGCATTGATACGCAAGGAGATGACAGACGATGCTCTCAAGCCTCGGCATACCTTGCCTTTTGGTTCACTAATCACTACATTCTGCGAGGGAGCTGAGTGCCCGGTGTTAGGCGGCGATTCCTATGTGGAACCAATGCCTATCCTATCTTTGAGTTCTGTCCCACCGCCTGTCGTTCACGGCCACGATCAAGAAGGGGAACCCGAGAATGATGCTGACGAAGCCGACCCGAACAATTTGCAACTAGCACCATTCAATCCAGGATGGGATTAAGTATTTTAATATGGGTGTTGGCATTTCCTATAGTTAACGAGTTTTTATTTTGATTCATTTCTACTAGTATGTCGTGTTATATAGAGCAAGTTTCTCTGTTTCCTAAATTCGAACTTATGTAATGTTTTGGGCTTGTTGAAATGTATTGAAAAGTAATCATTAATTAATGGACTTAAAAATGTTTAAGGAAATTGTTATACCTTTTACGGTCCCATTTTTCTGATTATTACGGTTTGGACTAATCCTCGTAACGAAGTTTGCGAGCTTTGTTTAAGATATGTGTTGCAGTGATTATTTTTCTGCCCTGCTATGGAGCCAATGCCTGTGCCTGTTGAACTGCGCCGAAGTCCTATGACTTGTTCAAACTTCCACGCTTATCCTGAGCTAAGTTCCTTTTTTTGAGTTTGTTCTTTCGTTTTTTTACATTGAGGACAATGCATGGTTTAAGTGGGGGGTACAAGTCACTTAGCTCAAATGAGTAATTCCATATATCAAATAATAAATAAAATGATGAAAAATTTTTAACTTTTAATCACATTTACTTTTGTGAAGTCCTGATAATTATATCTAATAAGAAGTAAACCATATTTCATGAGTACGTGATCACTTTATACTTCTGCGATTTCTTGATTAGTAAACTTAATGATATTCATATTGTCCGTTGCAAGTAGTTGTTTATTATTCACTTATTCAATAATTGAATCGAGATGTACTACGCTTGTTATAAAAGGTAAAATTATAATGTGTACATTGCATAGATGATTGATTATGCTTACCTAGTGTCAAATTTATCATCGGATGTGTTCCTAAAACTTCTAGCCACAAAAGTGAGTAATAAGCTTGAGACGTACTGTGTTTGACAATGTTAAAACACTTGGCTTGTAATAAATTACCAAAGTAGCCCGCTTGTGGTAATATTCGATGCTAATATTTGATCTAAGATAGAGGATGCTCTAGAAAGTTGTCCTTCTTGAGATTGATAGTATCTCAAAAAATATGAAGATATGAAAAGAATATTCAACTCTTTAAGAGGCTTTGAGTAGTACTCGGTCTCCAAGTCCAAAACCCTATAGATACGCTCTTGCTTATTATTCCGGTGCTTGAAAAATTAAAAGGCTTGAGAAATGGGAATACCGAAGTTGGTAGGTTAAGACTACGAAGTTCGCATAAGCTCTAATCTTGCTACGAATGTTTAAAACTCAATGCACATGCACACAACACATCGATTCATGATGAATAGTGGATAATGGATATCCATGAGCATAGATGATATGAGTTGATTCGAGTTTCTTGTGTCGATTATCTCGTGACCACCGGAAAGTAGTTCATGGGAAATAACTTGTTGATATTTTGATCGGGACGATCAAAGGCTAAGTGGGGGTAGTTGATAACGGTCATTTTGTGCCCGTTATTCTATGACCTTTATCCCCGATTCTAGTTTAAAGGAGCTATAATAGAGTAATAATAAGTCGTAATACGCCTAATTTGCATATGCCGAGAGTTACGATTCATTATTATGTATTATGATGTTTTATTATATTATTTGATATTACAGATCGTATTTCATGTGATATTTGTAGTAACTCATTTGGGAGCACAAGGATGGACTTCGAAAAAGCTTTGATGGATCACGAGACAAGTTCGGGAGGCCCAAGGCGAAAGAGGAAAGAGCCCAGGAGCATGTAAGGCTCGGTCGACCGAGCCTGTGCATTCGGTCGACCGAGTGGGCCTACAGTCCAGAAGAAGTTCGGCACATTATTTGAGTCGGTTAGGGTTCAGAGTGTTGGCATTTTTAAGTCGGTTTTCTATGACGGCTGAGGCTCTATATAAACACAAGTCTTTTGTATTTTTTAGGAGGCATTCACCAATACTATTTCATATTTACAAATAAGCTAATAAGGATTCTTTAGGCTTATGGAGGTGCTAGGGTTGCAAACATGTAAGCCCTAGTTTATCTTCTTGTTTTCTTTTAAGTAATCAATTTCCCAATTATGCTTTGATTGTGCGAGTAGGTATTCATATCTAGATGATGTAGATCTAGGATATGACGTTAGGGCAATGGTGATACCTTGTCTATAAGGATCCCAAACCCTACGTCCTCTACCTAACATCTACGGATGAATCTGTGTGTTTAATTTACGTGTATTTAGATTAGTCTATATGATGTCCTCGATGATTCGCTATATAATCCGATTCGTATATGAAACGCCGAGAAATATGTTCGGGGATGTAAATGCAGGAGTCGACTCTCGGGTGACCGAGAGGTGTCACTCGGTCGACCGAGCACACTATTCGGTCGACCGAGAGTTGTCAAGCTTTGTTTTCATCCGTTAATCGATCACGTCTTTATGATTAGGTTAGCTTAATTGAATCTGTTATCTCGGTAGGTATGGCTATGGCTACGTCACTCACTTGATTTAATTGAAACGTGTAAAAGGAAATACCGGTATAAAACTCTTGGGTAGGCTCATGAATTGATCTTGGACTTTCAGCGTTATCTAGGTAGAGTTATATTAGGGAATTGCGCGCACCTTCTTATCGTAGATCGTAAACTAGCATGAGACTATAATTCGGTAATTGTTAGTTGGGCGAGTTTGAGTGATCGTCTGCAGGAAATACGCCAACCAAAGGAATGTTGCCTGGGCGAGGTGTACGGTTAATATCGGCATCCCTAGAGTCGTAAATAGCGTGTGAGTTATATGAGATGGAGGCACCAAAAGGCGAAGTCACGTAACAACATCACGGTGATCTAGTGACTGACTAACCGGTGCTAAGTCAAGTAAAAGAGGATGACTCCCGTAGCCACTATAAATGAATATGGACGGATTAATAGTTGATAAGTCTTGCTTTGTTATATAAATTATCTAGATCCGAGAGGATCACGGTTATAATTGGGCGATTGATTACGTTATTTGTTTATGTGTTATTTATATGTTTGATTGTGTCTTTCTTTTCTCGTACTTTATGTTGGTCATAGACCGTATTTGTCAAACGAAATAAGCTGGTTGACTATTTAAGTTAGGATCCACAAATTGATTCTCTGTGGGATCGACCTCGACTCTATCTAGCTATACTGCGATTGAACCTAGTTCACTTGCTAGTGGTTATTTAGGCATCGAGTTAGTAATTTAACTTGACCGCAATCATTTTCCAAAGTAATAAATGTTACATTTCTATCTTTAGTATGTCGATTTCTATTCGTAGCATTTATGATGTTTTGCGAGTCTTTTGAGCTTCCGTTTGCTAAACTCGATATGACGTAGTAGAGAGATTACGTGTAATATTAGATTTATTTAATATTATACGTGCGGCGTTCGTTTCCGGATAAGTACTCGGTATCCGGGAGCGGGCGTTCTGATTGGTATCGTCGAGAGAAAGCGTCTTCTAGGCTTCCTTTCATCTAAGATAAGATTTCCTTAGATCTTGTTGAACCTTTCGATCTCTCTTGATCTTGGTGGTAAATCCTCATAAGACTAAGAATCCTTAAACCGTGGTTAAGTTGCGATAGGACCAAGTGAAGAGTCTCCTTAAAGCAAAGCTCTTACGTGATTCCCTCGAGTTCGTTCCTCTAAGATCCTTAATAGAATCCCTCTCTTCTTTTGGAACTTTCAGACTTCCCACACATGTTCTTTCTCTTGGTGGATTTAAAATATAAAAAAAAATATTTGTTACGTTTGGTATTAATCATTTCTTTTTGTAACTTGGTGTTATGCAAAACGAGTAAACGATTTTGTTCACCTTTCTCTATGCCTTGTAATATCATTTCTAAAATACCGAAAATTCTGTAAATTTTCAGCCACTTAGAAAGTTGTCTTATCTACAACTTCTCTCTTTACATCAACTCAGTTTTCAAATTGGATTGTTCATAAAGTTCATGACAAGGATGAGCACTCTGTTCAGGAAATTCTGCAGTGGTACTCTTACTTATAAATCTGTTTTGAATAAGGTAAACACCTCCAAATGACTTGGATTTTTATATGTTGTAGAAAACATCCTGCACTAAAATTTCTGTTTTGAAGTCAAGTGCAAATTCTTTCTGGTTTGAGTACAATCTGCAACACAACATAGATTTTAAATTTCTGAAATTTTTGACAGCTTGCAGCAGTCAACGAAAATAATTATGTTAACCAACCTATGATTTTCAAAAAATGTTGGTTTTTGGGTAGCATATGTAAAACTTGTATACCTACAACTTTTCTTGTTACATCATGTTCAAAATCAGTTCAATTTGTATTGTACAAATCAATTATTTCATGGCTTGCGTATGCACCGAATTTTTCAAAACCATTTAAGTCCTTTGGTCAAGAAAGAGTAGATGCCTTTCTTTCACCCTAGAAGTTTGGTAGGTAGATAATAGGTTGTCGTTCTAGGGCTCAACAAGAAGCGAGTGGTTTGGTTTAGGACAGTAGTGAGTCAGTTGGAACGAGTTGATCGGTTTCAGAATCAGGTGTGGCTCAGTGTTCGTAAGAACTATCTCAAGGATCTCATGGTTGTTATAACGACTTTGGATAGAGTAATCAAGGTTGCTAGGGTGTTACTACAAGTTTCTGGTTGCGTTGGAATCTACTGTGGCAAGAGTAAAGTTACAGTTTTGGATTCTACGGACTTGGTGTGTCTCTTGGTATAGGTTGCAACCCAAGGATTTTTCTACTTGGACGGTTGAACTAGGAAAGTGTCCTTCCTAAGAAGGGAAGACAAGTACAAGATTGGTTAGTACGGTTTCGGCGGTTCAAGTTGAGGTTGGTCGACTTTGGGTTGAGTGTCACGAGGTTTGAACTTTGAAGGGTTTGGGAATCGGTAAAGTTTTGGTTCGGTGGCTAGCAAGATCATAAACCGGTTAGTTGTTGCCGAGAGGGAAACAAGTGAAGCTTCGGTTTTGTTTGTGTTGAAGAGAGAGTGCTAAGGAAGGTCAACGGTTTGAGCAAGCTCGAGTTTCGAGGACGAAACTCCATTTAAGGGGGAAGGAATGTAATATACCGACTTTTCGAAAAAGGGCAGATGTGTCTTTTTGCGAAAAATGAAATATTATAATTTATGGATTTAAAGTATTTTAAGTGTATTTATATATATTTGGCCGATATATATAAATAATTTGGAGATAAATCCGATTTGAAGTAAAAAGGGCAATTAAGGAAAATAAGGGATTAGGTTAATTATTGAGATTTTCATATTTAAGGAGAAATTAACCCCAGTAGTTTCCCTAACCTTTTAAATCAGAAATTTCCTCCTTAGAAGCCTCCTCTTGCGTGTGAGAGTTGGAAGAAAAACGCGGTTGAGAGCGTATGAAAGCCAACGAGAGTTTCTGCGATATCTCATGGAGTTTTCAACCGTTTTTAGATCCGCGAGAAGCGTTGGAATCGTCGTGAAAGGAGCGTCGTTTCAACACTCAAAGATCAGAGCTTTGTTAAGGTTATCTACCAGAAAATATCAAGGTTTTGCTGCAGTTTTCTGAGTTTGAAGTTGGTTTATCTTGCTAAAAATGTAAGAGGCTTTTCCTACAAATTAATTATGGTTTAGAGAGGTTAGATCGTATTTTTGATTCGTTTTGTAAGAGGGTTCATATTGAATATTTAGTGTTTTATGATGTTGAGGTAAAGTAAAGATGTGCACAAACCGGAAAGATAAATTTTAGGTACGGTTTTGTGTTATTTGATATACATCATGAGCTACGGTCATTCATAAATATTCCCAACTTGATTAAAGATGTGTATTGGAGATCTGCAGAATATTTGATGTGCAATTTTATTAGTTTGTATTTTTCTTTTCGTTTGCTTTGTGTTTCGTATAGTGTGTAATATATTTTATTATTTTGTTTTCTCCTTTCCCTCTTTTAGTTGATTCCCAGCATTATTGTCTTTCTTTCTTTCTACTTAAAAAAAAAAAAAACAGCTGCATAGTCGAAAGGAATGGAAAAGGTGTAGGGTTAGTTTTGTATTAAAAAAAAATGGTAGCAGCGTGATAAATAAAAAGACGAAGCAGAAGCAATAAAAGGGAAAAAAAAGGATTATTTAATAAATTTATAATTTGTAGTTGTTTGGTATTGTGTTGTGTTATTTTATTTTTTCTGAACAATATAAAATATATGGTTTGATAGATAATGGATTTAAATAATTAATGTTATTTTGATCTTAACTGTGAGTTGTAGTTTTGTTAATGAGTTTAAATAAGATTAAATGAAAGCGAAACAGCGCCGATTGAGTTTACGATGCGTTTGGTTCCCGGCACCGGACGTCTTTTAAAGGAGTTGAAGTTCGGGACCGTCGGAAAGGCATGAAAGGGCTTGTGCTTTGATGAACTAGAGTTCATCAATGCAATAGTAATTCTTGGCGCTTGTCCGTGTGCAGAGAGTCAGGAAAGAGAGTTGAGTTTGTGAGGAACTTACTTGAAAACACTTAGGTGGCTAGTTAATAACCATTAATAATTACATACTTGCATAGTAATAAGATTAAACATCATGTCATCCTTGGTAAGCGCACAAGACTATATCGCAATGTGTGAGGCGCTTCGGATAAAACGGGTAAACTTGCGGCCTTTCTGAGAGCACCGTGAGTAGAGGTACTCGTTGAGGATAACTCTGCCGGCCCAAGGCACCAGGAGCGAGAGGACTTCACAGTGAATAACTTTCTGCGGCCATTAGAGGCACCAGGAGCGAGAGGACTTTACAATTGAATAACTCCGTGAGTTCACAAGACCCCAAGTGCGTAGGGACTTCACCGAATCGTATACTATCGGGACTAGCCCGTGGCGTGGCTATTGGTGTGATCCACCAATCGTTGCACCCAGATGTCTCGTGGTGGCGCAAAGACCACGCGTAGTGCCCTTGAATGCGGATGTAACAAAGATAAGCTAGGTTAAAACGATTAGTCATGACATGTTGATGGACATGGAATGAACCCTGGATTGAGTCGGTCTTATAAAGATAATTAAAATAATAAACTTGTTAAAGAGACTTAATTAAATTGTAAACCTACTTCTACTTCTTACTATATACAATATACTTACCTCAAATGCATGTTTATTTATGTGTTTGGGGAGAGAAGACGAGCAGGTAATCCCATGATTCGAGGAGGACTTTGTTGACGACGTTTAAGGACGCCGTTGAAGAGACTTTATTTATTTATATTTATATTCACTAGACTTGTTGTCGTTGAAAATTTCTTGTAATTTTCTTTAGTACTTGCTTTCATAGGATTTAAATGCGTTGTTACGTTTCGTTTAGTTTTCCAAATGTAATAAATGTTACATTTCTATCTTTAGTATGTCGATTTCTATTCTTAGTAGCATTTATGATGTTTTGCCGAGTCTTTTGAGCTTCGTTTTGCTAAACTCGATACGACGTAGTAGAGGTTTATGTGTAATATTAGATTTATTTATTATTATACGTCTGCGAAGCGTTTCGTTTCCTGGATAAGGATTCGATATCCTAAGCAGGCGTTCAATGTTAGGCACGAAGTGGGCTCCTGGCCCTTAACATCTCGTTTCTCTCTCTTCATTAATGTTTGAGCATAATCGAGAAGATATTTATGGAAGAGAGTGTAGAGTCCCAACCTCCGTCAATATGAATTATATTTGATATTATCTTTCATACCGAGAATTTTGATGTTCATTCCTTATTTCTTTCAGGCACTTGATGAGTTATACTTAAAATATTGTAAGAATCCGAGTTTGTGAATCAATGAGTGTTTTGGGATCGTTATTTTTTTGTCTTCTTTTTTGCAAGGTTGATTTGTCTTTTGAATGTTAGGTTTTACTTCATGATGGTGGGATATGGGGAGAACCCAGAAACTTTATTGATGGCATACTGTATTTTTTTTTTTTTCACTTGGTTCGAAATATTAAACTACGTACAGGTAAAATGTAGAGGTTTTTTTTTATATTTTTAACGGGGTCTACGAACCATATTAATATAAGTTGTATCCGTCCCTATTAGGAATGTTGTTACTTGATGCGACTATTTTTTTTTAGAATAACGCTGTAAACAGTGTTTCTGGTAAAGATTAGTGGAATACATATGTTTGTAGTTGTTTGTTTTTGCTTCAGTTGTTTTTCTGAACATAGTCGGTTTTAATATTTACGCTTTTGTCGTTTTATGGTTCAAGTTGAAATATGAGTTAAGACGAACCTGTCATAGTTGGTTTTAAAACCGAACAGTTCGTTCGTGCCTCGAAAAGCGTACGAATTTTTAGAGCTTAAAATCAAAATATATTACACATTGTAAATCTAAAATATATTACATTAGCATTATTTCATGTCCATGAATAACTTATACAAAAACCTGCATACGTATAACATTATTTTTTCACATATAATTTAAAATAAAATAAAAAAACATGAAAAATTGACGTAAATCACAAGTTATATATAATCGAGCGAATAAAAACAATAAACAAAGATTGACGTGGTGATTTTCATTTATATATAGTTTTTACATATTTTAATGCATAAATAAATAGTTTAAAAAAAATCATGTGAATTTCGACTTTAATTTTTTACACTATAAAATCTCGTCTTTCGTCATGTAAACAAAGACGACACACACATTCTGCAAAGGCCTCTGTAAAGAGCTACCATACAATTAAACCTGTTCTGCAGCAATGAATTTTCTGGATCTTTCGCATTTTCGATGCTGCCAAAATATGCTGTAACCCTGCATTTTCTTCTTAAGTTTTGTGGTTTTCCGTTTCAGAAATTCATTGGATTTTCTCCGCATTGATTGATTGTTTCGACAATTCTGAACTTTTACCGGTGAAAAGGTAAATTACATGAGTCCTTTTCAACTGCCTGCCCTGTTTTGCTTGATTTATTGTACAGTTTGTTTTTTTTTTTTGGTGTTTTTTTTCATCTTTGTATGTTGCAGAATCTTCAATATGCAGATAAATTTCGGTTTCTTTTACCTGACCGTACAGTTTTTTTTTTTTTTTTTTTGATGTTTCTAGAAGCGAAAATCTAAATACGTTTTCGCTTTCAATGAAAAGTGGTTTTCAAATTTTGGATTCTGTGTGCTGCTCTGCTTTTCATTTGTTGTATATTATTATAGTTTATACACTTTGTGAATTTCGTACGTATTTCTTTTTGTTTTGTAGCGGAGGTGTTTTGGCTTTCAGGAAGGGGGAAGAAAATGGAGAAATCGGCCATGTCGAAGGATGAGGTGGTGGAGGAAATTATGAGAATACACAAATCTTTACCGGCACGACCTGGGATTGATGAAGTTGAAGCATGTAAAGTGCTGATTATGAACGTGGAGAAGGAAGATCAGTCAAGGATTGAAGACATTTCCCGTCAGATTAAAGGCCGAGATGTTCCTGATGAGTTGTTCAAGATATTGCAAGAGATGCAACGGATGCGGGTTTATCATCAGAGCAACGAGCAAAAAAGAGAGGCATTAAAATTGTTGGATCTTGAAAACGTCCACAGCGTGTTCGACGATTTGGTTCAGAGAGCTTCTCAATGCTTACAATCGGGCTCATCTGATATGGTTTATGGTAATGAGCCATCGCCTTCCACAAGTTATTCTAGAGGTTTTGATGCGTCTTTGTATACCTCTGCATCTTCTAGTATAAATTCTGGTGCAATGTCAATCAACAAAACAACAACGTCTTCTGTTTATAGTGATAAAGATGCTATGAAGCCATCTGAATTCTTGAGTAAAGACGATAGCTATTTGAAAAAGTCACTGAGTTTTCGTAGTGATGGAATCGGGGTAAGTAGTCTTTCTGGGGACGTTTCGATGATGCCTCCTCGAATTCAAGATTCTACATTAAAGGCAGCAATTCTAGCGGGTATGTTCAAATTTGGAAGCTATTGAACCTTTTCCTTTTTGGGTTCAAGAACGTTAATCCTTTTTGTATTTTCTATTTGTTTTGCTCAAGTTTTGATATTGAAAATTGATGTAATTGCAGGTCAAGATGCTGACAAATTAAATCTGATAAAACTGGCCAGTTTAATTGAAGTTTCATCGAAGAAAGGAACGAAGGAACTGAATCTTCAGAACAAGTTGTTGGATCAGGTCACATGGATTCCTGATTCAATAGGAAAGCTATCTAGCTTGGTGATACTGGATCTGTCTGAGAATCGGATTTCCACTATACCAGAAACCATAGGAGGCCTTTCATCATTGCAAAAGTTGGATTTACATTCAAATGGTATCAAGAATTTACCACGTGCCATTGGCGATCTTATTAACTTGGTCTCTTTAGATGTGAGTGGAAACCCATTAGAAACCCTACCTTCTACCTTATTAGCAAGATTGGTTCGTCTAGAGGAGCTTAATGTGAGCTCAACTTCAATCAGGGCTCTTCCAGAAACAATTGGATCCCTTATCAACCTGAAGATTTTATACGCAGAAACTAATGAAATTGATGAAATTCCTCATTCTATTGGGCAGTGTACTTCCCTAAAAGAGCTACGAGCAGATTATAACCACCTCAAAGCACTTCCAGAAGCTGTAGGCCGACTAGGATTGTTGGAAGTTTTATCAGTGAAATACAATAACATTAAGCAACTGCCTACAACCATGGCCTCCATGATAAGCTTGAAGGAGCTTAATGTCAGTTTCAATCAGCTTGAATCCGTGCCTGAAAGCTTATGCTTTGCAACTAACCTAGTGAAAATAAATGTCAGCCACAATTTTGCTGATCTGCAATCTCTGCCAAGGTCTATAGGAAATCTTGAGATGCTTGAGGAATTGGACGTCAGCAATAACCAGATTCGAGTCCTGCCCGACTCGTTCCGAATGTTGGAAAGGTTGCACACCTTGAATCTTGAAGGAAATCCTCTTGAAGTTCCACCTAGTGATGTAGTCAATATGGGTGCTCAAGTAATTAAGTGTTCTTCACTTCCTTTTTATTAAATTAATAACTTTTACTTAAGATAATGAGCATAATTAAACATGTATTATATGTTCTTCAGGCTGTTGTTCAGTATATGGCTGATCTTGTTGCAAAGAGAGAAAACACCTTACAGGCAGTCAAGCCAAAGAAAACTTGGAGTCAGATATGTTTCTTCTCAAGGTCCAACAAACGCAAGCGCGGTGGCATGGATTACATCAAAACCTAGCGTAACGCTTTCACGGTATGCTGATAATGTTTCATTATTGTGACACCCTATTGATTTGATCCCAGTTGAATAACTAATGAATATGAGATAAACTAAACAGACAATGAGTTTGCCTTCTGTGCCTGAAATACTGAAATGTAGTATTAGTTTAGTTTGTTTATAAGCTTGTTTGTATGTGTTTGATGTTATGTGTCGTGTTTAGATTGAATGCACGTAGTGCTCTTAATTAAGGACTTTCTTGCAGTAGAATTTCGTTCCGTGCCAGATCATTGCTTGCTATGAGGCTGTTCTTGTTTGGAGTGACTTTTATACTAAATAAAATGCTGTTTGAAATTCCATTTGTCATATAATGGTTTGAGCAAAGGTAGAATATAGTTCCAGAGGCACTTTTTTAAGATGGAAAAAATAAAAATATACGACCGTAGTGTCTGTCTTGTACTGATTGTCTTCTTACATGCCTCCTGGGTATTGACGGTCGATAAGAGAAGCCTTTAAAAAGAAGGATTTATTTTTAAAACCATTGGATGCAGTAATAATAACAAAGATTAATAATAATTGAAATGTTGGGTTGATAGGGGTGGAAACTCACATGGAATGTTGTTGGTTTATACAGGAAAGTTGAGCTGTGAGAGAATGCTGACAGGCTGGTTGCATCTTGACCCTCTTTTTTGCTGAAAGATAAGAAAAATCATTGGCATTGATATTGCATAGAGGGGTCCTTTGATCTCAGATTTGTAGTTTTAGTTTCTTTTTTCCTTTAAATCTTTTGTTATTTCAATAGTATTCTTTTTGTTTACATATTTCGCATTTACTCTTTTTTTTTTTTTTTTTTTTTTTTTTTTTTTGTATTGTCTGACCTATAAGATGAGATGTAATATTGACCTCTTATCCGGCTCTCAAGTGTAAGGAGAAATATTTTGTGCATACCTTATCATATCCCACTGCAGTGTTATATAAGTACTTTGTTCTTTACTTTTAATTTGTTTGTTATATATGTTTATACCTGACAGGTACCTGTTGAAATAGGGAAACTTGAAAAAATATGTTCCAAAAATATAACATTCCTAAAAATATACTCTAAGAGTTAATATTGAAAAACTATGCATGTGTCGGCGCATGAGCCATGCACGAGCCACGTAGCGACGTAGAACCGAAGGGAGCATAGTTTTCCAATGTTAACTTTTGAAGCATATTTTCAGGGATGTTATTCTTTTGCAGCATATTTTTCCAAGTTTCCTGTTGAAATATATTTATATAGCAACCCGTAAAGTTGTATAGATGAGATGAATAAACATAGGCAGATTTCATTGACACGCGATTTTCTTGATTCGACACTTACTATTGGTGCCCTTAAAATTAGTTTTGGCACCACTATAATATTTTTATTATTTTTGTGCAACACGTGCACGCATGTCACATCGACGTTTGTTTTACTGTCTGACGTCATTTGTGGCACATCGGCGTTGGTTTTAATATCATTGATGTAAGGCGTCCGACCTACCCACGTAGTAAGTGAAACACAACGTTAGTAACACCGACGCGTGCGTCATCTTGCATGTTGAAAAGCAATTTAAGGTAGTGGTCAAATAAATGAAAATTAATTATAAAGAAGAATGGTGTCAACAGGTGAATTAAGTGAGTGCAGATGATATCAAAAAAGAGGCAGAACACAAATAGTAAATGATGTGTTTTAAGCTATTGATATGACACATGGTACCATGTAATAATATTTAAGAAATGTATTGGTTAACCCTATATTTATAAGAAAAACTATTCTTTTTAAAAATTCTTGATTAGATGAAGAATGATTAGTTGATGGTTTTTATGTTTTTGTTGGACTTGGATCGGCGTAAATCATTGTTAATTATTTATGGACACAGGAGAACAAATTAAAGACAAAAACATAATGAACAATTGGACATATTAATAATAATAAAAGATCCTCCAAAAAAATAATAATAAAGGATACTGCAAAAAAAAAAAAAAAAAAAAAAAAAAAAAAAAAACAGTAATAAAGGAAGAAGACAAACATACCAAACCAAAAGTGTGATTTATTTAAGAAAAGGATACGGTGCATTACACACTTGCTTAGAACATACATCGACATCGCTACATACAATTTCATTATTGATTGATTTTCATTGATCCAATTGTGAGACGTATTATATTTTCCAAACTCAAATAAGCAGAGAGACATTATCCTCAAAACCCTAAATTGTGAGTTGAAGGAGTTCCATTCTTCCCATGTAAAATTAATCTCAAAATATGCAAGAGTTGAATCAAATTCACGGTTTCCAATAGAAATCTATTTAGGTGGGTCCTATTGACATTCCATTATTAATTTCGACACCACAAATAACATAAAATTTAACATATAACGTGGTGTCGAAACTACTTACGGCAATAAAGTCCAATCTATTTTAACATTAATGAATGTTCACGAGATTTGAAAGAGGGCCCAGTAGACACGTGGGCTGCGTGGATATTTTTGGGTTGTGGATAATAATACTAGTTAACGGTAAAAAATGAAATAAAAGTTTGCTGGCCCAATAGATCGCTCTCCCTACTCTTTTAGTTGAAAGGTTGCTTTCTTAACGTGTGTGTGGCTCAATATTTCGACCCTGTGGTTTTGTTTGCTATACGTTGAACCATAATAAAATTAGAAAACTCTTCGTCAGTATTCAATCAAAACACGTACGATTTTTATATATATATATGACAAACAGATAATAGGCCAGTTCAATGTCTCGGCCAAGTAAACAGACTAGTAGTCTGCAACGGGCCTTGTAACTTGGGTACCCCCTCCCCCACTGATGGTATTTTTTGACGTTTTTCTAGTCGATTTGGCCTAAAAAAATGCCCTTTATTCTTCAATATATATACACATAACAAACAAGTCTAATAAACAAAGTATATATCATCACAAATATTGTGTTTTGGTTAGATGGAAATAGAACTTCTCGTTAAAAAGTCTTCATAATAAAAAAATCATTGAAGCAAAGTGTCATGTTCCTCCTATTAAGGAGTTTTCCTAATAAAATTTTCTTCTCCAACTATATGTTGTGTTGTGGAAATTCATGGTTAAACACTAACTACGAGGGTGCTCACTCCTCCGTTTCACGAAATGAGTGGAGATTTTAATCATTTAACTTAATGGCTTAGAGTTATGATCTTGCTATTATATCAAAGAATTGAAAGAAGCCTCATTTACGGGGTTCGAACCTCCACACTTCAACTTAAGGGCCAACTGTTTTCTTAAGACACTCAAACCATTTACCATTAGACCATGTCCTCATGGTCTTCCTGAGGACATGTTGTGGAAATTCAAGTCTTGTACTATTGAGTGAATGACATATATGTAGAAAAATACAAGAAATTATCGGTAAATAAAAAAGCTGTTTCTGGAATTATTTAAGCAGCTAAGACATATTTTAATGTTTTTCAACATTAAAGAAAAACTAAAGCTTGGTTGAATAAAAATAACTCTTATGCATTTCGAATAGTTCTTCTTCCATAAACAATTTATCTTTCCTACGCAATTAAAATTACTCAAACAGACACATATTAATAACTTGATATGTATCAATATTAATGTTGCTCTAATCAACCGTTCAATTGACGTTTACTGGATATATGAATCAATTATTTACTAGAGTAATGATACAGACACAAACGTTCAATCACAACGAATTAAACAACTTGTACTTACACCATGATTAAAAGGACATAGAAATGATCGATGGTGTAAATAACGTTGTGACATTCGTCTGTGCAGAAAAGCAAGTTTCAGTTGTGTCTGGATATGCTTAACATCCGAAGCTTATAAATTGAGGGAAGACTCAGCTGAGGGCAGTTCAACTGAGTGCTTTAGTGGAGAAGTCTGGTACAGTACATCTGACATTGACGAATGCATCCGGTAAAGTACATCTGATTATGCAATCTGTTTGAAGGAGAGTTCAATTCAAGGTGGAGATTTGTTGTCAAGTGTGACTTGACATTTACGTTTGGTGAAACTAAATCTAGGGTCAGCTGAGTGATGATCTGCTGATCAAGAGTATTCAAGTCTAGGAGGTCAGCAGAGTGAAGTGTTAGCTCAGTATCCGTCTGTCAGCAGAGTGAGTCTGCTGAGCCTGTTCAATGCTACTGAGTTCTACATCTGAGATGATTGGTTACATAGCTGGTGACTCAGCTGAGCTGAGTCACATCTAAGGGCATTTATGGGAAATCCAACATATGTCATAATGGCGGTTAAAGTTAGGTTTCCAAGGCTACAAATACCCGATGATTGTAATAAAAGTAATATGTATCTTCCTGAATTTACGTGCATGATAAATATCTCATTTTATTTCGGTGGAGTATTAGGCACAACGCCGAAAACCACGTTAAATCATTGTGTTCGTTTATGTTTTTGTATATCTCTTGTTGATTGCTTGTTTACGTTAGATTGCTTTTGTGTTCTTCTTGTTCTAGATTCTCGTCTGTTTCAATAATACTTAGCATCAAAGCCCACTAACAACTCTTTATAGCCACTAACCCAAAACTTAAGACCACTAACTAAAAATTTATGCCCACTAAGTCAAGTATTATTGCCATTTTCTCCAACACCAAGTAGTGCATATGCACTTGGAAAAGCTGCATAATCCCACACTTACAAATCTTGTGTGGATTCTAATACAACTTATGTATACGTCTTTCATTGAATTAAACTTACCATCACATTCTAGGGAGACAATATGTGACATGACATAAATGTCTAGATTTTTGGTTCAAATTTGAGATAGTGAATCACCGATTCGAGAACGATTAACGATGATGTTGAAATTAACTGTGCTACCAGGAATATTCTTCGGAGTTGTTTCATCATTGACATGTTTGGGGATATCCACATTTTGGTGGTATTTTGTTAATTTGGTTTTTGTTTTTCTATTTGTTCCGTTTATTGTCATTAAATTGGTGGTGATCCGAGTGTGTTTGTTTCTTTTCGTGGTATTTTGTTGTTTTGGTTTTGTTTTACAATTGTTCGGTTTGAGAACATTAAATTAAATCAGTGATCCGAATGTGTTTTGGGTGGTATTTTGTTGTTTTGATTTTTGTTTTTTTGGTTCTTTGGTTTCAAGCCATTGGTGTTGATCTGAATATGTTTGTCCTTGTCAGTGGTATTTTGTTGGTTTGGCTTTTGTTTTTCCGCGGTTCGGTATCAAGCCAACATTAAATTGATGGTGATCTATGTGTATTTGTGTTGTAATTTTCCGGAGATGGTTGGGTTAATTGTTCTCAGTAAAGCCAAGTGGGAGGGGAAATTCGAGATAAATTTTTTTTTTTGGTTTTGAAACGACGTCATTTACTGTTAAGAAAAAAAACCCTTGGTGCCCTGGTTGGATAATCATTTTTATTTCAGTGTCTCCAATTAAAATTTTTTATGGATCCATTGTTGATTACAATGAGACACAAATCACTAGAAACCGAAATTAAAATGAGACAGTTGGGATGTAAGACAAAATAGTGGCATAAAATGTCAAAAACGACATTCACTATTTTTCTATGACATTAAAAACTAGGGGTGACAACAGGTCAAGACCTGTCCCGTAAACCTCTTATCCGATTTCCGACCAGACATGATTCGGGAATCTATTTTTCTTCCTAGCCCCATACCCGACAAGAGTAGAGACCCGACGATCGGGATCCCGTCGGTCGAGAATAATGCATGAACAGGAAAAAAATTTTATAGATGGTTGGTATATAAACTATGAAAGCCTAAAAAAATCCGGGAAAAAAAAAAAATGTTGGTAGTGGGATTTGAACTTACAACCTGTAAATTATGAAGATTAAAAGGGTTTGTTCTTAAACCACTAGGATATAAGATCTTTTGTTCGAAAAAAAAGCATACACATCATACTAATATTAACACTACTACTACAATAATAAAAATTTGAGGAGGGCTTGTGACTATTTGGGGGGGGGGGGGGGGGGGCTTGAGACCACCCCGGGCTTAGGGTGGGTCCGCCCCTGGTCAGGAAAAGATATCTCGAAATATGTCATCGTATATTTTTCACAAGTTTTTTTTTTTT
The DNA here is from genome assembly GCA_026214975.1 of Gentiana macrophylla. Classification (NCBI taxonomy): domain Eukaryota; kingdom Viridiplantae; phylum Streptophyta; class Magnoliopsida; order Gentianales; family Gentianaceae; genus Gentiana; species Gentiana macrophylla. Next base: position 106,743,556 of record CM047812.1, on the reverse strand, counting down.
TTTTTTTTTTTTTTATCTGGTTGAATATTTTGATTGAAGTTAGTAAAATTTTTACTTTCGCTAGTAGCATCCATTCTCACATATTTCACAACAAATGACTTATATTAATAAATATCAAACACCATTTTTAAACTCCTAAATTATGATTGGTCGTATATTTAAGCCGTTCATCGCGCACAAGCAAGAATTTATTATTTAATTATACAAGGGGATGATGTGAATTGTGAGGTGATAAAATGTGATGAATGAAAAGAATGAAAGTTAGATTATTGTGATCGAAAAAACAAGCAACACGAAGACGAAGAAATGGACTTTTTCGTTAAAAGAAACCTTATTTTGTTTTTGTTGATGATTTCTTCAAATTCTATCATTTAAAATATTTTCCCTTTCCCTTTCAAAAATAAAAGAAATATAAAATATAAATATAATATATAATAGTCGGGAACGGGATCGGGATCGTGATCTCGTCGAGTTTTGAGCATATACCCGAAACCCTTACCGAACTAAGTTGGATCAGGAAGTTTTCCGAATAGTTCGAGTTGGGAAAACTCGGGTCGACTTCAAGAAGGGTCGATGAATGGCCTGTAAACGAGCCGAACCCTACCGAACCCTGGCAGGGTTCGGCTCGGCTCGGTATGTTCGAACCTTAGGTTCGGCTCGGCTCGAAATGGCCGAGCCTTATATTTTCATTATTCGCCTCGGGTTCGGTCCGGTATTCGGGAAAAAAGCTCGGCTCGGTTCGGCTCGAACATGTCGAACCGTTCGAACATGTTCGGCTCGAATCGGGTTTAAAAAAATCGAAACATGTTCGCTCGGTTTTAAAAAACATGTTATTTCGAATCAGATATGAATTTATGATATCCGGCGAGCGTGTTCGAACATGTTCGGCTCGACCACCGAATATCTAATTTGTAAGGTTCGGCTCGAAGTTCGAACCCACGAACCGAGCCCGAATCGAGCTTTTTCGAGCCGAATACTCCGGATCGAATCAAATACTTAGGTTCATTTACAGCTCTATCGATGATATGAGATTTTTTGTCAGCCCTAATGAAAACACAGCAAAACCATAGAAGATATCAGTGAAATCGTAAATTGAAGATGTAAAATACTTTAGTGGAATCCTAAATTGTTCTTTGATAAAAAAAAATAACAAAATATATTTCACTAAATTAAATGTCAATTATTAATCAAATAGCTTGACTAGAGTGGTAAGTGGACTTGAGAATGCATAGGAAGGTCATCATTTCAATTCTCTTCTGAAACGTAATGTTGAAAGATCTTTTAATCAGTACAGTCACGATCCGAGTCGAATTCCGAAATGTCACCGTAAATGTCAATTACTATCTATATATTTGTATTTTTTCGCATTTAATTACTAATAAAAATTCCATTTTCATTTTATTTTAACAAAGAAAAAAAATAAAAATAAAATACTTGCATCCCACGGTGGCGGCCCACTAGCTGCACTAGCGAGAGAAAAGAAAGATACGAAATCGTCTATCGGTGCGGCGTTCTTTCTTTCATTCTCCTTTGACTATAAGACCCTAACCCTAAATCGTTGTGAACTGGAAAGGCACCTCTTTGTTTAGCTTCAAGTAAAGAAGGATACGAATCCTGCATTTTTATTACTGCAAATCTCTGTTCCGCAGGTATTTCTCATTCATTTGTGGTCCCCTGTTTTTGCTATGATAGTGTTTTTGACTTAAAAAAGGCGTATTGTTGATGGTGTTGTTGTTAACTCTGCTTATTAATACAGGAATTTTCGTGAATCCCCTATCATCACATGGCAACTAGTGAGTTGCAGTATGTTTGGAAACGCTAACTTTTGCTAAATCATTTATGCTATAATAGTAACATTTTCATGGCATTTTTTATTGTAGGATTGCAATTTGAGAATTCATGTGAAATTGGTGTCTTTTCTAAGCTAACCAATGCGTATTGTTTGGTTGCTATTGGAGGTTCTGAAAACTTCTATAGGTCTGTTTCAGCTGTTTTCTTCTTCTTTTGTTGGATTGTGTTTTTCCCTTTGGTGTTGTTTATGTGCGTATTTGTTGCTTTGCAGTGTGTATGAGTCGGAATTGGTAGATGTTATCCCGGTGGTTAAGACTTCAATTGCTGGCACGAGGATAATCGGAAGGCTCTGTGCCGGTATGTCAATTGAATGTAGACTTAAGTGTCAGCATGATGGATTAATCCTAATTTACAATTTATCAAATTTTTTTATTTTGGAACAGGAAACAAGAATGGGCTTCTTTTACCTCATAATACCACAGACCAAGGTGAATTCAAAGATATCTGTGTAGATAAACTTATGTTTGTGTGTGTGAGTGTGCATCTATGTGTGTTTTCTTGAAACTTTATGGTGACAGTCTTCCTTTCCAAAGAAATAATGAATTCATTTATAATTTTTTTTAATGAAGAACTTCACCACTTGAGGAATAGTCTTCCGGACTCGGTTGTTGTTCAGCGTGTTGATGAGAGGTTGTCTGCATTGGGGAACTGCATTGCGTGCAATGATCACGTAGCGCTTACGCATACTGATCTAGACAGGGTAAGCTTATACATCTTATTCTGAAAACTGAATTTAATACTAACGTCGCTGGATTTTGTATTTTAGTTGGTTTATATATGTTACATTTCAAAATTTTAAGTCCTATGTTGAATGCTTAGTAGTTCTTCTGCATGTGTTCAACAACTCTTTGTTACTTTGACCCTGTGGTTGTGCTGATGAGGGAGGAGGGGTGAGGGCTAGGAATTTAGGATGAGATTTGAGAGCTCATCTTTATTAATTCCTAAAGGCTCTTGTCAATGGACATTTAAACTTCTTGAGAGCTATATAGTTGAGATTGATTTGGGATGGTTTTCTTTTTATGCCTTTAGGAAGTCATGGATTTGCTAATCTGATAACCCCCACCCAAACACACACACACACACACACACACAATCTGCTGTGCAAGTTAGCTAAAGTGATATAGCTCTTTTGTCCAAGCTAACAACTGGAACTTAGCATCCATTCACCTGTCTCGTTACCATTACGTTTGGTAAATATATTATGTGACCCATATTCTCAGTAGGTTCTTATTTGCTATTTTGTGCCAAAGGATGTTTCTTCTTAGTTGTACTGGGTACTTGTCAGGTGCAATGACCTGTATCGTGAATGTTATCGTTACTTCCATCTTTTATTTAATTTGTATTCGTCTTTTATCACTCAAGTCTTAGTTTAATACCTTGAATAATCTGTTAATAACTGTAGAGTTTCTTTAACTTATCACTTATGGCACTCTGTTGTTGTTTTTTTTACCTTGTACCTGCTATCTAACGTCATGTAAAAGCCTGGCATTGAGTTGTCATGGTTGAATTTGCCGCCAATATGAAACTAATGAGCGTGTAGTCTCGTGAACTGGCATCTACATGGAGTTGTTAAAGTGGTGAAAATAATAATGATTCGGTACCGTTGGGAAGAAGTGTTTGACATGTCTATAATGAGCTTTTTAAATCAAGAATCTCTTTGGCAGTTTCTGTTTCATGCACGTTCAGGTTCTAATCTTGGGTTTGTGAATCCATATTTGTCTAGGACGTGTTCATGTATGGTGTGAATTAGGAAATATTCCAACTTGGCTATGAGAATTTCAACGTTGTTATCTAATGATGGTTTTTTTTTCATATTCAAGCACTTGCGATGAATAAAGAAAATTTCACAGCATCGTAAACTTTCACTAAGTGGATGCATCATGTCCATCAATTAGAGTAGAAATTGATGGACACGCATACAACCTTTTTGCAACACGGTTGTACCTTCAAATTTCTCGTCATCAATCCTCGGGTAATTTTATCTCATACATATGCTTATATATTTTACAGGAAACAGAGGAGTTGATTGCAGATGTTCTTGGAGTAGAAGTGTTTAGGCAGACAATTGCTGGAAATATTCTTGTTGGAAGCTACTGTGCTCTTTCCAATAGTGGTGGTTTGGTATGCTCTTTTTTCGGGGTTATTGCTCTAGAAAACCGAGTTTTCGGGTTCACATAGTGAAGGCCCGAGTTGTTATATGATTGGTTTTATCTTTGGAACAGGTCCATCCTCATACATCTATTGAGGACCTGGATGAACTTTCAACCCTACTACAAGTTCCTTTAGTTGCTGGGACTGTAAACCGAGGCAGTGATGTAATAGCTGCAGGTCTGATCGTGAATGACTGGACGGCGTTTTGTGGGTCCGACACTACAGCAACCGAATTATCCGTTATTGAGAGTGTCTTCAAGTTGAGAGAAGCTCAACCTACTGCCATTGTTGATGAAATGAGGAAGTCGTTAATCGACAGTTACGTCTGAATCTGTATGCCGTGTAAAATCGCACTTAATCCCAAAGCTTTTTTATACAGTATATGTTAATTAAGCTGTGTGTGTAATACTGCTGGGGCGGCATATTTTTGTGACGGTTTTGTTTTTGATCCTTTTATGTGAACAAAGCGTCTCCTTTTTGTTATTTCTGATTTAGTGAAAGGAAAATGTTTATTTGTTCCTTCACAGAATGATGTTTTACTCTTTTTTTTATTTTAATTTTTAATCATAGTTTTTCTAATTTATCATGATACCCATTTTCTTTCTCTTTCCGAGTAGGGCAGTAATGGTGAAAAATTCTTCATGAGTGAGAAATAGTTGGCTCGAGCCAAGACTGATTTGACTTCGGTTCAAATCAAATTCGAATTCGAAATCGACTCATTCAAGATTAAATGCTTTCGATACTTGAGTAGCGCAATACTTGACTACTCGCGAGCAACCTCGAATATATTTTTGTGTACGCATATATGAATATTTATACACATATAAATACATATATATTATTATAAATATGCTTATGTATTTTTTTGTAATGAATGTAATTATGATATCAAATTTTATTGTTTTCGTTGATTTTATATCTTTTGTATCATGTTGTCTATCAAATATTTTGTATTAATAATCTAGTTTAGGACTCAATAAATTATACTTTCCATCTAAAATAAGAGAACTAATATAATAACTACCTAAAATGACATTTTTTGCTATTACCAGGTGATAATTTAAATTATTTTCGAGTTAAATTTTGTAACTTTATTATTAGATTGATACAAAACTCGAAATTTCTACTCGAGTTTGTAAAACTTACTTGATTCCCGCTTTCGAATTTCGAGTTCGAAATACTTTAGATTTGAGTTCGAAATACTGCATCTTTCGAATTCGAACTCGATAATATTTTAAAATACTCATTTCGTTTAGAAACAATCTTTCGGTTTGACTTTAATTTCGTTTACACTTTTTATTTTTTTTATTTTTATTTTTATGAAAATATTTAAAGTCCGGTGCAACCTTGGTGTCAATTAAGTGAGTCCAATGCAAGGTCATTGTCTGAAATATATTTTGTTTTTGTGTTTATTTTCTGAAATATTGAGAGGCTAAAAAAACACAAGAAATATGCAAGAGAGACATTCAAAAGGCAATCCCATGTGCAATCATTTGTCAGTCCTACAGACCCATCTTATACTAACATTCGTGAGCCACAATATTTAGGTTCCCAGGCAAAAAAAAAAAAGGTTCTTAGGTAATGCAAGCAAAAGCAACCAAAGTTGGGAAGCATATCATGATTATTCACCTTTCTTTTCAAGGCATGTTAAACGTACCACGACTAATCTATCATGACACTATACTTCGGGTTAGGTTCGTCATTGTAGAAGTCTAACGTGCACATTCAACATATGCAAAATTAGATACATAACAATGTGATGTCACTGTGATGCCCCGAGAGTAGATCAGATACATAAGAGTGTATTGAGGATAGCACCAACTCCAAATAATTCAAATTACTTGCTCATATGCATTAATATCTCACACTACACATTACTGAAGATAATGAGTAATAGCACCAACTCCAAATACTTCAAATCACTAACTTGTACAGTTTCAAAGCAAAATAAGATATAGCCAACTAAAGCACCATGTAATTTTGATGAGACCACCACCATGGATACCGCGTTTTATATACAGCTATAGCATGCATATACATCAGCTGAAATATACACACTCTTCTAAGATTTCACATGAAAAGTAAATATAATGTCTCCGTTCCAGTTTAAACCGTAGATTTCGCATGAATTTTGGCTGTATCCTTTACCTCTGTTGTAACATGTCCGCTCGTAGGTCTGCACGAAAGAAAACTGTCAAGGCACAGGATTTAACAGCAAAATACGATATATGATGAAACCGCACCGGTTAAGGATTTCATACATGGCTCGTGTCAATATCCCTATGATCCACTATGAATTCAACACATAACATAATGCATATTTAAGCATCACTTACAATCCATTCAAAACTTTGATGGTGTCGTAGAAAAACCATTGCAAAGTGATGGAAGGTCCAACCAGCATGATCCTTACTGGAAGACTTCTTGTAAATAGATTGAAAAACCCTATTCTCTTGACAGCCTGCTCAATCATTACAAAAACGATGAAACACAAAAGACACGTATGAACGATTTGAGAAAGATAAATCAAGAAAAATACTAATGCAAAATACCTGCTGAAGGCTATTAGCTTTCTTGTTATAAAGAGAAGAAACAATGTTGTCAGCAGGGTTAGATACAATGCTACCGACAGATCCAGCAGCATAGCCAGCTAAGCATGTCACTCCTAGCTGTTGGATTTTCGAGCATTCTTCCTTTCTTTTTTGTATCATGTTTCTATACAAAAAATCCACCGAGTACTCGAAGGTTGAAAACATAACCACAGAAACTGCAAGAAACAAAGAAAAAATATATTACTGAAAAGTCTCCAAGAACTCCCAACATTACTAGCTGTACACTATGATACATGAAAAGTTCTAATTGGTAGCATGTCTCGTATCTGACACGAACAAGTTAAAACTTTAAGATAAGTGTAATGAAGACGATACATGGTATATTGCGTCCCAAAAGTGGAACGAGCCCTCTATAAAACCTGAAAGAAAAATCAAATAGAAAGTGGTAAGAATTACATTATCAGACCAGATGGGAAAAAGTTATCATTTGGAGATTATACCCTCGAAGACCTTCCGATCGGTACATCTTAGGAAGACCATCAATGAGACCTTTGGCAAAATGGGGCTGAGCTTGCACGCGGACTTTAACGGCCTCAAAAGGGCAGAGAGCCACATTTGCAATAAGTTCAGAAGACGCACTACTGATCAAAAACGTCGTGCTCTTATTCTGATTCGGTAGCAAATTCGAGTAAACATTGTTGAAGTATTCATAAAGTCCAAATCTGCAAGCCCCCTGACTACCGTATCCAAAAAACTTCACGGCCCATGCTCTATAAAATGCTGAAGGGCCTTGCTGTCTCCATAGGGAGGTGAAACACGTCGAAATGTTATGATACTTGATCGGATGCACCTAATCAGAATCAGAAATAGAATTATATAAACGGGTGATTTTGTTCCAAGAAGACTGATTACTATCATAAGCTCTGTCTCTTAACTTATTAATAGTTTAAATCATAGTAATGAACTGGGAGGAACTAAAAGTGTGTCATTCTTCTGAAACACTGATCAAAAGCATAATAAATCCGAAAGGATCATGTAAAAGAGAACTATATTACGGAAATTTGTTTCATAGCAATCGCAATAGACACTGTAAAACAAGGTAAATCTAAAACTAGATATTCAAATCATTTAGATCAACTAAAAACCATCAGAATCTCTAATCAATCTTTAAAATACAGAAGCTATAAAGTAAGCAACTTTGTATGCCAAACAAAATGTCTACAACACATAAGTTCAATAGAGAATCTTTAAAATAGAAAACAATGGTGATTGAGTCCGTAAAATCTAAAATCTGACAAAAGGAACTTATGAAAAAATGCTCTGAACCGATCATTTAGGTCAAATTTTCACAAGAAAAATACGATTTTCCACTAACCAGTCGTAAAATGGCAGAGCAGATTTCACTCTCTGAATGAACATCACATCTTATTAATTTAACTTGGTTAATCAACAGCAAAATCACAAGGCGGAAAGAGAACAATACCTGCATATTTACTTTAAGAACATCGAGAGGAGTGATAGCAACATGAGTAGCTCCAGCGCTAAGCCAACCGCCCATGGCGCAAACTCCATAATACCCAAATGACGGTTCCGGCGACATTTTAATTTGGCTTCCACAAAGCCCAAAATCCCTTTTTAAGGAGAAAATTCACTTTTTCTTCAGCCCCATGATCAAAAGGTCGCCATTTTACTTTGAAAAGTCGATCTCTCAGAGCTAAAACCCTGCACTCCCCAAGTCTTGGAATCAATACTACATGTCGGGGGTTTTTCTTGTGCTGTGAAAGTCGCCACGTTGAATGCGATACGACGCCGTATATTTTTTTAATGGAATTTTTCAACTTGCCATGTTTTTTGTCGGAATATAATTAGAGAAAAATTCGGTCTAGTGATTACGTGTAACCTCTCATTTGTTATTTCCTTTTTCCTTTTTCCTTTTTCAAGGGACGTGTCATAATTCTAAAGCCTTGAGGACCCCTCCCCTTCGCCCTACTCCCCAACCCACCCAAAAAAAAAAAAAACCTTGAGTTCGTAGTTATCAAACCTAACCGTTCAATTCAGTGACACGGTCATGGAACCGAAGTCGGTTTAAATAACAATCCGTTTAAGCGAGCCGACCTGTTAAAATCCGATGACTTCGACGGTTTAACGATGACAATGCAAGATCGTAAGTTATGAATGAATTGGTAAGTTAAGTAAATTTAATGCAAAAGAATGTATGAATGATACATCGGTTTGGTTCGGATCGGCACATAATAGAATCAAAACCGAACCAAATTTTCGATTAATTGAAAATCCGAACCGTTTATAAAATAAAACCGAACAGAATCGAAATAAGTGGTTCGGCTCAGTCGGTTAACCGAAAAATCGAAATAAAATCAAAAGTAAATAATTAGAGATAACCGAATTGAACCGAATCGAAATAACCGGTTGACTAACCGAAAAACCAAATCGAAATAACCAAATTTCATACAAATTATACAATTACAACAGTTTGATTCAATATATGGTATAAACGGTTTGGTTTTTTGTATTTGGTTTCGGTTCGGATATAAACGGTTAGGTTTTCAGTTTGGTTTCAGATAATTCACCGCACTAACCGTAACCGAACAAACATTTTCGGTTTTTCCATTTTGAAAACCGAAAACCGAACCGAACCGAATTATCCCGTATCGGTTCGGTTTTCGAATTATCCGCATCCGTGTACACCCCTAAAAGAATGTATGAAGCGGATATAGAACCGGTGTTAAATAAGAATAATACACCGGTTTTTTCTATATGATGCAAGTAATTATTGAATCTTTATCTGAAAACATTTTATTTATTATAGATTCACATCAAAATTGTATTTTTTTTTAAATTTAAATAACTTACAAATTTCAAACAGATTTTATTTAATTTTTTGCTTGTAGAAACAAACACAATGGATCCAACAAACAAAGACACTTTGTATTTTCATTATAAATTAAAAGCTTTGTTTTAAGCTTGTGGGTTGATACAATACAGATTACACAAGAAGGTTATTTATAACCACAATTCACACATGTGTATAACACACAATTTTAGCGGTAGTATGAACAAATCTAAAACATTTATGAGGCCAAAAAAATAACATAACTCGGTGGCAACCATTGTTGACCTTTGTAGCCAAATAGCCAACAATATTGATTTTTTTCACATCTACATTGCCTTCCTTGAACCAAAATCTTCAAGCTTGCATACCGAGCATCTTCACGAGTTTTCTAAATGACTCCATCTTCAATGGTTTTGTGAAGATATCTACAACTTGTTTTCCATTTGACAATAATCAATAACAATATTTTTTCAAAGAACCAACTCTCAAGTGATATTTGATATCAATGTGTTTGCTACGACCATGAAATGCTAGATTCTTCGATTATTCAATAGTTGATGTATTGTCACAATAAATCCTTGTTGGTTCGGATTGTTGATGATGTAGAAAATCAAGAATGTGCCCTAACCACAATGCTTGCGTAGCACTACATGTGGCTGCCATACGTTATGCTTATTGTTGATAGAGTAATCACCGTTGTTTCTTCGACGGCCATGAGAAACCACCGAATCCCAAGAAAATGCATAGCATGAGGTGATTTTTCATTGAACGGTGTCACCGGCCCAATCATTATCCGTATATCCAATAAGAAAAATATCATTAGCACACAAATAATATATTCCATGACTCTATGTACCTTTGATATATCTCAATAACCGCTTAGCTACTTGCAAATGGGATTGACGTGGCGACTTATAAAACGACTTATAAGGCCAACACCATAGGTTATATCCAGCCTAGTCAAAGTCGGGTATCTCAAGTTTCCAACCCGTCTTAAAAAATACGTAGGATCGACTAGCTCACCGGTGCCATCTTTTATCAACTTTAATTTTTCTTCCACCGGAGTTAAGATTGGTTTAGCAAAATCCATCTTAATTTCTTTTGTAAAATGAAAATTTCACTATCCGTTTCATGACTTTTTAAGCCAATAAAGTAGGACATCAAACCAAGATTTGTCATTTCAAAATGACTAGTCATAGTTCCCCTGAATCTTGTAATCATCTTTGCATTGTTACCAGTAAAAATAAGATCATCAACGTATAAGCACACAATAATGATCAGCTCCACAAAAATATTTGACGAATAAGGTATGCTCGTAATGACATCATTCAAAACCATGATCAATAAAAATAAGAATCAATATGAGTATACGATGCTCTCGGGACTTGTTTGAGTCCATATGTTATTTTTTTCAAGCGAAAAACTTAACTTTCTTATCCTTTAAAAAATATATCCAGCTGGTTGATCAACATAAACTCCTTCTTCAATTACACCGTTGGAAAAAGCAGATTTTACATCCAACTGATAAGTTTTCCATTAACTTTGAGTAGTGAGTGAGATAACCGTACCAATTGTATCAAGTCTTGCAACGTGAGCGAACACCTCAAAATAATCAATACATGCCTTCTGCTTGTATCTTTCGGTTACAAGTCTGGATTTATAACGATCCACATCTCCATTGGCTTTATACTTTGTTTTGTATTTTACACCAATGGATTTCTAACTTGGTGGAAAGTTTGTCAGCTCCCAAGTATCATTCTTCTCAATTGAACGAATCGCATCATTCATGACTTGTATCCAGTAATCGTTTCTCAAAGCTTCTTGAAAAATAACTGGATTACAATCTGCAAACAAAGCGAAATTAACAATTTCTTCATGAGAAATGTCATTATCATTTTCAATAACATTTTCCTGCAGTCGAGATGGTAATTGTCTTTGTCGTTGTGGACGAGTAGACAAAGATTCAATAACAATTTCCTCTGTTGTTGGTTTTGTTTGTTGTATACTAAAACCAACAACTGGTATAAAAACACTGTTTAGTTTTTTCAACTTGCTTAGGTGATCAATCTCAAGCTTCTTATTCTTAAAATATAACAATCTTACTGATTACAACTTTTCATGTTACCGGTTTAAACAATTTATACTCTTTTGTTTAATGAGAATATCCAATAAAAATACATTTTTCATGATTTATCTTCCAATTTCTTTCTATAATCTGGAAAATGGGCATAAACAATACAACTAAACACTTTCAAATGTCCAATGTTTGGTTTTCTTCCTATCCACACCTCATATGGTGTTAGCCATTAGGTACACTCATGGTAGGACAAATGTTTAACAAATAAAATGCACAAGCAATGGCCTCTGCCCAAAAAGGTTTTGGCATTTTCTTAGAATGTATCATAGACCCTACCATGTCTATGACCGTTCTATTTTTTCTTCTCCGCCACTCCATTTTGTTGAGAGGTATATATCTGGTTGTCATATGATGTTTGATTCCATTATTTTCAAGAAAATCATCACAGACAATATAATAAGTTATTGAACTATCAGATAATTCAGTATTTCATGGTCGAAGTAAGCACATTGATATCAAATATCACTTCATAAAGAGTTGGTTTGTGAAGAAAGATATTGTTATTGTTGACCTTTGTAGCCAAGTAGCCAACAATATTGATTTTTGGTCACATCTACATTGCTAAATAATGTAGGTCATATTATCGGTAACGGTACATTTAGCTATTCTAATATTAACAATAAGTGCATCATATTAACAAAGAATCTCCTAGGTTTAGGTCATAAGTATATCTCCAAGTATCTTAGTTAGACGTTTACATATGAGCAAGAGTTGGAATCCATAAGCATATATTATTAGAAGATAAAGCAACAGAAGATATGAATGGAGTTCTAGAAAGAGATAAAGATGATATATTGTCAAGATAATTTAGTAGTTTGAATAAATGATTGTTTATTTGTTTTTCAAATTATTAGAATTATATTTGGATTAGCTTTTAGGTTTATCTCTTATTATTTCTCCATTATATAAGAGTGATCCATTGTATGGATTTAACCAATTCAATAAAACAAAAGTTTGAGTGTTCCGCTTTGTGTGATTCGATTTTCTTCAGTGTGAAGCAGAGAGGCAGAGAGCTAGAGCGGGGTTTGAGTCTGAGCCGCGTTAACATCGTAACACTCGTCCGATCCCCCATCACAACTACTATATTTCTTTCTTTGACCGAAACAAATTCTTTTCATGATCATCTCCTAAACAAATTTTTTCATGATCAACTCCTATCTTGTCGGTCCACCCAAAAAAAATGCCATCATCCATTTTCTTCTTTTTGCTCACGACCTCATTCAATGACATTGAATCACAAAAAAAATTTGTCCTCCAAGTCTGCACATTCTCCAATTAAATAAATAAAAAAAATCATTTGGTTTTCCACCGAGTATGCAGCATCAGAGTCTTATTTATTTTTTATGAGTTTCATGGTATACATAAATATTCTTTAATATAGCATCTATGATTTTTGTAAATCCATTCCATGTCGATTTGTTTGGTGAGAAAAAAAAAATGAAAATGAAGACAATATCCCTCCGTCGGATGGTGCAAATAGTAGGGCACTTTTGGAATCAATCAAGAAAATTGATCAGATTTTTCAACAACAAAAAAAAAAAAAATCACAGGCTAAAAGCCGAGAGCTGACGATCCAAAAATCGTCAGGGTAATTCTCTAGGCTCTTTCCCTTGGTGATAACCTAAGGATGCTCCAAGAACACAGAAAACGATGAAAGAGAGGGAGGGAGGGGGGGGGGGGATTTGGGATATTTTAGACTGCACTTGAGATGTTGTTTCTCAAGCTACCTACGTATCCAATGCGTGTATTGGAATCAAGTCTCTGTAGTTCCTTAGAGATGATTTATATAGAGAAGAGTTATGCCCTAAGGCGGCGTGGGCCTTGTCCTTGTTGGGCTTGGATTGTCGTGTTCCCTAATGAAAAGATAAGGATTATTCTATCTCCTTGATTGTTGGAGATAATTACGGTATTCGGATATTTGTATTAAGTGATAGAGATTGGAGTCTTTATGGCTCATGATTCTTTCGTAGTTATCTGCTTATCACAAATGTGGGAATACGATTAGGGACCAACTCGCCGACTTAGGTGGCACGAGCCGGATCAAGTTGAACCGACTCACGAGAGTCGGGAAGAATAGCCGAGCCGCCATGAGCTCGGAGTCTTGTGTGTAGAATAATAGGTCCAAGAGGACTTAGTCCAACCGATAAGGTTGGTCAAAGGTAGGTTAGAGTACAGTGTTGGCCGACCCGCACGGGTCGGGCCGAATCCGGGCCTGATCTTGAGGATTGGAGGTCGGTGCTGTGCACGGTCGATCTGGGAGAGATGGAGTGACTAGCCGATCGGGTCACTCGGCGTCGTTTCTCTCTCCCTGCTTAGTGTTGAGCCACTGAAAAGGTGCCACGTAGGTAGGTCCATTTTCTGACAGCATCAAGAGCCAAAAGAGCCAAGAGCTAAAAACCGTGGGTGTCAAAAAGACCTATCATCTTCGTTAATGGCAAACGTTGCCTCCAACCCCGGCAACGTTTGATGGAGGGTATTTGAAGATAAAGTAACATAAAATATGAATGGAATTCAAAAAAGAGATAAAGATGATATATTGTCAAGATAATTTAGTAATTTGAATAAAAGATTGTTTATTTGTTTTTCAAATTATTAGAAATTATATTTAGATTAGTTTTTAGTTTTATCTTTTATGATTTCTTCACTATATACGAGTGATCCATTGTATGGATTTAATCAATTAAATAAAACAAAAGTTTGAGTCTTTCGTCTTGCGTATTCTGATTTTCTTCATATATCACCTAGGTTGAACTTCGAATTAGATAACATAGATTGTGCTTTGTTATTGTAATGTGAGGTATTGTACATGTAGTTTGGTTCACATAGGGTATGAACTATTGTAAATGTATTAATTCTTTGTATCCATCATTACGCTCTTTCTATAAAGATTAAAGACATTCAAAGGTCTTAACTATTCGAATCGTAAACTTTTTGACTATTTATTATTATTATTATTATAACAAATTGACTCTTCTTTCAATCAAAACATAATATTTTCGTCATTTTGATATATGTGACACATGCATACATATATAGAATATGTTTTTTTCAAAAAAGATATAGAATATGATGTCGCGAGAAGATTTGGAAAAAGTTGTCCAACTGGAAAGATAAGCTGCTATCGGCGGGTAAAGAAGTTATGATTAAATCGGTGCTTCAGGCTATCCCTGTTAGGAAATCTACGCGGGAACGCAGCGGAATTTAAAATTTTATTTCCTTTTAACCAGGATCGACTTCGTTTAAGCAATAAACCATTAAGCTAGTAGACGGTGGTTACCTTGGTTGATCTAAAAGATCGACGCTTTGACCGTCTAAGGAGAGTAGTTCTGCATAGAGCCGCCCAAGTGTTCGGCCTCTACCGCTAGTCCACACGAACACTCACTGAATCCCATCATGGATTGCTATTGGAAAACTCCGGTTGCTTGAGACCGGCCTTTTTCCCATCTATCCAACTCTCTATGTGGATACTATTTTTATTTTTACAGAACTATTAGTTCTTGGAATTATGATGTCAGCAAAGAGCTTGACACCCACCTCTTATTTATAGTGTAGGGCACCCCATCAAAGTGTGGAGGAGAAGAAAACATTTCTCCAATAAAATAAGGAAAATATAATTAATTGATTTATCTCATTTATTACAATATCTCATATTAAATAAATCTAGGATATTGTCAATATCTCATATTGAATATTTCCAAGATATTGTCAATATCTTATATTGACAATATTTATCTTTTATTATATTACCATAAATCAATTTACACATGTGTATATATCACATATATATAACACATATAAATCTATTAATATATACCAAATATAAACACTATGGTGCGCATACATGCAAATCCAATTTGCAATCAATGTACACACACACGCATGCATTCAATATATATATATATATATATATATATATATATATATATATATATATATATATATATATATTTTTTTATTTTATTAATATCTAATATTAATAATAGGTAATATCATTAATTAAATTGCACAAATCCAAGTGTATCTTATACACTAATAAGTTGCGCCACCTTTAGCCATAAATTGGCTTCTTCCTAATATTCTTTAATTAATATAATATTATTAATATCTTGTATTTAATTTATTCATAATAAATAAATACCACCATATTAATTTACCACTATAACCTTTATAGTCTCGAGATAAACTTTCCTTATTTGGTTATCATCTATAACCACATTTTAATCCGGCTAGATGTTCTTATGTGTGTGACCCGATAGGCTCGAATATGTTGGCCGTAGACACAAAGTGCAAATTACTTAAAATGCCCTTCATGCCTAACGATCACGGGATAGCGTCTAAAGCAACACACCGTGACCCCAATCATCGGAAGAGTCAAATGCAACGACTACTACCTTTCATGTGAAACGCCATCGTGTAACTTACAATCCTATCATTGTAATAATATCCATACGGTCGTTAGTCGAGTGTCAAAACATCAACGACCGTATCTTATAATCTGATATCATGCTCTCTCGAAGTAACTCGCTTACTCACGAGAGTAAGACATTCCTTATAAGAAGGCCATTTCGGATATTCGATCCCAATCATAGATACGCGATTCCCGGACGACCAATCATGTATACTCCGTGACGCTTCAAGATCATACCCAATCACTACCGCATGATCGCCCCGTGGCTGTGGAAACCTCAATAGTGTCAAAGCATGACAATCCACACCGTGATGCCATGAAGACTCGGTCTTAAGGATAATTACACAACCGCCACATAGTGTGACACTTATCCGTGTAAGTGGGTCGATCTAACGACGCATTCTCTAATACACGCCCACGCATACCCAAGTGTCTCTACACTTCGATAGACGAGATCTATCCCCGCCTCTAAAGACAGTAAGACATCTAATACGTGCTAGTCTCTGCTTATACTATCAATGCCCTGCTTTAATAGTACATCACCTAGAGACATTTAAGTATCAAACTTATTAAAGTGATTAGAGATCTCATCAACCATAATCGCCTATCATGGTTTCTCTATCACGCTTTAATACTAAGGACGTTATCATATAACAATTCACAATTGGTTCTCTAAAAGAACATATATATGACAACAGAAAAGCCATTTAATATATGTATAAACATAAAGAAATAGTAGAGATGATCCGACCCGGTCGGATCCGGTCCAACCCGATTGGGTTTAGGACACTATTCCAACAATCCCTACTTTCCCTATGCAATGCTTCAAGATCCCAACTACCATACTACAAGACTTAGTAAAAGTGATCAGAGGATTTTTTTGGGGACATACGGGACATACGCGTAAGATTAATTGGAATAACTAAAACTCTCGCGATGCCGCTAGAATCCGGGTGGGGTTAGAGATCTCAAATGCTTTAATCTGGCCCTGTTGGCAAAACAGGCTTGCGTGTACTTATACATCCGGGTTCATTAGTGGGACAGGTGCTCCGGGTAAAATATTTCCGCAATAGTACATTCTTCGCGCCATCCGCACGCCGAGACCTCTCGTTCTTATGGCGGAGTTTGCTTGAGGGGGACTTATTGATAAGTGGGCTTGGCGGGTTGTCGGGATGGATCCTCTGTTTTTGTGTTTCATGATGCCTGGGTGGACCTCCTTAGTTCGTTCCGATAACTGCATGCAGGGCATGATCTTCCGACAAATTGTAAAGTGGCGGATTTGCTCATTCCTGGCATGCGACGATGGAATGCTCCGCTTGTGCGCGCGCAATTTCGAGGTTGGGAGAGTGATGTGGTCCTCCGTACCCCGATCACATAGGGCAATCATCTGGACAGGTGTATCTGGCATTACGAAAACCGAGGAATCTACTCGGCTAAAACTGTATATCGCCTGGCATTATCTCTCTACAGGCCAGGATTGATGGAGGGAGTAGCTTCCGGGTCAGATGGTATGAACAGAGTGTGGAGACAATGCTAGGACGATGCAGTCCAACCTCGTATTCACCATTTCCTGTGGCGGTGTCTACATGATTGTTTTCTAGTAGCATGTAACTTGGCTAAGCGCAACGTGGGAGTTGGCGGTGTGCGGCATGTGGTGCTACAATTAAATGAGACCATGGCACACGTCCTTTTTAAGTGTGAAATGGCGGTTCGCGTATGGGAGCAAACGCCTCTGTGACTTGGGTACACGACCGGGAGAGTATCGGATTTTAGGGGTCTATTTGCTATGCTACACAATCGCATGACGCGGGAAGAGGTGGCGGAGTTTGTGTGGGTGATATGGCATATTTGGAAGGCATGATGTAGTGCGGTTTATGACGGGCAACCGATGTATATATCTCGTGTGTGTTCTTCGCCCTTAGTGCAAATGAGAGAGAGTTCATTCAAGCCACTCACGCACCTCACGCAGAGCGATGACAAGAGGTGCGGATCATCGGGAGCCGCCGCCACGGGGTGATAAAGTGCAATGTTGATGCATCAGCCACTCCGCATGCTTCAGGGTTAGGGCTCATTTTTCGGGACCACCAAGGCTCTATTCTGGCAGCTTACTCATTCCACCTAGATCCAGGCATAACGGTTGTGGTGTTAGAGTTGAGGGCGATCCTTATGGTATTAGTAGAGGGGCGACGCTTGGGCCTCTCACAACTGTTGGTAGAGCGATTGTCTTATCTTCGTACGACGGTTGTAGCATCATGATGAAGACTTCTCTTCTTTCGGCAGCTTATTGCAGGTTTGTCTTGCGGAGACTGCTCATTTTTTATCAGTTGGTTTTCTTTTGTTAGGCGTACCGCCAATGAACCGGCTTATATTCTAGCGCGTTTAGGCGTTGATTCTTTAGGTGATATTGCTTGTGGACACTTCCCCCGAACTCTGTTACTATTGCAGTTTTGACGGATTTAGTTGTTTAATAAAATGCTTGATCTCTCAAAAAAAAAAAAAAAAAAAAAAAAGAAGAATATGATGTCGTATTGTCATTGAGCAATTGTATCAAAGCCTAAGGATTTACCGTTTTTTTTTGGTCCATTATTGCAATCTCAGTTAATTTTAATTAGAATGACAGTATAAAATAATTTGTAATAAGTTGGGTATAATGTCATTTTAATTTGATATAAAGTTAATGTCGACCACAAATGTCCAAAAGACCTTTCGAAAGCGACGACCATGACGAGGTTTTTGTTTCGGAAATATGTTTAGATTCGATTGGCTACCCCTCAAACTTATTTAATTTAATCTTCAAAAAAAAATTATTTACTATCTATTTACTTTTTAGGAAATATCTTTTCACACAAAATTTTGTTTTATTGCACAGTATTTTGTTTTCCAATTTTACCTTAATTATTTTTGATTTACGCGCCTACATTCTGACCGGAGATTGGTCAGAATGTAGGAGAGTTTGGTCAGAATGTAAGACATTATACCTACCCAAACGCCATTGAAATAATTTAGTTTATTTTGACCGACGCGCCGTGAAACATTACACGTTTGGCGCTAAAATAGTCCGATACGCTTTGAATTTTTATCAACGCTTTTATATTCTTACTTGAGATAGTGGTTATACTCTACTCAAACGCCATTGAATAATTTAATTTATTCTCAATTCGAATGCCGTCGAGAATATATTACATGTCCGGCCTCTAGAATGGCCCGATCGTTTCAAAATTCAGAGTGCCGTGGTCATATTCTCGACTAGAAATAGAGAGCGAAAACGCTTTTTTCGACCGTAGAAACGGTCCGTATTGCTTTTCGCCGCATACGTGTAATAATGTCTCTTTATTCGCACTCAAAATTGGTCTCAAAATCACAATGTTCCGCGCCAGAATACTGGCCTCCGAATAATATACAATTCCCGACTCATTTAGAATCGAATGATATGCGTGTTAAATGTCAAAACGGGTTCACTCGCCCTTTGGAATGTAGAAACATGCTTTTGTGTAAAAAGACAGTTTTTTTTTTTAAAGTTGAATCAAGTGATAGAAGTGGCTGTACTGAAATATTACTATGCTAAAATAAAATCGGTAAATTATAAAATTAAAGAGCTAAACGGTATGTAGTCCACTATAGTGAATAAATATATGTACGGGTAGCCAACTAAAGACCCTGAGAATAATGATACGGTTCAAGTCTTGAGTTTATACCCTTAATTACAAGAGGCTCTATAACTATGATTGTCATTTGCAGATTGGATTTTTTGACCGGTTTTAGCGTAAAAAGTGTACTCTTTATTCTAGTCCAAAAGCATGGTTTAATGTCGGAGATTCTCGAAAACTCAATGCCTAGAATCTGCAATATGTATCCTTCCTGCTATAAACCGGGCGATCAAAAGCTTGATGTAACTGTATAATTATATTATCACCCCTTTTAAAGTACAGTTTATTTATATATGTTTCTTAATCATATTTACAAGTTGTATGTTCTAAACATATTGATACTGAAATATACTCATTTATGTTAATTTATTCTGATCAAACCTATGAACCATATCTTAACATGTCATGCCTTAATTACTAAAATTGATTTGAGGTATTAGATGTATGGATAAAAATAAATTAATTATGAATTACAAATTCAGAATATATGTATCAACACTCATATGGACTTTTGTTTTAATTCTTGATTTTTTATTTTTTTTTTATTTTTTATTTATTTATATTTTTTGCAAAACTCTCATTTGGAATTATATATACTATGAGTTAAAATGGTGTCCATTTACATAATTAAGTCACGAGAGCTTTCAAGGTTTGAGCGTGTTGTCACGTCCAGGAGACTTTTATAGTCACATTCATTTACACATGTAAATGTACTAGTTCCATTTGTTTTGTTTTAATACCTATCAAACTTTAATTCATCGGACCAAATACCTTTGGTCCATATTTAACTTTGAAAATTATATATAAATTAATTATATAAGTATTTATTTAGGACCTACCCCTCATATTATAGATTCTAAATCTTGTTCCCTCCTCTTCAAAAAAAAAAAAAATCTTGTTCCCTCAAACCTTGGCAAGATCTATATCAAAGTTGTTACTCCCTCCGTTTATATATATATATATATATATATATATATATATATATATATATATATATATATATATATGTCGCAGAGAGAAAAATCACACAGATTAATAAAGTAATTAATATATTTAAAATATAGTATTGGAAATGTATTTTTTTATTGTAGATGTAAATACTTTGATGATAAATGAGTTTTTAGTATTGGAAATGTAATTATTTTATTGGATATGTAAATACTTTATTGGTAAATGACGAAAAATTAATACATGATGTATTGAAAATGTAAAATGACAGATAAATAAAAAAAAAGCAAATTGTGAAATGTGACAGATAAAAAAAACGGAAGGAATATTATATATATACTTATATTATGCCAACGAAGATACGCTTAATTTTCTTAATTACTGTGTTACCACAACATTTTGTAGTTTTAACTCAATAAAAAGAATTATAATGTAGTACTCCCACCTGTTTTTTATATATGTCGCATAGAGAAGATTCACACAGATTAAAAAAGTAATTAATATGTCTTAAATATAGTGTTGGAAATGTATTTTGTTTATTGGAGATATAAATATTTTGTTGTTAAATGAGTTTTTAGTATTGGAAATGTATTTTTTTAATTGGAGATGTAAATATTTTATTGGTAAAGGAGGAAAAAGTAATAAATGATGCATTAAAAATGTCTGATGATGTATAAATAAAAAAGAAAGAAATTGTGAAATACTTACGATATAAAAAAAAACGAAGGGAGTATTAAATAAAAAAGAATAAAGAAGCTTATGAGCTTATGATGTGTTTGATAAACAATTCTTTTAATTTATAACATTGTGACTTTTTTTTTGGTAAAATAACATTGTGACTTTATACGTTTATAAAATATATTTATATAAGGGTAGCACCTACTATACCACGGTTCTAGAAAATTTATGATACGTGTTTATCAGACACGTTGTCTTTAAAACTTACGCTCGCTAACAAGGACGGAGCTTAGCACAGGGCTAAGGAGGCTAAGCCTACCTGGTAAAAAAAATCTACATCAAAAAATTAATTCAATTTAACTCGTCAAAATATCTTGTTTAAGCCTATATGATTTTATCCGAATATAATCTACTAATCCCATCCCAAGCCTCAATTCATGGTTCCGTGTCTTCTGTCATTGCTCACTAACATTTATTGTATGTATCGAACTTTTAACGTTTCTAACGATGTTAGCCTCAATTGATTTATGATATGTAATGTGTTACATGTAATAATAATAATAATAATAATATCTGAAACAAAAATGGGATAAACTACAACCCCTTTATTAATAACATGAGCCAAGTCATTGATAAAATATAATATTTAATATTGTAAAATGACATGTATTTATATCGGTTTGTTTTAGATATAGAAATATAAAAGTCATGGGGATGTTAGCTTTTGGTTGAGTGGGATAACAACAGCAGAATCCAGGTGATGATCGGAGACGTGGCCACCCGTGACCCATGAAGATTGGGTGGTGGTTGACGTCGGTGGCGTAATCCTCGTGTTATCTTGAAAAGTTGGTGGTAGCTTTAGCTGCTTACGTGGCAGGCTTGGAACGGCGGCAGAGCTGGAGGACTTGGCCAGACGAATGAAGTATTTTTGTGCATGGCTAGCCACCTGTGTTGGAGTTTTAGTCAACACAATATTTCTAGAAATACTTCTCCAATCTCCTTTGCCGTACTTGTTTAATCCCACTAGGAATTTCCTGCATTCATTTTATTTTCCATGTATTATTATTATTATTATTATTATTATAACAACAAACAAAGTATTGGCAAACATCAAATTTCCCTGACATTATTTGAGATATAATAGATCAAATAATCATTTCGATTGTCCTTATTATTTAGCTTAGAATAGCTAACTCGAATTAACAACTGTGTTATATTTCAAAAAAATTATCATTGATTATATTCACACTATTCTTCACATATAGGAAACTACGTTTCCCCATTTAAGAAACGAAGGTCCTTGCCAAAACTCTAGTAGAGTATTCTAAATGTGATTTCTCACCGTGTTTCAGAATATTATACTTAGTCTCGTCTAGTAATCAGTTATGATATTACATGTTGCAAATGAGACAACAGGTTTTTAATGATAAGGGTCGGAAATTTATCAAATTTTATCATTACTAAATTTAGTGTGTTTTCCTCAAAAAAATGTTTCGATCTCTAAATAAAATGTTTCTCCCTAATTAATTTATTTCAATAAATTATATTAGAAAATAAAACTTGGCCAAAAGCTTTGGTCGATCCTAAACTAAATTTAATTTTTTTTATAAAAAAGGCGCAAACTTTTCCAAGAAAAAAAACACACGTTAGAAATCAATTAAATCCATAAAAAATTCTTACACATTTACATGTCAATTCTTAATTACGGCTCGAATGATACAGACTTTTTTTTTATAACTTAGTCTTATATATTATATTTTAATATGAGTCAATCCGGATCAATGTAGAAAACTAAGCAAGTCAATTTCATATATCTTTGTGTATGTAATAAAATTTTGCTACTGTAATATTTTATTAACGGATCGGCTTCCCGATTAGTACGAAAAGTGCAGCGGCCCCTGCATGTAACTCTCTGTAATTTTAGGTTTATGGGTGATATTTGTGTCATAAATTTAGTAACTTAGATTAATTCTCATCACTTGACCTTAAAACAATTAATGTAGTGATGTTTCTCCCATTTTTTCAAATTGTATACATATATCTAATCTCTTACAACCCATTCATGCTGTCTTATACTTTGAATTCAATGTGTTATGTGTCTAATAAGTAATAACCAATATGGAATGTATCGACATTTTCTCTAAAATTTGGCATGTCTTTTTTTTTTTTTTTTTAAATTACAATTGAAAGGAATAAACTATAACTATTTACAACTACATATTATGGACTAACACATCACATAATGTGACTATAACTTTCCTAAAAGTGTAAATAAAAAAATTACATAGACGAGGGTGAAGATCTCAAGATGTATTCTTTTTTCTTCTAAAAAAATTATTTTTTTAGAACTAAGATGTAATATTGTTAAAATCATAAAAGAAAATCTGGCCTAAGAAATGAATAGATTATGACGCCTCATGGAGGCAGGTGTTCAAACACCTTAGTGAAAAAAATCCTAAAAGAAAATGAATCAAATATGTATTTTATCTCCATATAAAACATAACACTTTTCACATAAAAATAAACGATATTTAATCCAAAACATCTCCAAATAATTTCAGGTGATTAAAACTCATGGTGAGCTAAGAAATTTTTTTTTTTTTTTTTTTGGAAGGAAGTGGGCAAAAATATAACTAAAAGTAATTAAGATAAAATAATTGGGGAAAGATATTTTTCCATACAGAATTCTGACCTCTATTCGCAGATCCAACATGTTTGAGAGGAATGATTGGCTGACGTATTCCCTTGTTTATAATATCCCAATAATTGACTAATAATATATCTTTCAATTATTGTACTGTGTATCAAAAAACATTATTGTACTGATATGTCACTTTTTGTTTTATAAAAAAAATGTCACTTTTGTTTTAAATCCTTGTCTGTGTATACGGTTTATTTACATGTGTATTTTCTTTTGTTTTTTATAAAGTTTTCCATATCTGAAACCAACTCATCTGATTAATTCGAAATTCCTTTTAGGTGATGTCGGTAGAGCCTAGAAAGTTGTTATCTAATAACGATTTATATTAACCCTAAACAAAACGTATTATATTAGCTTTATTTTTATGGTAATAGAGTTACTTAAAATGAGAACATGTCCGCTCAAAAAAAAAATGAGAACATGAGTATTAATAGATATGTAGTAATATCAATATTCTTTTTTGATCAATACATGAGTAATTATTCATACTAATAAAATAAACTTTGCGTTGAAAAGCAATTCACAAATTGAAAACTTAATTTATAATTATTCTAAATTTAAATTTTCGATTTAAAAATGCAAGTACTTTGCTTTCCCTTTGGTGAAAAGAATTTATATTGAAAATTTTCTATTATAAACAATTTACTAGTAAAAATTACGAGGCCACCGCCAATACGAGTTTCATACAAAATGAATTCATTGACTCAATAGAAAGGGGGAATATATCAGTCATCTTCACAACTCGATTATGGGCAATCTTTACGATGATCATTGACTTCCATTATCGGGTAGTGGGGCGGATCCATGTAGCTTTGGGAGGATTAGTGTCTTTCTGAGATCCAAATTTTTTTTTTTTTTTGTATTTAATGATGTTGTTTTGTTGGAATGCCTTCTGGATCTTCGAATTCACTACGTATCCTCACTTGAAAAAAAATTGGAATTGCCACCACCAGGTAGCCAATTAAAAGTTAGCAATAAGTGGTTCTTGATCGCCATTGACCATCGTAAAAGTTGTCTGATTCAAGTGTGGTTCGTATTTAAAGCAATGTAACGGGAAAAATATAAAGGTGATAGAGGAGAAATGTAGTAAGTACTTACTCGTGTTCATCCTTAGTCCAACGAGCTCCTTTCTTTACGGGCGGATGATTCAAACTTGTAATCTTCTCTTTGTTTGTAGTCAATCCACACGGTTTCTTCTTGGTAACCGACTTGAAATTATGGGTCGGAGGCAACCCAACTCGACCTGTTTCAATCAATTTCAAATCACGTACCAACTCATCAAAATGAAATTTAACTTGATCAATAGTTTTTCCAGGAATACGCTTCAAGAATCTTCTCAAAAAAATCAGAAGAATTAAGGTCAAAAAATGCAAGGGCATATTCGAATAAATTTTCTTCCTCCAATGACCATCCTCCACGTGTTGCCTGGACTTGGATTGGACAAATAAATGATATAATATTTTGATTGAAGATATTTGTCATCTCCATATCCACCTGGAAAAATCTATTGCAGAAAACTTAAGGAGAAATTGTTTCAAGATTTCTCAGAGAAAAAAAAAACAGATTTTGATCGAAATATATGTATTAATAAAAGAGAAATTTGGACATTTATTATCTATGATATTATGTATTTAAGAATGGAATTAATGTAACTTCATTTAATTGCTAAAAATACTCATAAATGAACTGAAATTACAAAAGCCATAATGTATGACAGTTTCAGTAATTATTTCGTACAAATTTCGTTTCCATTTCCCTTTTTAATAAATGTCTATAAGCCCGTTATTTTCAATTCTAAATGTGTATTATTTTTTAGATAAAGGAAGAAATATATAACATTCAGCATCACAAATTTTATTTTCCTAGTATAATATGTATTGTTCTTCGAGTCAAAAAATAAAAATAAAAATAAAAATTGTATTGTTCTTGATCAAATCTCTGGATACGGTTCAATTTTATAAACTTGCTTACACTATACTACCCCCATGTGGTGCCGGAGCTAGAAACATTTTTTTTAGTCGGTGCACAGTTTTTTTTCGTATCAAATAAAATTTTAAATCTTTTAAAATTTGTATTTTAGATATTTTAAAATTTAGATTTAGAAGAAATGACAATGCAATAGATATTTTATTTTTTTACTATAATATACATATTATGTAAAATTATCCATTACATCTACTTCATCCATTCAGACTCTGTAAAATTTTCATTTTATCTACAACATTATGTAGAATAGAGAATCTGATGCATTTCATCTTGGATAAAGATTCTGTAAACTAGAAAAATATATAATTTATAGAGAATTCGTTAAAAGTATATGATTCAAGTGTTCTAAGATCATTGCATCATATTATTTTAACGAATTTAATATTTTACAGTTTTAAATACTCATTTTTCTAGTTTATATAATTTCTATCCAAAATTAAATACATCAGTGTCTTTATTTTACATAATGCGATGTATATAAGGAAATATTTATGAAATCTGGATTAATGTGATAGATAAAAAGAAATTTTACAGAATCTGTATTTTACATTAAAAATAGACTATCTCGACGCAATGTTTTAAAAATTTTACAAGATCTCACGCAACTCGCAAGTGCTCTAAGATCATTTGTGTAAAAACAGTATTTCAGAGATTTAAACTTTCACATTTAATTAAGAAGAAAAAAAATCTAGCACATACTCAATTTTTTTTTATCGTAAAATACAGATTCCTTTACATCAACCCCATTAATCTATATTTTGTAAAACTTCATTTATATGTACCAAATTTATCCAAATTTTGTAAAATAGAGAATCCTATACATTTAATATTGGATAGAAATTTTGTAAACTCGAAATTGTGGCAATATTGATGCAAGTAATGTAACAACTATTAATTTTGTAATTAAAAAGTACTTTGTTTGATTCTGCTATAAAAAGTTTGTCTTATAATATATATGATTTTACAACATCAATATATTTTTAATGCTCTATTTTTTTATATATCCCTTAATCATGTACTCATTAACTACACATAAAACACTTTTTAAAACCAAAAAAATAAAAAAAATCGAATAAATACAATATATGTACGACTATATAATAGTGAAATAACGTATTTATTAATAAGTTTATATTAATTAAAAACAATAGTGAAATGGTTGGCATGAGTTGTTTTCGCACAATTTAGAACGTGAATACTACAAATCTAATAATAATATTTTATTACATGCGTAAACAGGTGTCTTGCTTGTGCATCATCTTATACGATTTTAGGCACAAATTGCACTCTATATCTGTGTATATATAATAATAATAATAATAATAATAATAATAATGCAGGACTATTTATCACAAAATGGTTTACACACTTTATCAACATGTTTATGCACATGCATACGTAATATGTCTATTTACATATATGTTTATGACGATACCGAATATCGCCTCCACGCGAACTATCTAATTTGGCCCAAATTTGGATGCGTGTGGAAAAATCAAAGTATATTATCCACATTGGGTCGAATACTGAGACGAATCAAATGATCACCACCGCAGCCAACAGATCTTGCAAGTGTTCCATCTCGAGTACCCATGTCGGTGTCCATCGAGTCGATACCATGGACTTCATCCAGCTCCTGGCCCACCATCCCGCAGTGTCTTGGCGAGAGGCAGCGCCCATTTAAGGGTAATTATGTCAATAGACCAAACCGCCCCAAATTTAGGCGAGAGAGGGACATGTGCCTATAAATACATCATTCCGTGAACTACGTAGCGCTGATTCCCGGACATTACACAGATACGTAGGCAATCCAAGATACATTCTTGGACTCACCATAAAACATCAAAATCACCCCAAAAATCATCCTTGATTCGATCATCCCTAGATTAAATTGACCAAATTATACACGACAAAATCCAAAGATCGCCATTGGCGCTAGAAGGAGGGTCTTCTATCGGTGATGGATCAAGGAGTGGTGGTTCGTGATCAATTTAATGCCAAAAACGCAGTCTGATCGATGGTTGATTGACGGAAATGGAACCGTTGAAACAAGATTTCCACCGTTCAGATTCAAGGATAAGAAGGGACGAACAAGCCCTCCAAATTTCGTGACGATCGGAGTCCGTTTAGATAGCCGATCGTCGCCGAAAGTTGCCTTTAGAATAAAGAAAAAACGCAGCACCCAAAAACGCAGCGAGATCGGCGGCTAATTTATGGAGTTTGAACCGTTGGAATTAAAATCCCACCGTTCAGAGTGAATAATATGGAGGGACGAACAAACCCTCAAAATTTTGTGCCGATCGAGTCCGTTACATCCCGTCCGTCGCCAGAAGTTGCTTCTTTGATCAAAAATGCAAAGAGCCCAAAAAGCGGTCAGATCGATGGATTATTTCCGGAGTTTCAACCGTTGGAACTAGATTTCCACCGTTCATATCCAAGGATTAGGAGGGTCGAACAAGCCCACCAAATTTCATGCTGATCGGAGTTGTTTTGAGTCCCCGATCGTCGCAAATAAGTTGCTGCTTTGTATTATAGAAACGCAGCAGAACCCTAATCTGCAGTTCCAAGTCGGCTGAATATTCCCGAAAATTGAACCGTTGGAACAAGATTTCCACCGGTCAGATTCAAGAATTATGAATACCGAAGAAGCCCTCAAAATTCTATTCCGATCGGAGTTCGATTGAACTCTCGATCGTGGCAAAAAAGTTACTGCAGGCACCAAAAACGCAGCAGGATTCTGGACAGCAACTGCCAGATCGGCGGCTTATTCCCGGAGATTGAGCCATCGAAAGAAAATTTCCACCGGTCACATTGAAGGAAAGTGAAGGAAGAACGATCCTCCAAATTTCGTGCCGATCGGAATCCGTTTCGAGGTCTGATTCCCACCGGAAAGACACTGCTTGTGGCGCCCGTAGTAGTCGCGAGTTATCTACCGTATCTAGCTATCCACGGCGAGTTCTCGAGCTCCAAAGAGCGAGCCGAGCTCTTTAGCTCTCCAGTGTTCTTACAATTGTTATTTTAAATTCTTATATACTTTGTAGTCTTTATTATATGTGTAATGTTTTTTATCACAATCACATTGCACCACAAAGACTCGAGATATCGAGCACCGGCATTCGAGCTCTACGGACTCGTCTTGCCCAAAACCCGAGCTCGACTCGGAGTCGTATTTGGAGCTCACCGATGGGCAAATCTTTAATAAGTCCGAGCTCGCCTCGGCATCATATTTGGAGCTCTCTCGAGCGTATCTTTTATAAGACCGAGCTCACCTCGGCATCATATTTGAGCCTGCTCGGCGCTTTCTTTTATAAGACCGAGCCCGCTCAAGCGTCATCTTTATAAGACCGAGCTCGCCTCGGCATCATATTTGGAGCTCTCTCGAGCGTATCTTTTATAAGTCCGAGCTCGCCTCGGCATCATATTTGGAGCTCTCTCGAGCGTATCTTTTATAAGACCGAGCTTCGCCTCGGCATCATATTTGGAGCTCGGCTCGGCGGTATCTTTTATAAGACCGAGCTCGGCTCGGCGTCATCTTTTATAAGACCGAGCTCGCCTCGGCATCATATTTGGAGCTCTCTCGAGCGTATCTTTTATAAGTCCGAGCTCGCCTCGGCATCATATTTGGAGCTCTCTCGAGCGTATCTTTTATAAGACCGAGCTTCGCCTCGGCATCATATTTGGAGCTCTCTCGAGCGTATCTTTTATAAGTCCGAGCTCGCCTCGGCATCATATTTGGAGCTCTCTCGAGCATATCTTTTATAAGACCGAGCTTCGCCTCGGCATCATATTTGGAGCTCGGCTCGGCGGTATCTTTTATAAGACCGAGCTCGGCTCGGCGTCATCTTTTATAAGACCGAGCTCGCCTCGGCATCATATTTGGAGCTCTCTCGAGCGTATCTTTTATAAGACCGAGCTTCGCCTCGGCATCATATTTGGAGCTCTCTCGAGCGTATCTTTTATAAGTCCGAGCTCGGCCTCGGCATCATATTTGGAGCTCTCTCGAGCGTATCTTTTATAAGACCGAGCTCGGCCTCGGCATCATATTTGGAGCTCTCTCGAGCGTATCTTTTATAAGTCCGAGCTCGGCCTCGGCATCATATTTGGAGCTCTCTCGAGCGTATCTTTTATAAGACCGACCTCGCCTCGGCATCATATTTGGAGCTCTCTCGAGCGTATCTTTTATAAGACCGAGCTCGGCTCGGCGTCATCTTTTATAAGACCGAGCTTGGCCTCGGCATCATACTTGGAGCTCTCTCGAGCGCATCTTTAATAAGACCAAGCTCGCCTCGGCATAATATTCGAGCTCGAATGCAATCTTATGTAAGTCCGCTTTGCCATCTAAGCATGGTACCAACAGACTACGCCAAATAAGCTAAGCTTTATCTCGATTAATATCTGTTTTTACATTTTTTATGTCTTGTAATAAGTCCATGTGACAATTTCATAAATATTCTAATAAGCATGTCTTTCCTCGAGACGCTTTTGTGTTTGTTATGATTTACAGCCTTCACATTGCAAATCTACCATGATGCAAAATGGCAGAGGCGAAAAATTCGACCAGCCTTAAAGCAAAAGAAGTCCATGTGATTAAAGGATAAAAGAGGCAAAAGTCAACCACAACTACGAATCCTCGACACGACAAAGTCGGAATAAAATAGTGAATAAAGCCAAGTCACTGACAATGCTTATATCACTTCCGATCTGCAAGCCCTCGACACGATGGAGTTAAAACAAAATATTGAATAAAGCAAGTCACTGACAATGCTTATATCACTTCCGATCTGCAAGCCCTCAACACGATGGAGTTAAAACAAAATAGTGAATAAAGCCAAGTCATTGATGGTTTATATATCACTCCCAACCACCAATAAGCCGCTTAGAAGATCCCACGATGGATACCTTATTCGACCGATTCATAAGCACCACGGCGTGCGATAAATGGTAAGGAGTTATTTAATTCGACCAGTTCATAAGCCTGATAAGGCACGATAAATCGAATCGAGCTCCGACCAAATAGCCAAGTCAAGCCCATGAGGCGGTACAACGCTAGTCGACTCATATTCAAGTGTACCATGAGTCATGCACTCATACTACACTTCCAGGGCTTAAGGAATTAAGTCCAAAGGACTACACCCTATAAAACAACGTCGCAAGGGAATTAAGTCCAAAGGACTACACCCTAAGCAAATATTCAACAACACAAACGACATCCAAGAGAAAAGCATGAATTCAGAATTAAAAATTCAAAAGGGTCGAATGAATGC
The DNA here is from genome assembly GCA_026214975.1 of Gentiana macrophylla. Taxonomy (NCBI): domain Eukaryota; kingdom Viridiplantae; phylum Streptophyta; class Magnoliopsida; order Gentianales; family Gentianaceae; genus Gentiana; species Gentiana macrophylla. Next base: position 106,712,382 of record CM047812.1, on the reverse strand, counting down.
TCAACAAAAGTACAATTCAAAGAGCGACAATTATGAAGAAGCGTCAGGAGTCAGCTCGACATCCGAGGTTGGAGGACCATATTTCTGGGCAAGAGATTCCCCACACGGAGAGTTGAGCGATCTTATTTTGGAACTCTCCTGACCGAGCATGGCGGGACGAGCCTTCTTATTTCGGGAATTATCCCCATGGTTATTGTGACTTTTTGACTAGCATCTTGCGTATCTCTAGAATCCACTCCACAAAGGATCTACTCAACGGTCTACGAGGATCCGCAAGTCGGACGCCTTCAGTATCGACAGCCAATAGCTATAAGTCTTAATGGGACGAAAACACAATGGCATCAAAGTCCGAGTCGACAACGACGTAATCTGACTCCTAAGGGAGAGAATTTACTAGGGCATCGAGGTCGGCAGCATGATCATTTCGATCGACAGCCAGGGAAGCTAAAATTTCCATAGAACCAAAAGGCTAAGGCATCGAGTTCGGACCATGTCCAAAACTCTCGGCAGTCATGTGTCATGAGTCATAAACGACAAAGAAACACCACGACACCGAGATCCGGAGCGATAGTGACGTATTACCAATCTTTTTAGACAGTAATTACTAGGACATCGTAGCCGGAAATATATATCGACAGCCGAAAGGGCATCGATTTCGACAAACGAAAGGAGGCAGCCAGGGGCGTCTCTTCTACTACGCAACAACAGGGTTTGACGTCAAATACTTGTATGATCCAAACCTAAGGTTCTCATGATACTTGAGGAGCAGATATCGACATATATGCATCGACATGAGAGAAACTGATGTGCGAATAAGGCCAAAGGCCGCAATAAAGCAAGATGGTCTATATCAAAGACAAAAGAAAAGAAGGAAAAATGTGACAGTTTTTCAAGGAAAAAATAAGCCAAGTCCAAATGACCGGCTAAATGTTTATACAGATGGAAGCCAACGACAACGTTTGGTTAAAAGGGCAAAGCCTAAGAAGAAGCATCATCTCCGGCGCTAAAGGCAAAGTCTCAAGATCATTAGGCGACATTCGAGATCCGAATGTCAGTACTCCAAAGTCGTGGCAAGTCAAATTCTTGAGAAGTCGACCTCGGCAGATCTGAAATCCCAATCATAGACATCTCAACATTCCTTCGACACCATACACCTCAAGCCAATTTCAACCGAGACAGCCTAAGTTGGACATCTCATCATTCATTCGACAAACAACTACGGCATCGAAGTCGATGTCAACTTAGCCACACATTATAAGTCCAAAAGGACAAATAATGCTAAGGCAAAAAGTCGCAAAGCAAACATGGAAAGTTTGTATGTCGGAATCCACGGGAAGTATGTCCGCAGGATGCATTTAAGTTCGAGCATTGGATGACAAAGTGGCGAGATACACCTTTGATGATCGACCGACCTCAAGAGCTCGGGATAGATCTCGGGGGCTTATGACGATACCGAATATCGCCTCCACGTGGAACTATCTAATTGGTCCAAACCGGCATGTGGAAAAGTCCAAGTATATTATCCACATCGGGTCGAATACGAGACGAATCGGTGATCACCACCGCACCCAAAGCAGATCTTGCAAGTGTTCCATCTCGAGTACCCATGTCGGTGTCCATCGAGTCGATACCATGGACTTCACCCAGCTCCTAGCCCACCATCCCGCAGTTACTTGGGCAAGAGGCAAGGCCCATTTAAGGGTAATTATGTCAATAGACCAAACCGCCCCAAATTTAGGCGAGAGAAGGACATGTGCCTATAAATACATCATTCCAGAACTACGTAAGGCTTGATTCCTGGGACATTACACAGATACGTAGGCAATCCAAGATACATTCTTGGACTCACCCATAAAACATCAAAATCACCCCAAAAATCATCCTTGATTCGATCATCCCTAGATTAAATTGACCCGAAATTATACATGACAAAATCCAAAGATCGCTGGTTTATTTTGCTCTACTTTTAATATATATATATATATATATATATATATATATATATATATATATATATATATATGTGTGTGTGTGTGTGTGTGTGTGTGTGTGTTTTCCACATTTTTAGTAACTCATGGTATCAACACCATGCCAAGTTATACGATGTTTAATACTCTCTCAGTCTCAATGTTTTTAGGACTTATTTTATTTATGGTTGTCTCAAAATAAATCTTATAACTCTAATTGGTTCCAAATTTTTGCTTTAATTGTCTAAATTGCCTCAATGTATTTTATAAAACGAAAATAATGCTACATATAAAAATGACAAAAAGGTAAATTAGTCAAATTTTAAATGACCAGATAACTTATTAGTTAATGTCCAGGTGTGGAACCACCCAAGGGTGGGGTGGTCTCAAGACCACCCCAAAATTTGAAAAAAACATTTTTTTTTAATTTGTATAATTCTTCTTGTTATAGTGTTTATCACTATTCGGACTAATTTTGACATAATAGAAAGATGTTGTGGTGGAAAGAGTGTGAGCTTTTACTCTTTATTCGCCTCCTGTTCGAGCCTGCGCAAGAGCTTTTCTTCTCCCTTTTCAGTTTGAGAGATTTTATGGTATAACGGTTGTAGGAAGGTTATACCAAGTGACATACATTAGAGCCTCTCATTTTTACGCTCTTTCACATAATACACTTTTATCGTGTGTGAGAGGTTAGAAATGAGTGGTTGTAATGTATATCACTTGGTAAAACCTTTCTACAACGGTTGTATTTTAAAATTTCACTTTCAGTTTTCACACTTTTTTTCCTTTTCAAGTTTTACACCTTATAGTTCCTTTTTAATTTTCACACCTTATAGTTATAGTTATTTACGGTAAAAAGCATAAACCATAAAAAAAATAAAAAATAACAGCTCAGAATTATTGGGAAAATTCGATTAATACCCCTTTTTGAAAATATATATGAAAAATACACCTCTTGAAATTCAAAATGTCCGTCTATCCCCCGCCTTAAAATGAGCGAATTCGCCAATTTTTAGGCGAGTTCGCCCATTTTTTTCGCCATTTTCCCTGCCCAGCCAGCCGCCGTCGGTCTCGCCCACTTTCGCCCATGACGGGCGATCTCGCCTTTCAAGGGTGGGCGAGCTCGTTCACTTTCCCGCCCATTATTATGGGTTGATTTCGACAATTTTATGAAAAATCCACATTTCGCAAATTTTCCGATTCCATACGATTCTCTCCCAAAATTTCGACTTTCGTTCTTTTCATTCCATACATTCATCTTCATTCGAGAAAAATTTCATCCCATTCACCTTCATTCCATACTTAATTTTTCAGATTAATAGGCGACTTTCTTTCTTAAAACAAAAAAATCGACTTTCTCCATTGTAGGTTTCAAGGTTCATCAAGATTTGCAGGTTGAAATTCGAAGCATAATTTCAGTTTTCCCAAAACGATTTGAAGGTTCAAAATTTTAGTTTTGCGAAGCGTAATGTGGATGTTTCAAAAAGTTTGAAGCGTAATGTTGATTTTTCAAAAAATTGCCGAAATCGCCCATAACGAGAAAGTGAGCGAGCTCGCCCACCCTTGAAGGCGAGATCGCCCGTCATGGGCGAGACTGACGGCGATTGGACGGGGAAAAGGGTGAAAAATGGGCGAGCTCGCCTAAAATTGGGCGAATTCGCTCATTTTAAGGTGGGGGATAGACGGTGATTTTGAATTTCAAGGGGTGTATATTTCATATATATTTTCAAAAATGGGGTATTAATCGAATTTTCCCAGAATCATTCGCCCCCTCTCTTCCATAGATCCATACCCCAGGGCCGGACCCAGCCCTTTAGGGGTGGGGTGCATGGACCTCACTCAAATTTTCGGGCGCAGTTACTAATATACACATCTTATAATATTAAAACTGTGTATGTATATTATTTCAGATAATTTTTAATATAATTATTCACTTAGTTTAGCTGATTAGAACATTTGTTACTTATTCTAAGGTCGTGGGTTCAAAACCTATTTATTTTTTTTTCCCCACCTTTTTTTTTTAAATTTGGCCCCCACTGAAAATATTTTATGGGTCCGCCATCGCCATACCCAACCCTAATTTTTTAACCCATCAATTGCTTCCTCCTCCTGCCGTCGCCATCGCCAATTTTCTGGGTCCGCCACCGCCATACCCAACCCTAATTTTTTAACCCATCAATTGCTTCCTCCTCCTGCCGTCGCCGTCGCCGCCAGTGCTCGGTGTTTCACCACCACAGGTCCGATAGCCAGTAGCCACGCCAATGCCGTGCATCGGTAAAAAAAAATTTGAAGTGATATAAATATTCATTTAAATTTGGCCCCCACTGAAAATATTTTCTGGGTCCGCCACCGCCATACCCAACCCTAATTTTTTAACCCATCAATTGCTTCATCCTCCTGCCGTCGCCATCGCCGTCGTGCTCGGTGTTTCACCACCACAGGGTCCGATAGCCAGTAGCCACGCTCAATGCCGTGCATCGGTAAAAAAAAAAATTTTGAAGTGATATAATTATTCATTTAAAATCTGAAACCAAAACCACCTCATATATATTTCCTGGTTCCGCCACTGTTAATGTCTTCTTAAATATTGGGAGTATTATGATTTGCATTTTTTTGTTTCAGTTTTAGGTAGGGCTTGGTATTATGACCAAATTTCGTTCAGGTGTCTTTGAAATTAAGAAGAAAAAAAAAATCAATTATACATGCATGGCGCAAATTTTTCAAAAGTCTGTTGGAAATTTTTTTTGAAACTTCAGAATTTGACAAACTAGAAGAAACTTCATGACACGTAAAGACGTTGTCTTTTAAGAGATGTTTCGTCCCACACGATTTATCACTAAGGGATCAAACGAAAATCTCCCTCATGATACAATGAAGGTGTATGATTCAAATAGTGACTTGTTTGAATCAAACCCGAGGATACTCAAGTTTTTGGTCTGATGATGCTTTCAAAGTTACGACTGAAATCGTTTGCATTCTCGTGCCTTTTATAGGCTGAAGATACCCATTAACGAACTGAGGTATTCTTCCACGAAAAGGCAAAAAACATATCAGTTTGGCCAAGAACCACAACTCTTGGATTCATGAGGTGCATCTCTTCGCAGTTCATGAATCAAGCGGATCATGAATCCGAAGAGATGTTTTCGTTAATGAACTGATGCATGAAGTTGTTTAGGTTTCGGGGGTGTTGCCCCCGAACCCCCACAAGTTGTCACTGCCCCCTCGACCCCTGCGAAGGTCGAACCCCGTTTCGTTGCGATAACATTAATTCGTACGGCAACTTTCATGCAAACGATAATCAAAATATTTATTTATGAAAAAATATCTTACACTTTCTCATGCCGGCACATAAGAAAAATCAAGAAAATAATGAAAATGCAAGTCGAGCTAGAAGAGATCTGATGTAATCGAAGATGAGACGTTTTGACTTGGAGTCTATTTATTTTATCATCTATCCCGCATTGTTTCTGTGTCAAATTTTAATAGACTTTTATTATTATTTATTAGGTTTTTTTAATTTTTTATTTCTGTTATTTATTTTTGTCCCACATCGGTTAGGAGTTGTTTTATTTCTTTCATTGTAGCCTATAAAAAATGCTTTATTAGTACTATTTGTAATTAGACAAATGTTGAGGTAAATATGTTTTTATTTGAAGCTTTTCAGTTTTGGTGATAGAGTTTTCTCACGTTGGACAGGGGCGGCTACATGTAGTGACAAATGGGTCACCCGACCCGCTAAAAAAATATTACGGTGGAAATTATTTTTCAGGTATACATTTTATATGTGTACTGACCCCCTAATTATTTTTATGTATTGATCCCTATTGACCTGTATCGAATTATAATATATAACATTAAGCTTAATAATTGTAAATATGATAAATTTCCGCCCCGTATCATTAAATTCCTGGAGCCGCCCCTGACGTTAGAGGATTCCAAACAGGACTTATGGAGGTTGTGAGCGAACATTGGGGGTGTCCATATATACCAAGGTTTTTGGTTACAGGTTAGCCAAGGGTCGAGGTGCTCGTTTTATTAGTGCCTTCAGTTAAGTTCTCAGGCATTTTCGGATGATCACATTAAGATCACCCAGGTGAACTTTCCATACCGCTATCAGAATATCACAATCGAAAAGAGAGTGCCAAGCAGTCTCCATGTGTCGTTGACATATTCTGCATATACCATCACCTCGTGATCACTAGCTATAAGAAAACACTCTTTTGTTACACTAGTTTTTGCCGCACACATAATTTCTTTTTGCTATATACTTACTGTTAGCCACAATAACGTGGCTAACGAGTTTAGCTAAATATATATTAGCCACACTTTTTTTTGTGTGTGTGGCAAAATATAGTGTAGCAAAAGGGTGTGTTTCTTATAGTGGATTGAAGCCTTGCTGCTGAGGGATGAGAGTTGTTGAGTATTTTCCAGATGAAGTGAGCAATCCGTGGCTTCGATCACCTTAATGTTCCATAAAATATTCTAAGGGTTTTTCTTGTCGCACTAGACGCACTTAAACCGCATTAGCATGACCTCTCGGTTTTTAATCTCCATAGCCAACATATATTTGCTTTTACCTGAATAGATCCCATTGAAAGTGTAATGCCAAATGAGCCTGCCTTCTTTGGGAGTAGGGGATAAAGGAATCGACAAGATTTTCTCTCTTCCAGTGATTACAAGATGCTTGAATTACTTCCTTATTCCATTGTCTATTGTCAATGAACGAAGGCAATAAAAGTATCCACGGATCTTCTCCAATTCTGATTCGATCGCCTGCTTTGCCAAAACCAAAAGCGTGGGACTAAAACATTCTAGATCGCGAAACCTGAGACCTCCATCAGATCGCGAAACCCAATCCCTCCAATTAACTAGGACAAAAATCACCACTCAAAATAGAAAAAGAAAAAAACTAGGACAAAAATGACAATCTCTAGCCATCATTGGTGATAGTTGTTGGCAACTGTCAACCAACCAATCTCTCCCAATATCGATAATTATGATACACTCTAATCATAGCATACCCCCTTGACACAGACATAAATGTACGGTGAAACGATGCATTAAATTCAGAGAGACCCGGATTCTAGGTATTAACACACTGGGCTAATATTTACCATTATTTATTTTCACGCTATGAAATTCTATGGGATGCGATTGGGAAAAATCGTACCGCTTACCATTTTTATTACACATTAAACGATTACCTACTAATGATGTGAATTGTATCGCTTACCATTTATACTCATTGCAACTATCCAACCATAACTACTTTTTCGAGATACTCATAGAACACTACCTGGTCACCTGCATCTATATATACTAACTTGATCGCCATGGATGTTTTCTAGACAAAATGTTCGTCGCCAATTTATTAGGTACTCCCCTGAGCAGCTTACACGAAAACATCCGGCGTTCAAGCTCCACACTAGCAAAAAGTAATCCGGATCCCACGGATTCACCGGATATCCTCTGATCCACCTGTTGGCGAATCCATCATCGCCAACCACTTACCACCACCCACCAACACCTACCCCGCCACCCCACCCTTATCCCTATCGGTCACCACCGCTTTATCACACCCGCCGTCCGCCACCCATCATGCCATCCTACCTGCCGTCACCACGCACCCTCCAACCAAAGACTTCCCAACCTTCCACTCCACCGACATAAACTCATTGTCGCAAGTCGCGACTCATCATCACTATTCACATTTCGGGTGATTCTGCCATGGAGAGGCTTCTAATCTGCGAGATGTGACACGCCAAGAATATCCTGACCACACAGCTTTCATCCTCGTGTGGGAATTCTATTGCATCTCAAATCACAATGGTCAGGATGTTGTCGCCAGACAACTCTCTATTGTGGCCTCTCCACAATGTAATCACCCTCACATTTCATCATCGTTTGATCGTGTCACATACCAGCTAATATGAAATTCCGTCTATATCATTATATTGCAGGTTAAACGCAACAAATGTCATACAAGCATTCATTTTCATGTCTTTTGTCCAAACTTTGCCAAAATAGATTAGTCATAAAATTAGGTAGTGTGCAACATTAACCCATTAGAGCCCAAATCAATCATTATATTTAATGATTCAGTTAAAAATTTCTCAGGGCTGGAATTAGTGCAATCTGGCCGCCAGAAATGCTTGCTGTCCGGCTCCTATTAGAAATTACTATCATCTATATTTAAGTACACCAAAGAAAAGATCTATATTATTTTTCCATAAATAGCTGAAAACCCCCCAAGAAATTCACGGAAAATCTGTATTCTGTAGAAATAACTCAAGTGTTAGATACTAGTACAATCTGACCTGTCCCAATCATTCACTGTTCAAACCTCTCCAAAAGTTCAATTCAGAATAAACCATTTTTTGAATCTTTCAGCGTCATTATTCTTAATATACAACTCCTAAAACATTTTGGCTGTTTTAGGAAAACAGATCGGCACGTTCTTGGGCACCACTCATATCGTTTGTTCATTTATTTTTTGGTATATAGCCCACATCCTCTGCAATCAAATAAAAGCACAGCTATGTTTTGTTTGGCTTTTGGAGTTTATTAGTTGTTTTACCAGGTTTTGCTTGCTTGCTTTATGAGTAAAGTTTTAACTTTTAATTGTTTTGCTTTTGAATATATGAAGATACCCTTTTGGCTCTGTAGATCTCTGCATATAAAAGATTGGGAAAAGGACATCGCCGTTTAACATCATGATCAGAATTGCCTGTTCTTGGAGTTTTTAGGCAGCTTTCTTCAGTCCTGTATCTCGTCAAGGCATGTTTTTTTTCTTTCTTTGATAAATCAATTTTGTTTGTTGTGTGAATTTTGCGGACTTTGTTCTTTTCTGTGAATCCAGTGAAAGACACCAGCTTTTTCATAAGTTGTTTAGATACAGAATGATATTTTGTTGACAGATTTCCACATGCATGACTGATCTTGACTTCATATGGACTGTTTGCTGTTCATCTCACTTATTTTAATTTGCTGTTAATCAGATTTGCAGATTGGTATTGAACTTTTTCAAGTATGAGGAGAGCTGTTCTAGTAGCTGTTGCTGCAGCAATTGGTAATTTACTGCAAGGATGGGATAATGCAACAATAGCAGGTCATCTCACTACCCTCTACCTAGTAATTTTGTCTTCTGTAGGTAGCGGTAACTTTCACACCTTAAGCAAAAAGGCGTCTTTAGTGGCACCTCCCAAATCTATCTATTGTATTTGACACCACAGTACAATCGACTTTTGTGCAATCGATTCTAAAGCTGAGAATCGACTTTTCAATGGTGGATTGTGACAATTGACCATGTGAAAGTCGATTCTCACCTCTGGAATTGACTTTCAGCCGGTTGATTGTAGTGCTACGCTTAAAACACTGTGGTGCTAACAAAACCGTATTAGTTTCACTTATCATTGTGACTATTATTTCATTCAGTTGAATTCTGCTTACAGCTCTTTCCTGCTTTAGCTTAATGATTTGAATCCTGTATAGATTGATTTAGTTTTCAGTGTATTCCATATTCATTAGGTATAAGCAATAGTTGCTAAACCATATTTTCGTTCTATTCAGGGGCTGTTCTTTATATAAAGAGGGAATTCAATCTTCAAACACAGCCAGCAGTGGAGGGTTTGATCGTTGCGATGTCACTTATCGGGGCAACAGTTATCACGACGTTTTCTGGATCTGTAGCTGATGCAGTTGGACGGCGTCCAATGCTCATAATTTCGTCTGTTCTTTATTTTCTGAGTGGTTTGGTAATGTTGTGGGCTCCAAATGTTTACGTTCTTCTTTTAGCCAGGCTATTGGATGGATTTGGTATTGGACTTGCCGTCACTCTTATTCCTATGTACATATCTGAGACGGCTCCTCCAGAAATACGAGGACTGCTGAATACTCTTCCACAGTTCACTGGTTCATTAGGGATGTTTTTGTCGTATTGCATGGTTTTCGGGATGTCGTTAACTGATTCTCCTAGTTGGAGATTAATGCTAGGTGTTCTTTCGGTACCTTCATTGGTTTATTTTGGTCTAGCAGTATTTTTCTTGCCTGAATCTCCAAGATGGCTTGTGAGCAAAGGGAAAATGAAAGAGGCGAAAAAAGTTTTACAGAGGCTACGCGGCAGGGAAGATGTCTCAGGTTTGTTCTATTTCTTGAATTATACGATACTTAGTAGTCCTAGGCTTGTTGTTGAATTATGATCACTTGGAGTTTCCCGTTTCTCTTTTGTTGTTTTTGTGCACTTTTCTTTTTGTTTCTGTTCAAGCTAATGCCAACGTGATCTTGGATGTACATTCTTTCTCTTGGTAAGTCAAATTATACTGTCTCTAATGATGGATTCAACCCCATTACTTTTCATGATAAACCTTTTCCAACCGAACTACTTGTCTTGATTTACTGCCTGATGGGAAATGAATTTGTCAGCCGATAGCTCGGTTGAAGAACGACTTTATCAGCTAAGAGTTGCAAGTTATTTGAAGTGGTTGTAATTTAATTGCTTTACATGAATGACATATCCCAGAAAACTGTACTCTGATGAATATGTCTACCTTGTCTTGTACTAAATTTAGATTACTTTTCTGATATGCATATGCTTCTTATGTTTGGATGCTTCATTCTGTTGCAATTTGATTGTTACAAGTTACAAGTATAAAAAAAGTTACACCAAGTTACTCAATTTCCAAATGGAATCTTGATCTTATGTCATAAAAATGTGATATGTTGTCTCTCATGATCATGATGGAGGGAAATGTGATATGCACGTAAAAGGTAGAACCCAACTTCAATTAGTACTTGTATGCGTGAAGGAGTTGTGTGAATGCAGTAATTGTGTTTTTGGCGCCTTTAGTGGCACCACAGTGTTTTTATTGAGGCACAATGAAAATTCCATTGTCACTGTGGTGCCCCATCTTTCTTATGTCATCCTAGTAATATTGAAGTTCTTGTATTAACAACAATGAACTTTCCTATACAGGTGAAATGGCTTTGCTGGTTGAAGGTCTAGGCGTCGGAGGTGAAACCTCTATTGAAGAATACATTATTGGACCAGACAACGAGCTAGAGAGGAGTGATGATCACGCTGAGGAGAACGACCAAATCAAGCTATACGGTGCAGAAGAAGGGCTTTCATGGATTGCTAAACCAGTCCGAGGCCAAAGTACTCTTGGTATGGTCTCTCGTTATGGGAGCGTGACAAACCAGAGTATGTCCTTTGTGGATCCTTTAGTCACTCTCTTTGGCAGTGTTCACGAGAAGCTTCCGGAAATGGGAAGCATGCGTAGCATGCTCTTTTCAAACTTTGGTAGCATGCTTAACGTGGCGGATCATCATGGTAAAAACGAGAATTGGGATGAAGAAAGCCAAAAAGACGGTGATGATGTTGAATCAGATGCTTCTGGGGCTGAATCAGACGACAACTTAAAGAGCCCGTTGCTCTCACGTCACGGTTCACATACAGATAAGGATACACCCCATGGTTTTGTGCATGGTGGGGGTGAACAAGTCGAAAGTATGGGGATTGGTGGCGGATGGCAGCTAGCTTATAGAAAAGACGAGAATGCTGAGGGTGGACTAAAAAGAATTTACTTGCGTCAAGAAGGTAACCCCTTGGGTTCAAGACACGGGTCTATTGTTTCGTTACCAGGTGGTGGTGGTGATGCTGTTCCTGCTGAGCCTGAGTACATTCATGCTGCGGCGTTGGTTAGCCGATCGGTTCTTTGTTTGGAAGATGTTAGGGGTGATCACCCTATTGGGGATTTCAATGAAAAAACAACTCAATCTGATGCCAAAGGGCCTAGCTGGAGAGATCTTTTTGAACCTGGAGTCAAGCATGCACTTCTTGTTGGAATAGGGATCCAAATTCTTCAGCAGGTAACTTTAATTTTTATTTAGTACCCCTCCCCTAAAAATATATATATATATATATATATATATATGTCATCAGCAATACCTGAAAGAGTTTGAGAATCCATTGAGTAAATCTTTTTCTTTTTTTGCTAAGTTTCTTTTTTGATATTTGTATGTAGTTTTCTGGTATAAACGGTGTCCTTTACTATACCCCTCAAATTCTTGATCAAGCCGGTGTTGGAGTCCTTTTATCGAATATGGGCATCGGGTCAGAATCAGCATCTCTCCTTATTAGCGGTGTTACAACTTTGTTAATGCTTCCAAGCATAGGCGTTGCTATGAAGCTCATGGATGTTGCTGGAAGAAGGTGAGATTATCATCTTATTTTTATGCCTAAATTGCCCTTTCTCCAATATCATATGCTAATATTAGAATGTTAAAGCATGTTATAGGACATGTATTTAAGAGTGGAAGGCCTTTAACAACCACTTGAGCGTAAACTTTTGCCCTCTTAAGACCTCCAATCAATGGTTGTGTAACAAATTGGCCTTGAATCAAGTTTTTTAATAACAAAATGGCCCCTTATCAATTGAAAATTAAATGTATGGCCCTTAATCTCACCAATACGTAGCCCTTGTTTCTTAGAGTTCAAAGCAACAATACGTAGCTCTTGTTTCTTAGAGTTCAATGCAACAAACGACATACAAATGGGCTTCAAAATCTTTGGCAACTTTATGGTCAAAGTCGATCCTGTATTGCAAGCACAGTTTGATTCTGGGCGAGGATTTTGAAGTCCGTTTAAGCTGATTGTTGTGTTAAACTCTTGGAAATAAGAGTGTTACGTGACTCGTGTGATGAAAGAAAGGGTTTTAGTACTGCAATTGTCAATACAGTAAAAGTGAGGGCCGATTTGTTAAGAAAATGATTAGGGATCAGTTTGTTACAAAAATAAATGAACATATTGTGATTGAACTGCCATCTGAAACTTCATCTTCTACCTCAGGATGCTTCTGCTATCTACATTGCCAGTCTTGCTTGGCACACTTATCATACTAGTCCTCGGAAACGCCATCCCAATGGGAAAATCGATCCATGCAGTTATCTCAACTGTCAGTGTTATTGTCTACTTCTGCTGCTTTGTCATGGGTTTCGGTCCAGTCCCTAATATCCTTTGCTCAGAAATCTTCCCCACCAGAGTTCGTGGCCTATGTATTGCTATATGTGCACTCGTGTTTTGGATCGGGGACATTATCGTTACCTACTCTCTCCCTGTATTGCTAAACTCCATTGGTTTAGCTGGTGTGTTTGGAATCTACGCTATTGTTTGCACCATTTCGTGGTTCTTTGTTTACTTAAAAGTTCCTGAAACTAAAGGGATGCCCCTTGAAGTCATCAGTGAGTTTTTCGCGGTTGGATCGAAACGAAACCCGGTTGTTGCAGCAGAATAGAACAACAGCGACATTGTTGTGAACTCAAGGTGTTTGATGAAAGGTACACATGATGATGACAAAAAGGCAGAGACTTTTAGGGGTATAGAAGGAAAAAGATGATTTGAAATTATATATCTTCAGCTTTTTGGCCTTTTATTTCCATTGCATGTAACCTTGTTTCTGCAGTTGCTTCAACCTTTTATTTTATTTTATTTTAATTACTTACTCGATAATTTGCTTACAAACATCCTCTGTTTTTCAGTGTTAACCTTTATTATTATATTTTGCTTATTTTCGTTATAGTTTTGTTGATTGAGTTGATGAACTACATATTTTCGTTACATTTTGCTTATTAGCTCGTAGATGGTGGTCAGTTTGACCGAACTACGTAAATTTTAGTGTTTCGCCTCAGTTTTTTTAATATTTTTATCTCCCTTATTCTTCGTTATTATCTTTAAGAGCTAGAGCTATGAATTCGATCGCTAATAAAGTGGTATCAGAGCCTGGTGGTATGAGTTTGGGAAAATAGCCATTTTGGCAATAAATAAGTTTTGTTTTGACAAGTTCGATTTGGGGAGTCAACTTTGGATGCACCAACTTATGATGGAGGTTTCGATGTTGTAGTGCTCGGGAAAAAGAAGAATTCAGGTAGACGGGTGTCAATAATCAGAATTTCTAGATAAAGATCATTACCAGAAACGATCGCGTTTGACATTGAAGATTTGAGAGCTTTCGGAGAAAGTGAGTCGGTAATCGTATTTATTGATGTGAAACTTTGTCCCATGATGAAGATTTGTTAGGTGTCGGATCAAAAATGGTTTATTAATTTCATTTCATTTCATTTCATAATAATCTATCTATATATATGTTTTAGAAGGTATTTTAAATCAATTACCCGGATTTTAGACCCAAACCCGCTCAAATGACCCGCAAATAAATAAAATATAAAATTCAAACAATTCTTTTCATTCTAGCATTAATGTCATTAAATATCCCTACAATCCCGCCATCATTTGAATATCAGACGCTACGCTTATTCCCAAATTAAGGAAGATTTCAAAATTCAAATTTATCATTCTGTTAAATAAAACAAAAAACATTATCATTTCACCTCTTAAACTCCCTCCCGATTTCTCTCCGTCAAATTTGCACACAAGAAAACCGAAATTACAAATCATTCTTTTTCAAACCACAGTCCTTAACAATATAGGTGTTTCACTGCCCATTTTCGAATTCTCACTGAAGCAATATTGTATTCCACCAAAAAAATGATGATGAAAAGGAAGGTAGTGACAGCGACGATGAGAAAAATGTTGTGATTCTGATGAATGATTTGCCTTAGAAGGTTGTGCTTCCAAGGTCATGAAACACATATGATCATTCAAGGTATTTATTATACTAATTGCTCGCTTGGGGAAATTTGATTTAATATCATAGAGAATTTACAAGGTATATATTATACTAATAAGATTATACATTTTGAATTTATATACATCACATTACATTTATCCTAATTTCTGCATAAATAATCTATAATTGGATTGACGATACATTTTGATTGTGGTTGCAGAAAAACAAATCATTGAATATCTAGAAAATAATAATAATATAGTCACTTTTTTTTATTTTTTCCATTGGAACGATCTTTTATTAAGATTCCGTCAAAAAGGCCAAACATCAAATGCAATCATGTTCAAAATTAATAAATCACTTTTCTGTTATTCGATAGACATAGTTTACATGAACATAAAAACATGGATGTCCATCATGATGGAAATCTACATTTTTTTATTTTATTGATATGATGGAAATCTACTATACAACTTCATTCAAAACGTTGATTATTCTATAAACAGTAATATATTTTTCATCCATTACAATTGCTTTCTAGATAATAGTCATTTTCACTAAAATATTTTGTTCCTTAATATTTGTTACCTTATAATGTAATACTTTTTAGATTATTCATATTTTTATTTGAACTCAAACTTCAAAATTACCGTATTATTAATAGGAAAAGGAATTATGTTTATTCATTAAGATCAAAAAAATATGTTTACTAAAAACATAAAAATTACTACTACATCCGTCTGCGCTACCGCAGAGATTTTTAAATGCATTCGACTTTGTCAATTTTTTTTCCATATATATTTGAATATCTAATTTATATAATGTAATTATGAAAGAATAGATAAAAATAGGAATAACACATAAAAATTAAGGATCAATTCCACATATATATATATGTGTTTATAAAAAAATTTATCTATTATTTACACAAAATATTTTTATTTTAGAGATATTTACCACACCTTAATACTCTGTAGTAGAGCTGCCCATGCATCCGTCCCAAAATTTATGTCCGTCTAGGTTTTTGTTTTTGTCCAAAAACATTGTTTATTCATTGAATTAACTATCTTCAACAATGTATCATGTCATATTGCGTTGTTAAATTTGCTTTGTTTGTTTTTTTCTTTAGTTTATCTATGACATTGAAAAATAAGTACAAATATCGTATATAAAATGCGAACCTAAAATAAATCAGTTATAAGATTTTTTTAAATGGCCATGATCCATTTAATTCAATGCCAGAATCAGTCTCGCTCCTCGCATGATGATGCGACGGGTTCTTAGGCTAGTAATAAATGAAATAAAATAAAATAAAAATTGCACCAATGAGACATATCATTTCTATTAATAATTTCATGCCTATACCTCGATTTTGAACAATTGTTAATTGGGATTTAACGGTTTTCTTTTTCCACAACCATGGATGTATGTAAATCAGCTTGACCGATTCACGTGAAGTTTTGGTGCCACGTCTCAGTTTAATTTTTTTCCCTTTCCATTGTCTTACATTATTGTTGTAAAGGGCTATAGCTCGGAGTTCAACCTCTAACATTTTATATTTCATGATCATAAGAAAAATTTATGATACAAACGTTGTACCAAGTGTTATGTATTGTGACGATATATTTCTATTATTTTTCAGCATGCACATATCCAGAGGCGGCTCCAAGGTTTTTTCCATTTGGGGTAGAAATTTATCATTTGTTTGGTTTTTTACACATATGTTTGTATATTCAATTTTACACAACTAATTATAGATCAAAATATAAAAACAGTAGATCAATTCCACATATATATATACGAGTTAATAAGAAATTTGTATATTGTTTTTCTCTATCAATATTTTTTTAGGGGGTCAGTCGTCTCACCCTCTTAAAGGGTAGAGTTGCCTTCTGCACGTATCTAATTATGTAAAAGATTGTAGAAATGTATGAATACAATGCACGTCATTTGATATAACTTACTTATAACGATCGTAGGACAAAAAGTTTCTACGATCACTAGCGAAGTCCCTGGATTGAAGAATAAACAATTAAGAAACCTTTTACCAATTAATACCTTTTTCATTAATCAAGATCGAGAGTCGGTGGTTCGATGACATTAGACACAAAAAATGATTGTTGTGGTCAATCATTGTCGGAAGATAACACAAAACTGAATGTTGCAGTCATAGTTAGGGTAATTATGATACATGAATGTCACGTATATAAGAAGGCAAAATATTTTTGTTTTCTTATATATGTAACAGTCATTAAAACAGTCTGTTCTAATAGGAAAGGAAATCCATGAATCAGAATTTTCTCAGAGTTAGAAGAAAACACAAGGAACAATACATCTTTAGCGATTTTGTGCCAACACACGCAGCCTTTCCCATTGTAGATGGCCTAAAGGTGATGTCTTCATATGTATAAATGTACTACTTAAAGACAGTGACTTATATTTTAAAATTAAAAATATATAGTGATAAATATACATTTAAATGGTGACTCAATATGTACAATCACCATTCATTCAACATCCATACCAAAGGTAGGACAATCATACATCAATTTGATGCTAAATGAACGACCCACCACAACATTTCACTTTCATTTAATTCCCCATATTCTCCTTCTTATTATATTATAAACATGTCCTTTTCTTTAGATGTGTTTATTTATGTTTATTATAAACATAAACCAAAAAAAAAAAAAAAAAAACGACAAATCTCTTTATTGGTTAAAGTTAGATATTTAAGCAAACATAAAACAAGACTTGATGCCTAACACGATTGATTGGCCGTCCTTTTAGAGGTCGACAGCACATACAATAGTGTTGTTTTAGACAATGTAATGTGATTTTTTTTTTTTTCTGACAATATTTATTTTTCTAAGAGCAACCCTAATGATGATCGGGAGAGAAGCCTTTTGATTGTTGATATTTAAATGACGTGGAGAAAGATGAGTGGAAGATAAATATAGAAGGATTGTAGAGGATAAATTGTGTGTGATGTCATGTTGTAATGATGATAATATAGAAAGATGATAGAGATTAATTGTGTGTGATTAGATGTTGTAGTGGTGATAAATATTTTGAATCTTTTCATTAAATTACTATTCAATATTAATGGGAGAGACATTTTTTCTAAAAGAGGGAGGAGGGGAGGGGGTGGGTTTGGTGCTTTTTAGGAGAGACAATTATGCAAGATGCTTATCTCAAAGAGACAAGAGACTAGAGAGTCTCAAAAAAAGTTTCTCTACATTTCTATCATTATTTTTACTTTTCTATCAATATCTATTCTATCCTTACAAAAGTGAGCAAAGAACATGGTTAAAGTTTCCTTACTATGGTTGCTCTAAGGAGATGAATATCTTTGAGAAATTTATTTTGGTATAATTAAATGGCATAATAGATTTTCATCTTTAAAAGCTATTAGAACATAATGTGGTGTTGATGTGATTGTGGTGCCACGTAGATCATTTTCTATTCTTTTGATGTATAATGACAATGGGAATGGGTTAACTATTGTATATGCTCTAAGGCCTAAAGGAATTTTGCTGAAAACTACTACCTCCGTCCCCACAAAAAGTGTCATATAATCTAAAAATGAATTGTCTCATAAAAGTGTCATTTAAATTTCCAATACATCATTAAATACATTTTTTCCAATCATACCCTATTTTAACATTTAATTTTCCATAATCCTTTCATATTCTAAAACAAGCATTTATGATTAGTTAAGGATATATTTGTCTATTCATTCTTAAAATAGAACACATTAATTATTTCTTTAATCTCCGTGTCTGGACGGAGGTAGTATCTGTTCTGCGATGATTTTATTCGAAATTTTGTTTAAGCGCGGTTTGTAAATATTTTACAAAGTAAATGAATTTTGTTTAGAAATGCGGTTAATGGCGTCAGAATCAAACCGAACCAAAAATTCTCGTTACTAAAAATTGAAACCAAACCAAACCGAATCGATTTATGAAGGTAACCGAACCGAAAAAACGGTTCAATTCGGTGGGCTAACCGAACGGTCCAATTCTGCGGTTAACCGAAAATCCAAATTATCGGTCCAATTTTGTGGTTAACCGAAGCTTTGGAAATAAGTTGAGGAATTAATCATTAAAAATAAAAGTAAAAATTAAAAATATATAATTTTCGGTTCGGGTAATGGTTTCACGGTTCGATTATATATGTTCGGTTATATTGGTTCGGTTTACGGTTCATTTTTTTATTCGGTTCGATTTTCGGTTCGGATACGGTTAAATTTCAACGTTAACCGTAACCGAACCGAATTTTACGATTTCTATATTACATGAACCAAACCGAACCGGAGGTATAATAATAATCCGAACCGAACCGAATTCTTCACAATTCCGCTCGGCTTTTCTGATAATCCATATCCGCAACACTATGTGCTAGGATATTAACCGCAAACTATGGAAGATTTTTACATGATCACTCCATACGAAATAACTTGATGCGTACATTCATTTGAACCACAAAGTTTAAATTCTGTTTGAAACCGATATCAGGTAAAAAAATCCCCTCTCCCAACAATAGGGTATGACGTTGGTGTTGATTTTTATATTTGGCTGTTTAAAACGGCGGTGCTGTTGTGGCTGTGGCTGTTGCTGTTGGTGTTGGTAGGCCAGGGGCCTTGTTCATGTTATATTTCATTTAATAATATTTTCGTTTAAACAATATTACAAGATCTCGATTTATTTTTTAATTGAAAAAAACCAACACATCCATCTCTAAACACACTTTTCATCACAAATAGAGCATATATAACAACTAGCCGCCATCCAAATCCAATTAACAACGTAGTCCCAAAATATCTACAAATTCTTTTTCCCCAATTATATATATACACACACTCACTAAAAAGTAAAAGACGATTTTTAAATTAAAAAAAATAAAAAAAAATAAAAAAAAATCAACGATCACTTGACAAATATGTTTCTCTATCAAGAACCAAACAGAAACAAATCTTTTTTACTTTTATATTATATAAGTCCATTTTAGATTTTTTTTTTTTACAGAATTTGAAATACT
The DNA here is from genome assembly GCA_026214975.1 of Gentiana macrophylla. Classification (NCBI taxonomy): domain Eukaryota; kingdom Viridiplantae; phylum Streptophyta; class Magnoliopsida; order Gentianales; family Gentianaceae; genus Gentiana; species Gentiana macrophylla. The sequence continues at coordinate 106,692,752 of CM047812.1, read as the reverse complement.
GACGGCCCCATGATTATGCAACGAATAGAGCGCCACTAATTTATTTTTGGATGGTGTTTACTGTTTACATATGTGAAAACAAAATCTAGACAAGTAATGATACAAGAACCACGGTTCATATACAACGAATGATGATAGAATATATGATAAAATTTTACAATACAACCGTTGTATGATGGTTATATCAAGTGACATGCATTACAATATTTCATTTTTGATATCTCATACACGATAAAAATGTATTATGTGAAATAGGGTAAAAATAAAAGACTTTAATATATGTCACTTGATACAAATTTCCTACGACTGCTACTTAGGGCGCGAGCGAAGTTATGATACTGGTCGAAATTTGTAATATTTTGTAAACTAAACTTAGTCTTCTATATTATATAGGTCAGTTTCATATATATGTGTACCTATATTAGTCTTACCACCGTAATATATTTTTGAGGGATCGGCTGATTCAATTCTTATAGATTGCAGCCGCCTTAATGCTACACCACTTAAATCACTCATTTAGAGATTCCGTATGATGGTCTACGTCATTATCAATAAAACCTATAATGCAATCAACGGTGTAAATGTAACTTATATCACTCGTATCTAAACGTTTATACATGTATAGTTACTCCAATTAGACTATGCAATATCGTCTAAAAGATAAAACAAAGAAAGATTTTATGGTGCAACGGTTGTATGAAAGTTGTTTCGAGTGGCATATGTTATAGCATTTCATTTTTACTCTTTTTCATATAATTAATACACTCTTATAGTTATTGTGTGTGAGATGTTAAAAAAATGAATAGTTATAATGTATACCACTTAATACAATATTCCTACGAAACAAAACCATATATTTTAACTTCGAGGAGAGATTGGATAAACATATCGCGAAGAACAACACGAATTTCGGCTGTTAACGGTTAACTACAATACGATAACTATGATTACTGCATAATAAATACACGTGGCAATTTCTGGTAACTTTCTACTGTTCATTAGCCCACTACTACAAAAGGATGAAAAAGGTCACGTGATTCACGTGAATCACTGTCCCTTAACCGGCGTCCCACTTTATCGAACCGCACAACTAACAACTGCAAGTGGTGGTAGAGGTAGTGTACTAACAATTTGCAACAACAAACTGCCTTTTTACCTATCCTAATCCTTATCCGATATTTTCACCCTTTTTTTTTTTCTTTTTTCATTTTAATTTAAAAGTAATAAACTTTTCTACCTTTCACGGTAAAAAAGTTGTTGAAGTGGAAGGCAATCCGTACCCTGGTCGACCTTTGAATGGAACCGCTACCGGCGGCGGTAGCTGCGGACGGACGCCGGAGACGGTCGGAAACTCACCGCACTTTTGACAGCGAGCAACTACCAGGATCTGACGACAGGACGGGCACGAGGAGTGCGAACAGAGCCAAGTGTCAATGCACTGTACGTGGAATCGATGTCCGCACTGCGGAAGAACACGGATCTCGTCGCCGTCGGCGTATTCCGTCAAGCATATAACACAATCGACTGTCGTACTTGCTTTTCCGGCAGCTTCGTCGGAGAAGGTGGAAGAGGAAGAAGAACCGAATACATATTTTGGCAGGGACTGTACAACCTTCTTCTTCAAACCTCTGTTCGCAGCTAATTGACTCCCATACCGACCGCCGCTACCGGCGGTCCCGCGGCGGAGCCAGGCGCATCGAGCAACGGCGATAAGTCCAACTGCGCAGATTAGAGCACATAGGAGAGCTGCGAGGATGACGACGAAGTCGGATTCGACGGAATTGGGTATAGGTGGCTCTGCAAGAGCCGATTTGGAGGGAGTTGAGTTAGTGTTCAAGAGAATTCGAGCCATGGATCATGAAATAGAGGTGGGAGTTGAACGAGTCAGTATATATGTGTAGTAGAGAGGATAACAGAATGATGAGAAGTGTGATAAGCTTTCGTATATATTTTGGAGTAGGATTTGTATGAGTCAATATACTTATGTGTCATACCCGATCCCATTAAAATTGTTACGCCCCGTTCTAAAAATTGAGACATCTTTCGTAAACGAACGTCTGATGCATGATAACCGATTCGATTAACATTGTTATGCCCCGTTATGAAAACCGAGACTTCTTTCGAAAACGACCGCCGAATGCGTGAAAATTGAGTTTCTTAATTTTAGCTTTGATTTTAATGTAAGCTGACATTCGGTAATGATTAAAAGTAATTAGATTTCGTGTTTTAAACTTAGAGAACTCTCACAAGTTAATGCCAGATAAAAAGGATTTCGGTTATAGTTTTCCGTGCGATGGTCCGGGAAGAGGTGGTACTTGCGATATTTTTGCATGGGGCGCATTTTATTTGGCAGTTTTTTGGATGTTAAATACTATTGGATGGGTTACTTTTTATTAGCATCGGAAGCACATCACATTATGGCAGGGTAACGTTTTCCAGTTTAATGAATCTTCCACCTATTTGATGGGGTGGTTAAGGGATTATTTGTGGTTAAACTCTTCCCAACTTATCAATGGATATAACCCTTTTGGTATGAATAGTTTATCAGGCGTTTCTGCTTCCTTCCTTGTTCGATTATGTTTGGAGAAGAACGAAAATCGTGGTAATTATCAGTTGATTTTCTGAAGTAAATAATCAAAACGATAACAAATTGGTGAGGACATTGGGTAGTTTTTTCATGACAATCTTTATTGATGAAATTAGGGTTCTTGCAAGTCAATTGTAGTGTCTTGGTTTTTTCATCGTAGGAATTCATAGTTCACAAAATGATTTCGGTCTAGTACCACTAAATGAGTCATAAATAATCCGGTCAACTGTTTAGACCGTCGTCCTCGTTTGGCCTAAAAGAGCTAATCCGAGTTGACAAGACATTTATATCTCAAACTTATATAAGGTGAGCAAACTATTACTTTACAAATGTGAGACTTTACATTCTCTCACCCTTATAAGGGACTGTCGTCCTCGTCAGAATTTATCCAAGTGGACTTGTCTCAGTTTCGTCCCTAGCAGAGGAGTCTAAAAGTGCCACACACCGTCTCTCACAGCGTGGCACTTAGGTCCGTCTGATAGTCGACTCTGAATACCATTTTGTAACGCCCCAGAACTTGGGTCTGACGGCTACAGGAATTTTGACACGTGGTCTGAAATTTGTCAATATTTTTATCGTATCACACATATATTTGGATATTCAATTTTATACATGTAATTATGGGTAATAGACAAAAACAGATGGTCAATACATAAAAATAAGTGGTCAATTGCATATATATGTATGTTTATAAAAAAATCTCTACTATTCATACATAATATTTTAATTTTAGAGGGTCGACCGCACCCCCTTGTCTTAATGTAGAGCTGCCCCTACTAGCGGCACTAAATGAGTCATAAAAGACACGGTCAACTGCTTAGACAGTCGTCCTCGCTTGGTCTAAAAGGGCTAACCTGAGTTAACAAGACATTTATGTCTCGCATTTATATAGAGGTGAGCATGTTATTACTTTACAGATATGGACTTTACATATGTGACGCCTAACAATATTAACATTAGAGAACAAGGCGGAAGACAAAACGATAGACTCGGGCAACTAAAACGATAGACTCGGATGACCTACATAAACGTTATCATCCGGGGAAAGCTAATATCGTTGCAGATGCTTTGAGTTGGAATTCATCTTCAATGTTCATTTCTATTTCGACCAAGATGCAACATCTGACCAGAGAATTTGATAGGCTTTTATTGGGAGTGTTTGCGAGAGCATTCGGTTTTGTGGTTGCATCCTCAGTAGTGATATGCCTAAATCGTAATTCAGCCCACGGATCCTTATTCGGGTCCATGCGACCCCTAAAATAGTGGACAAAGCCACCGGCCACCACAATCCGCGAACTCGCAAGGCATCGGTCCCGCTCCAAGCCTTTGGTCCTATGCGACGCTATCAGGCTAGGAGGCCGGCCCACGAACCCTAGGTCATTAGGTCCGCCAGAGACCAGAGCCGCCAACATAAAGATAAGACAAGCTACGACCGCCAGGACACATCAGGCCACGAGGCCCTCAGGCCGTTAGGTTTTCAGCTCGCAAAAGGCTTTCAAGCCGCTGTTGGAAGTAGCGCCCGAAAAACAATTTATGTAATTGTTTTTATAATTAATAAATGACAGATTTATTCTCATCTTATTATTTTCTTTGTGCTTATATTTAATACACTGCTGAAAACCCCAAGTCGTATCTTATGTAGGCATATAACTTAGCGTGTGTCACACATGAGGATTAAATTTATGATGATACACTTGAACTATTAGTCCGTGGTGAACTTAATCAAAGTATGGGGTCTATTGATTAAACCATCATTAATGCGCCCAGAACACTTTATGGTGTGATTGTCTTATCCGGACCGTCGACATTGGTTGTCTAAGTGGGGCATTTATATATGATGAGAGTCATATAGGACTGTACCGATTTAATCTGCGTTTCTCATATAATTCCGTATTTGAGAAATCTCATTAAATAACAAGATAATCATATATGGATTAACCTTAATCCTAAAGTGATTGCATACTCCTACTGGTTTCAGGATAGGGTTTGATGTGTTCGTTAAGGATCGCTAAGAGGCGCGGTCCGAATCACTTTTACGTTGGCATTATTCTGGAATGAGTGAGAAGTGTGTGTCTCATAGATATGGAAACCATTCCTTCTTGCGGGAAGTAGAAAGACAATCTCCTTATTTGTTAATCCTAGAAACTGGTCGATCTGTGGAGTTCGTATTGGTTATGAACTAATTGATCACTAGTGGGTTAATGGTAAATAAGGATAAGATGTATTAAAGAAGGTTTACGGAAATAATCCCGCTTCATTACGGATAGATTATGGAGGGTTAGTTTGTATGTAATGATTATATCAATGGACACTTATCGACTCGACGTTTTGAAAATAAGTTATATCTATAATCGATAGAGTTCGGTTGGATTTATGGCAGTAATTCCGAATTAATAAGTTGAGTAGAATATTTTGTTCGATTAATATTTTATTTAATTTATTGTAATTACTTTGGTTATAGGTCCATTGGTCCCCTGGTTGGCTCTAACACGCGAGTGTTTTCTCGCTTTATGAAACTCGTTAATAAATTAAATAATTGCCTATTTAATGAATATACGAGATTATTTATTTGGTAAATAATATGTAAAATAGAAAAAGACATTTTCTATTAAATTAATGACAATTGTGGCGCCTACTTTTGTGATAAATTAGGAAAAGAAATTTTCCTAGATTATGTCACATGTGTAATTATTTATTTATTTATTTATTTATTTGTTAGATAATTAATGAAAAAGATATATGAGATTGATTTTTTTGAGAATTATCTCTTATTTTATGGCAAATATCATTTCCACATGGAAATATGTAATTGTATTGTGAAAATGATAACTCTCTTTACTAGTTATTTTCCTATATAAACAGAGTTTCTCCCAACACAATAACACACAATTATTGGCGCCACATTATAATAAAAGGAAGAGAAAAATTAGTTTCTCGTTCTAGTTATTGAGAGAAGAAAACCTAGGGTTTTTCTTGGAGCATATTCGAGGAGGTTCTACGACGAGAATCGACGTCCACCAGTCGTCGCTTGGAGATACAACTCGGAAGATCACGGCTTCTCATCTTCTTGTAGATTGTTAATTATTTATTTGGATCATATCGTGGTAAAATTGCATGCGAATTTATTCGTAGCTTCCGATGTGCATGATCGAGCGTCTCGTTCGGTGCTGTGAATCAGATCTGACGATCCAATAATAGATCGGATCCGGATTCGGGTTTCTGTATATCCAACAGCCGTTAGGCCCTCCAGGCTCGTGACCTGCCCGCACCCGCCAGTTGTCATGCTCTAACCAGTCGGCTAGCTCCAAACCTCTATAAATACCCACATCACCTCCATCACAAAAGGAGGAGGAGTCTTCACTTCTAGAACTACGCATGGTTTGATCCCTTACAAAGGGTACGTAGGCAGCCTCTTAAGGCTCAGCTCATTATCAATAAGCACAAAATACTCCTCTCATCTTGCTCTAAAAGATCTTCATCTTTGTTCTTGAGCACCACCACTTGCACCACCATAAATTCCACAGCACTACCGTGTGTCGCCGTATGAACGTCACTTTTATTGCTAGATATCCACCACAAATCACCGCTAATTTACCCGAGATAATTTCGACATTGTCAAGTAGCTAGACCATATTGGATCGATTGAATTAAAGCGGTTCAATTCTGAGATCCTCTTTTGCGAAAGATGAAGAAATGGGTCTTCAATGAAAGGACCACGAACTTTCAGTTGAAATCAAAGGGTTCCTTATGATTCAGATATCATCAAGGGAATCCTGACAGAGGTACCAGTCAAAATTCAATGTCCTTCTGAGCACCAAGAAGATGTATCGTGACCTTGAGAATCACTTTTGATGTGAGGCATGAAGCATAGTGTGGAAAGTTTATATCAGAGTGTGCAGCCTGCCAACAGTTTTAGGCAGATCGAACACCAACGTCCAATTAGGCTGTTGAAGCCTTTAGAGGTACTCTATGGAAGTGGGATGAGGTCAATATGGACTTTATCACGGGGTTGCCTAAGAGCAAAGGTAATGAGGATGCCATCCAGACGAAAGTAGACCATATAACTAAGTCATGCTCACTTCACACCTCTTAGAAATGGTGCTCCAATTGATGTCCTAGCACATTTATATGTTGACAAGATCATCTTGTTTCATGAAGTCTCCATTGTTGTACTGTCGGGGAAAGAAAAGCTCACTTCAGAGTTTTGAAAGGTCAATTTAAGCTTGTCGTCTGAGGTTCAAGAGTAAGTAGCCATCGTACATGAATCTTGTGGAGTATATTTACAATGACTCTTGTCATTCAAGGGTGTAATGAATTGCTTGTCACTCTTGTATTGGATGAAGTTTGGGAGAAAAAATTGACATGGCCTTAGTAGTTCAAGATATGGTGGGTAAAGTTGCTTTAGCGGAAGAAAGGCTTAAGGCGGCCTTAGGCAGACATAAAAAATTGAGTTGATGCCGAGAATCATCCTTTGACTTTCAAGGTGGGGACATAGGCGGCTGTAGGATTTTTGATATGAAGGTCAGAAATTTATCATTTTTTTTTCGTATCACACATATATTTGAATATTCAATTCTATAAATGTAATTATTGGGAAATAGATAATATTGGTACATATAAAAAAATCCTCTACTATTTAGTGACACAATATTTTTATTTTAGGGAGTCGGTCACACCCGTATTCACTTATGTAAAGCCGCTCTGGTGGGGGGGGGGGGTGGGGGGTGGGGCGGGGTATACGGAGTTAAGCTTTTTGGACAGAAAAGAAAGTTGAGCCCGAGAATCGGCGGACAATTTGAGATTGACGGGAGGCATATTTGTGATAAGTATGTATGATTTAATGTTATACAGTTTGACTTCTTCGTCTTATATATTCTTGAAAAATATTTATTGCCAAATTATGTGAGCCTTATCAACAACCCTAAAATAAACTCGTACAGAGCTTTAGCACATCCAATCAAAACCAAATATATAGACAAGCTTCTAAAATTAGGCAAACGTGATAATATAATATTGACAAGAAAACCAATACCATGAATATATAATTTCACCAAATAACATAGAGCTGGTGGGACGTCAACATATTCACAATGTTTTATCAAACTTTTCAGTAATTTATAAATAATTTTATTGGCATTTCTTTCCATTTTAGAATAATTAAAATGGATAAAGTGCAGGGAAGTTAAAATCATAACGTATGGTTTTCTTGTGGTTTATAGAAAATAAGAAAGCTACCAATGTGGTGTCGTGTTTCATTTGGAATTGCTATATATTAATTGTATAGAGTTTTTTTTATTAGAAATAATGAATGACTATATATATATATATATATATATATGAAAATGATACATACACATACACTTATCCACACACATCCACATAAAGATGGATTTTGTAGTCCTGGATTTTTGTTTTTCTGTTTTCTTTTTTATAGTTTTAAAATGTGTGGTGAAAAATGATAATTGCAGATGCGTGTATGGATAACTTTACGTGTCTAAATCATCTTCTATATATACACACACTTTATTAACATATTAAAAAAATGGTATTCAAAAGGACGGGGACAGTACGAAATCCACTCTGGATTTATCATGTGGAAGTAGATATATATAATAGAGATGGGAATATCCGAATATGTCTCTTCTTTAAGGGTTTTTTTTTTTAAATTTATTTTTTATGGCCCATAAGCCATGTGATTTACTCCCCTACTTGACCCGCCCCCATATGCTCTTGTATTATTTCGGAACGGCTTACCAAGCTTCAAATGTATCTTGCCAATTCTGTTGTCACGCCGTTGCCGTCTGACATCTCTATCTTGTTAGTCAAGTCTGGTCATCCTCTGGATGATCCGTCTCATTATAGTATGGTGGTCGGCCTTTTACGCGGACCCGACATTGTCTTTGTTGTCAACAAGTTATCTCAATTCATGCACTGCTCGGTTGATGTTCACTGCGCCACGCAAAACGCTCTTTTGCGTTACCTACTGGCACCACTCATTAGTTATGGTATTCAACTTCATTGCCACTCCCTCTTGCTTTGTATGTATTCTCCAACGTTGAATGGGGTGGTGACAAGGATAATTTTCAGATCCACTAATGCTTATGTCATTTATCTCGTAAAAATGTCATTTCCTGAGTTCAAGAAACAATCTATTATTGCTCGATCGCTCACCGGCGTAGAGTATAGGTCGGGTGCGCTTTCCACCTTGATCTATTTGGATCATTTTTCTTCTTCGTAATCTCGGCTTCTCTCTCCCAACCTCCGGTTGTTTATTATGATAATCTCGGCACCACCCAATTTTGCTCTAATCCAAATTTTTCACTCACGGATGAAGCACGTTTGCTAATGACTAATACTTCATTCGAGATCAAGTACAACGTGGTATTCTATGTATCGCCATGTTAATGCTCAAGACCAACTAGCTGATTGTCCCACGAAGTCATCATCCTGTCTGGCTTTTCAACATCAGCATACCAAGTTAGGCCTCATCTCTCGACCAACTTGAAGGGTAGTAACAAGTAATAACAGAAATTATATAAATATTATTCATTGTAATTATTTGTAACTAATTATTGTATACCCTTGACTTGAGAGGTCTAGAACCTTCAAGTGACAGTCACTATATATATATATATATACATCGTACATCATTCAAAAGTGTGAATACATACAATATTTTCCTGATCAATCTTTTCTAATAACAACTAGCTCACAATAAAGACAACTTTATCTTCTAAGAGAACTTTTTTGGTTTGCATTGGGAATATCTTAAATTCAAAATCTGGAGAAATATTTAGGTGTATCTTTACAACATAAATGGAACAAAAATGCTTAGTGTGATTTCATTATTGGCATATAATTTGGCCAAAATTGCAAATGTGGAAAGCTAATATATACTCCTTTATATCGGGTTGGTCGATGCATTCTTATCCAATATGTTCTTACTACGAAGCCATATTATTTTACGCAAACAGTGCGGCTGCCTTCCGCAGGTGATGATGCATGAGCTGGAAAAAATTGAGAAATTTGAGTGAATTTTTCAGAAAATGCATATCTATCGTGTATTTAGAGATCATATGGTTATAATTGAGAAATTTGAGTGAATTTTTTCTCTTTCAAGGAAGAAAAAGAAAGGGAAATCGGTTGGATTTCAAGATATCAAGCAAAGAAAGAAAACACTCTTCTTAATTCCTAGGAAACTCTTGAAACTGAGTGTCTATAACAATATTGTACAACAAATCCACTTGAATTTTATGTGAGTTGCCTATATGATCTTTGTTCTTTAATTGAATTAAGATGGGTGATGGAACACAATGTAATATATATAATAGCTTTTTTTACATGAGTCCGGAGGCAACCGCCCCCTCTTAGCCATACATTGGTCCGCTCCTGACCGGTTATCAGACGTCTTCCAAACATGAAGATTGGTGAAATTAGCATGGGGACTTTGTTATTGATAAGGACACTTTGAGGGTTAATAAGTGTTGAAGGCAAAATATGTAAACCCGATGGATAAACCTAAACCAACATGTTCGTATCTCTGGCGGCGTAGCATATGTATGGCAGCATATAACGTTATAGATCTAAGCTTAAGGTTAGTCAATTGGGGAAAAATATTATATAGACTAATATATTTCACCGCTTGACCCATACATCTATATAATATGTGAGGCGAATTATTTATATATATTTATATATATGTTCATCACTACCATTTAAAATAACATTCATATAAGTAAGTTATCGTATCCCTCCACCAAATATCGAGTACAATATACCTGATAGCGATGCCACCACGGTTCCAGTTCCATAGCAATGAGAAAAGGAAAAAGGATAAAGGAAAAAGGATAAAGGAAAAGGATAAACTGAAAAGAAAAAAAAAGGAATCAATAACTTTTGTTTTTGAGACTTTTATTATGTTTCATATGTGATATTGTTTTCATTACATCTTATATTTATTTATTATTGTGTACATTTAGTCTTATGTATGGATTATGAAGAAAACACCATTTTTCATAAATTAAAATCACAATTAGAAAATTAGTTCTTTCCAAGATGGAAAAAGCATATGTAAAAATGTTCACTATCTGGTAGCTTCTTCTTTTTTTTTTTTTTTTTTTTTTTTTTTTGGAGAGGGTTAGTAGTTTCTTTCTTAAGCTTCATTATTAAGAAGTTGAAGACAATTGTGCCTAAGAATCTATTACTTTAGTAGACTTCTTTTTCTTTTTCTTTTTTTCCTCTCCCACTTTAGCAAAGATGATTCGTTTGGATAATACTCTTGCCTTATATCATTGAATGATAATTGATGAAAAATTATAATAATACAACTGTCATAAACTAATTGTCTTATTTATATTCTTTCACATATATTTGATGAAAATGGATAAAAATAAAACAATATAATATATGTTATTTGATACAACAAATTGTTCTAACGCCCGCGCCCCTGATATCGAAGTCCTTATCAGGATTACGGGGACGCTCGACACGCGACATTTTAAGAATACTAAAACCTCACGTAAGTCTCGTGTCATATCGAATAAAAAATAATTTCGCGCGAAAAAAAAAAAAAAGTTGAAGACTCGGGAAATAGACCATCAGGGTCTTCCAAAACAACCACAACCAGAATACAATTGTTGTCAAACTAGGTCATAAAAAACTATAAGCAAAAATTGTTATGAATTACAACTCACTTGTCTAAAAAGAAGGAACAGCTATAAAAGAAAACGAAAACATAAACGACTTCATTGTTCCATCCTAAGCTCTCCACTCGTCGTCAAATCAACATGTACCTACTACCTTCTTATTCTAAAAAAAAGAGTGAGGCCATGCACATGCTCAGTAAGGAGGAAGAAGATCAAAAGGGATATTGATGTATGTCGGATGCTTTGAGACACGCCATTAATCTACTTCATCCACTTCACAAATGGTTTAAAGGTATGACTTAAAAACAGTAAAAACATGTTTAAAACATAACATGAAACATAAGAATGTCCAACATAAAACCAACTTGAACAATACGTAGAAACCATGTCTATTAACTACTTCCGCCATCTTGCACATACTTGTTCGTTTCATTAATTACTTACTTATTGTGTTTAACCTGCTGATCAAACTTAAGTAAGCTATCTACTAACCCGCACTTTACTAGTAAACAAATTGTAGCATATTCGTGTCTTGCCTATCATGTTCATATCTCTTACTGACTTAGCATAATCATTTTCTTGTCTTGTCATGTCTTGTCTTACGTATTCATGTCATGTTCATGTTGCAACTTTGGGTAATATGACTGGCACATCCCTGCGTGACACGTAGGGTCACGGTACTCTTGTAATACATCGTCTTGGGAACGACATGGGTAATCACCAACCATACATCCAAATACGATCTATGAGTCGATCGCAGTGTTCTTGTAACGCGTTGTGAGTACATATTTAGCGCGTAAAGCACATAGGAGCACGTAAAGCACATAAGATCATGTTTAAAACCATATCTAACCTACATGAGCATACAAAGGTCATAGCAATACCGAACTACCATTATATCACCATTACTAGTAACCAATAACTTAGAACATTTTACGGGAAAGTAACTAGAAAAGAGATTAACGTTCCGAAAACATAGTTTGGCCAAATACCTCGCAACACATAATTATGTCTAGTTTCATGCAGTTACATTAAAACAATATCCAGAACAACTTAAAGGCGTAATCTTTGGACTAAAACGGAACCTTTTGATAAAAAGAACTCCTTACCTTTTAGATGAGCCGAACCAAACAAAAGACGACGATTAACCTTCGAAACCTCATGAACCTACGAACACCTGAAAACCTAACATGAATCCTTTGAATCCAAACTATAAATGAGATTGAAACTATGAATTAAACCAAAGGCTACAATATTTACCTTCTTGAGATGAGACAAGATTCAAACCGGTCTGGACAAGGTCGACGCGCATCCTGAACACCAAAACTAGGCGGCTTAACCGAGAGCGCGGGCTCGGTTCAAATGAGTCGGAAGACACAGGCATGTCTTGGGATGTTTGGGTCCTCGATTCGAAGGGCTCACGGACAAGTTCGGTTTTGCAATTAAATGATTATTTTATTTTCAAAGCTGAAACCCTTTCATCTTCCATTTACTGTAGCATATTGAATGCGTCAATAATGCTGAACTTGTTCCAATTCCATCAGTTTTTTTTAAGCCATCATCTCCTATTTCCAGCTTATATATTCACTCCTCTTCTTCAACTCGTTTGAGCATCAGACTGAAAATTCTTCTTCTTCTTCTCCTTTTTATGGAAATAGAGAGTTCATACAAACAAGTTCTTAAGCAAGTGAAAGTTTGGTGCATCTTGTCGTTGCTAACTGCTCTATCTGGAGACTAACGTTCGTTGAAACTCAAAGCACTCGACGGTGAGGGACGAATTAGTCTTAGAAAAACTGTGTTAAACACATGGCTCGGTTTTCTTTCTTTCTTTCCTTCTTCTTTCTTTCGCTTGGAATTGTATTTTCGTTCTCTAGTATTTTATTTTGTCAATGTAATCAGATTGCTATACTGAATAACATATATGACAACTAACATGGTGTTATCGTAACAAAAACACATACATTGGTGTTTATCCAGTGACGGACCTACATACAACTAAGGGGGCAATTGCCCTCCATTGATCCGGAAAAAAATATAGTCATCTATGTAGTATTCATGTTGTTTGCCCCGAACCTACATACAATTAAGGGGGCAATCGCCCCCATTGATCTGGAAAAAATATACTCATCTATGTAGTATGCATGTTGTTTGCCTCCCCTCGCCCTAATTGTTGTATTTGCCTCTGAGTCATTAAAGGCTTTAATAACATGTTGTCCTGTTGCTGTAGAGTAAAGACCTTGTCCGGCTTGTCCATGTATTGTTTTAATTGTTGAGCATGATAAAGATATGATAGACCTTGTATTGACTAAATGAAAATCTTACCGGTGAGGGCTTATGTAATAGCAGCTATTATATATCAGAAAAGAAAGGAGAATCAATGGTTGAAAGCTTGACTAAAGTATCCATGGTAGTAGCCATGAATATCCATTTCCTTAGTTAAATAAGTTGTAACCATGAGATGATTGCATATAACCATCTTTGAGGAATGCACTAGTTAACTTAGCATTCCATTGTCGACTAGTCTGCCTTAATCCATATAGAGATTTGTTTGGCCTGCCTTTGAGGCTTTGTCGAGACCTTCAAGAGGATTCTTGTAAAATTCCTCCATTAAGTATTCATGGATGATAGCATTGTTCACGTCAAATTGATGGCAAGAAATATTCATATAGTACAAGTGAGTAAGAATCAAGAAAGACTACAATTTGTTTTGATTTTCTATTATCTTTCTATGGAACCTTCTAACTTCCTTTTTATTCTAAAACCCCCTATTCCTTTTTATTCTAAAAACCCCTTTACAAATGTCTTGTACTACCTCCGTCCCAAAATGTAAGTCCTTGTTGACTTTTTAACATCAAAAAAAAAATCCTCAAAAAAAAATTACATCACCCTAAAATTTATTTTATTTCATTTTCACGCCGAGTGCTTTGCGGAAGAAAAACATAAATAAATCCGATCTAATTTATCGTAATAAAATCATTCAATTTCATTCGATTATTAGAAACAAACAAGTCATAACTAAATCGAAACAAACAAGTCATAAACTAGTTGATTTAAGGCTCCTGGTATGGCCACAGCTATTATCTTCCTGCCAAAGCAACTTTTTAATCATTTTTTGTTATTCCCTTTTTAACCCTTACACCTGTCCCATATTTAACATCGCAGTTCATCTTCCCGTACGGAACTTTTCCTACTCCACCCCTGCCATTTTTCTCCTGAACGGTTCATGTTTCCCAAACCAACACTTAAATAACCCCAATTTCCTCTTCAAACAAAAATAATCAACTCGAATCCATCCAATTCTCAACCTGGTGAAATACATTCATCCAAGAAGATGAAGCTCTATTTTTTATTTTAATTTTTTTGAAAATCAAGGAGATAATGTTCTAAAATAAAAGTTGTGTTACGAAGAATTAGTGTTAAAAAGAAATTTGGTTTAAGAGTAAATTTCTGAGGATATTATTTCCACACAACACGCACATCAAAGTACTTGTATTCTTATTTGCTAGCTGATTTTTGTTTTTTAAACGATTTTGCTTTTTCAGCTTTTGTTACTCTTAGTTAGGGATTTCATAAGTTTCTGTTTTTGCATGAATTTTGCTCCTGTTAGCTTCTGTTGTTTGCTTTAGGCTACTGCTGCTTCGATTTTTCTTGAAAAAAAAAAAAAATGAAGAATCATGTTTGGACTAAACTCATGTTCCATGTTCACTCTGTGCTGCGTTGCTCTGCATTGCTTTGGGTAGCTGAATAGTGAATATATCTTCATGCTTGTTTAGTGGATTGAATAGTTAATGATGATGTATTTGTTGTAAAACCAGATTTCTTTCTAGGATGTTTAATGATGCATGTATCATTTGGAATGAATCTATCTTTCATTCACAGGAAGAAAAGAAAAAAAATTCACTTTGAGCTGTTTTTCTTTAGAGATAAATAAGCCAAGAATAAAATCCTTGTGATTTTTAGTTTTTAATGCTTTGTGAAAAATTGAATTTTACATTTGAAAAGAATATGAGTATATTAAAATAAAAATAAAAAATAAAAAAATATATGTAAGTGAAGGTGAGAGGCGGTAAGAAGATTTATAGCTAAAGATCTCATAATGCGACAGTGTAAGTGTTAAAGGAATAATAACAAAAACGATTAAAAAGTTTCTTTGGCGGGAAGATAATAAATGCGCCATACCACATGAGGCCTTGATTTAATTAAATAAAGAGGTTGCTAGAAAAAAAAAAAAAAAATCAGATCACAAGGCATTTTTGACTAGGAAGGAGGGGAATGAATTTGACTTGTAGACTTGTTGCAATTTTGAAGTTTTGTTTGTCGATTGAAACCATTTATTACTATGAAAAGAAACGTACGCGAACGGCTTTAATCTTCCTCCTCCTCCTACTGGAAATCGCCGTAATTGCAAGCTGCGAATCTGGTCTCCTGAGAAGAGATTTCCTTTGTCCGTGGGTTTCCTGTAACTCAAATCTTCTTCTCTTCTTAAATTAATCAGAAGGAAAAAAAAAAGAGAGAAGAAGATAAAGTATATAATCTATATCTGAACTGGGGCATATCGTTTTCTTGGGTGGAGCCGTAAGTTTCAATGAAAATTAGCTCTTTGTTTGTTGCATTATGCATTTTACTAGGATTTCTAGTTATAGTTGGTTCGGCCAGAGGTTTTTTGAATGATTACAAGACTGTACCTGGACGAATTTTCACTGGAGCCAAACAGCAGAGGAGTTTTAATCCTTCTCCAACGAGAAGGAAACCATTGTCTGTTGCAAAGTAAGCTTCTTTTTCTGTTTTTGTTCTCATTTGATTTTAATTTCTGTTGCAAAGTGAGATTTTTTTTTTTATGTTTTTGTTCTCATTTGATATTAATTTCATTCAATGTCTTCTACTAGGTTTAATGAGGTTTAGTGATAACTCTTAAGGTTTGATTAGGATTCTAGGTTTGTATTTGATTTGCTGACACAATTTCGTTTTCAAAATTTAAACTACATTTGTTGAATAGTTATGAAGGGATTCCTTAAGATAAAGTAGAGATGCAGATGAATTAAGAGAAAGAACTCAAATTTAAAACTTACTTGGTAAGAAATGGACAAGAAACCCCATCACGTACAGAAGCTGTGAGAGCAAATGAGAATTGGGAGAAACAACTCAAATTAAGTTAGCAGGATGCAGAAACAGAGGTCAACTTTACAGGTAGATGTTTCCTTATGGTGCACATAGCGTGCCATTAGTCATCACTGGCCTTAAAGTACACATTTTATCTGATGAATGCTTCATCAGTATACTTTTTGAGGTTAGGGGCAAGTGGTTTCCTTGGGCCTGTACCGATTAGCTAGAAATTGTATCGTCAATTCAGCTAGCTTATGCCTTAGCATTAGCTAAATCGACAGATTTCAATTGCAGACGTACAGCTGCATCAATGAGCCTGTCAATGAAGGCGGTTGGTGTCGATATAACTCTTTCTTGTTTTAGATAGGACTTTAACTTTAGCAATCTATTTCTATTTCCTTGAGGATTGGGTTTCTTTGACCCATTGGTAAAACATGGAATCCTCCTTCCTTGAAGAATATATATTTCCGAACTTCTCTACCCTTTACATTGCTCAATGTGGCTGCCTGCTTCAAGTTCTGTAACGTTGATGTGGAAAATCTGGATAAAGTTTGACTAAAGTTACTCGAGTTCTTTTTTTTTTCTTCCCTTAACCTATAAATGTAATCATTTATCATATTTATCAACCAGGGAATCTGAAACAGCGCTTGTTGCTGCTGTGGATGGCAAAATTTACTTACTGGATCTTGAATCATTGAAGCCACTTTGGTCATTTGCATCTGGGTCAGCAATTTACTCTTCAGATCAAGCCCCTGTCGGTACTGACAATGACAATGAAACAGCAACAGGGTTAGAAAGTGATTATTACATTGATTGTGGGGATGACTGGGAATTATATGCTCACAGCAGGCTTGGGAAAGTGGTATGTTTCAATTTCAAATATTGGATCTTTATCATTCACAGCACCTTTCTGAATCATTCAATTGGTTTTTAACTTGTCCAAACATAGGTGCTGGTGGAAGTTGTGCTAAATAGAAGTGTTCAGTTAGTCCATTAGTGTTTCACTCTTAAAGCTATCTTGCTGAATTTATGCACTCGATTTATATAAGCTCTCAATGATCACCCCGCATTGTGGAGATCTTTGGAAAGCTAATGATTTTTTGTCTTCTGCTATATGCTATATAAAGGCCTATCGGAAGTATTGGGGCGCCTTTACTGGCACCACGGTGTTTTACTGCGGCACTACACCGAAGAATGGACTGTGAAAAAGTCGATTGTCACTGTGGTACTAGAACGGTAGATTCGGTGTGGTGTCACTAAAGACGCCTGCAGAATTGTAGATAGTATGTGGCTGATGTCGAAAATTGTACTTTTGGATATTGCCCTGTATTGTCTTTCATTCTGTTGCATTATACATGTCTAACAGTGCTTGCATACTTTCTAATGTGATTGTATGCTTACTGAGTTTTCAGAAACTTATGAAGACCCTTGAAGAATATGTCAGTTCGACGCCACAGATAGCCGAAGACGGTGGAATTGTTCTTGGATCTAAACAAACCAGAGCATTTATGGTTGATGGGAAGACAGGAAGGCTAATTAATACATACCAAATGCCTAATTCTTCTTACACAACGCAATACGTTTATCAAGACGATGATGTACTTCGTAACGGTATTGTTAGTGGACCTGGGGTGTCTACGTCTACAGAAGTGACAGCTGATGTGCTGCCACTCTACTTCACAAGGACTGATTATACACTGACATCTTTTGCTCCAAACTCAAATAAAATTCTTTGGAATTTGACAGTGGCTGAGATCGGTGCCGCTTCTCTTTGTCAAGATACCGAGGATTCATTAGATGGAGCACTTTTAGATTCAGGTTCATCTGGAGCTGGTTTCAATATGCCTTTACCGTGCCAATCTCGGGCTCTTGTTTACCGTTTTCAAAATGAGGACATATTGGAAGCGTTATCCGGATCTAGTCAGCTTACCGAGGCTAATCATCCCGGAATGATGCTCCCAGCACATGTTCCACATGACAGTCTTCCATCACAACCTAATGTCGACAAACTCTTACAGATTATTCCATCTGCACGTAATGTTGATGTAGTATTGGACTCACGTGGAAGCGGTAATACTAAATCTCTGCCTTCAGTGACGGAAGATGCTGAGATATCTCAAGGCCAGAAGAGTAAAATGCCCAGTATCGATGGATTAGGTGGTATCACTGTGATTTTTACTGCTATTGTTGGAGGCATTGTTGCATACTTTAATATCTCTTTTTTTGGTAAAACTAATGGGTGGGTTCAGCTGTTCAGCTACAAATATCCAAATACCTTACCTTTGAAAAAGAAGAAGCCTCGAAAATCTGGAAAGAACGGAAACGATGCTGAGAAAAGGGATAGAGAAGCGTTGTTGGATGGCCAGACATCCAATAATGACTTGTGGTCAAGTCTAAAGAAGCCTAATTCACTGTTGGATGATCGTAAAATCGGTAAATTATCTGTCTCCAATAAAGAGATTGCCAAAGGAAGCAATGGTACCGTTGTACTTGAGGGTTCTTATGAACATCGTCCTGTTATGTAAAACGCCTTGTTAAGACACATCATGAGGTAGCTTTCAAAGAAATTCAGAATCTTATTGCCTCTGATAGGCATCCAAATATCGTAAGATATTATGGTGAGGTTCAAGACCAAGATTTTGTGTATCTGTCATTGGAACGTTGTAAATGCAACTTGAACGATCTTATTCACCTTAACTCGGTTTTCCAAAAGAACCCGAATCATGAAGCTGTGAATGCGACGCAGAACAAAGTCCAGTTGGATTCCGTGAGTGATTATCTTCAGAAGCATAGCCTGTCCACAAAAAATGGCTACCCTTCGCATACTTTATTGAAATTAATGCGGTGAGTTTTGAAGAGTTGTGAAAAAGTTTAATCTTTATTCTTTCCAGTTAGTCATGGAGTCGGATCAATATTGATGATTACCCCTTTTTTATATAAAATAAAAATAAAAATATGAGAATCTATTTATATATCTTTGTCATTCTTATAGGCTATGTAGTATGTTGTTGTATGTTCAATCTAATGATCACATAAAAATCAAAATATTGGCATTCTTGTTCTGCCCTTGATTTTGGATATATTCGTCTTTTATTCTTAGTCTTTTAACTACTAAAAATACAGGGATGTGGTTGCTGGACTTGTGCATCTTCATGAATTAGGGATTATTCATCGAGACCTGAAACCACAAAACATTCTAATAACCTTGAAAAACTCTCTCGCGCCAAGCTCTCTGACATGGGTATCAGCAAGTGTCTTGTTGGGGATATGTCTTCTTTGACTCATCATGGAACAGGCATGTAGCTTTTTGTTTCGCACCTTTTTGTATATAATATAAAATAGGAATATAGACAGTTTTGGTCTTTTTTTGTTTCACAGTTTTTGTAGTGGTTGGAGTATGTCGTACCTTTGATGCAAGTGCTCGATGATATTGCAGGAAATGGAAGTTCGGGATGGCAAGCACCAGAACAACTTCGAAAAGATCGTCAAACAAGGGCAGTAGATTTGTTCAGTCTTGGCTGCGTTCTCTTCTATTGCATGACAGGTGGCAGACATCCATTCGGCAATCATCTCGAACGTGATGTCAATATTTTGAAGAACAAAATTGACCTTTTCTTGGTAGAAAATATTCCTGAAGCTATCGATCTATTCTCCCATCTACTTAATCCCAATCCTGAATTAAGGTTCGGCATCTAATTCTAGGGTGTTTTTACTGACACCACAGTACGTATATTTATACCTTGGCACTACACCGTAAACAATTGACTTTTTCAAAGTTGATTCTAGAGCCGAGAATCGACATGTGGAAAGTTGATTCTCAGGTCTAGAATCGACCTAGGTTGCATGAGTACGGAGGACATATGCATTAATATGAAAGATATAGGGACCAAACTTTACATAATAAAACCATAAAGACCTAATAATAAAATACTAAAACACAAATATTAAACAATACTTTTGGTGTGATAATTCTAAAGGAATCGACCGTAAAAAAAAGTATCCATGCATCGTAGGAATCGACTGTAAAAAAGCCAATTATCAGTGTGATGCCATTACAGTACTTTTGGTGTGATAATTCTAAAGACGCCCTAATTCTAATGACGGTTGCATCTGCATTCTCAAAATTATAATTTTGTTTGTATTGATCTTTAGACCGAAAGCAGTGGATGTGCTTGCTCATCCTCTGTTCTGGAATTCTGAGACGCGACTGGCATTTCTACGGGACGCGAGTGACAGGGTAGAACTTGAAGACAGAGAAGCTGGTTCTGAGCTTCTAAGGACATTAGAAAGTACAGCACCAATGGCTTTAGGTGGGAAATGGAATGAAAAGATGGAACAAGCATTTATAGACAACATTGGACGCTATCGTCGGTATAAATATGAAAGTGTTCGTGATTTATTAAGGGTCATGCGTAATAAGTTGAACCATTACAGAGAACTCCCCAAGGAGATTCAGGTATATTTCTCTTTCTTTTTTTCTTTTCTTTCTATTTCACTTTATACATATTTTGAGTCTGGCCTAAGTACTTGGAAATATTGTTGTACTTTTGGGGTTGCCTATACCTTTATTTTACAGATTTCCCTTGTTTTTACGGTATCTACCGTGATTGAATATGTATATACACACATCAATGCCTTCCTAACTTCTCTTTCCCCCACCCCTCTCTATTCTAGTAAACTAAACCTTAAGAAAATGCAACTAGCTAAAGATGTTGATAGATTTCAGACTATTATTGTTCTTTTGGGGCTGTCTATATAACTTTGGTGTTGAATAATAAACAGGAAATATTGGGAGCAGTACCAGAAGGATTTGATGGTTATTTTAGCAGTCGGTTTCCGAAATTACTGATGCAAGTGTACAATGTTTTGAGGGTTTTCTGTAAAGAAGAAGAGTGCTTCCAAAAGTATTTCAGCTGCAGCCAAACTAGTTAATTAATTACTGATTTGGCCCTAGTTATTACTGATTTACTTTTTTTAATCAAGACTCTAATGCAATGTAAGTTATGTAAATATATATATTTATATGAATGTTGTATTAAGTGGAGTATTATGATGTAACAATGAAAGATTTGTTCAGCAGTAATTTCTTTTATCAAAACAATGGATTTTGGTGGGGAATTTATATTGCTATATATACACTTTTTCTTGTGTATATGTTGTAGTAATTACATTGGAAGACACTCGTGTGTTTATGCCTATTTAGTAATAACATTATAATGAACCGTTTGAAAGCTGAATCTATGACTAAACATCTGTGTATAAAGTTTCAAAAAAACCCAAACCCCACTAGAAGAAACCTTTCTCCATAACAAAAAAATGTTGTGTCAACAGGGGATTCTGCTGCAGAGACTTCCTGTTGACGAAGTCATCATTTCATTTGTTACATCACGTTAAGACAAGTGTCCGGTTTTTGACACATGTCTTAATAAGAATCGAGAGCAGTGATGACTCCCAATAGAGAGCTTCGCAATAATATTTTCAAAATGAATATATGACATAAGTAATCTGCAATAAGAGTAGTTGCACTGCATTCTCTAAATAAATACTCTATTTTATAGTATTAAATATACATTTTTCTTCAACCAAGTAATTTGACTCAAGTGCTAAGTGACTGGAGAATGCCTAGGGAGGTCACTGGTTCGATTCTCCTTTGAGACGTCATGTTCAAAAAACTCTTGGTCAGACCTTACCCCTGAGTAAGAGTCAAACTCTGCAGGCACAACCTCGGCCGAACTCCGGATTAACCGGATCAGCGGGTTCCGGATACCGAGGGCTTTAGGCAAAAAAAATACACATTTTTCTAATTTACAAATCTCTATTCAAGATGAAATGCATCAGATTCTTTATTTTACAAGATACGTTAAATATAAAAGAAATTTACAGAATCCCCGGCCGAACTCCGGATTAGTCGGACCAGTGGGTTCCGGATACCGGGGGCTTTAAGCAAAAAAAAAAAAAAAAACACACATTTTTCTAGTTTATAAAATCACTATTCAAAATGAAATGTATCAGATTCTTTATTTTACAAAATACGTTAAATATAAAAGAAAATTTACAGAATCCCCGGCTGAACTCCGGATTAGTCGGACCAGTGGGTTCCGGATACAGGGGGTTTTAAGCCAAAAAAAAAAACACATTTTTCTAGTTTACAAAATCTCTATTCAAGATGAAATGCATTAGATTCTTTATTTTACAAAATACGTTAAATATAAAAGAAAATTTACATAATCCCCGGCCGAACTCCGGATTAGTCAGACCAGTGGGTTCCGAATACCGGGGGCTTTAAGCAAAAAAA
The DNA here is from genome assembly GCA_026214975.1 of Gentiana macrophylla. Classification (NCBI taxonomy): domain Eukaryota; kingdom Viridiplantae; phylum Streptophyta; class Magnoliopsida; order Gentianales; family Gentianaceae; genus Gentiana; species Gentiana macrophylla. Next base: position 106,670,122 of record CM047812.1, on the reverse strand, counting down.
ATTACACATTTTTCTAGTTTACAAAATCTCTATTCAAGATTAAATGCATCAGATTCATTATTTTACAAAATACGTTAAATATAAAAGAAAATTTACAGAATCCCCGGCCGAACTCTGGATTAGTCGGACCAATGGGTTCCGGATACCGGAGGGTTTAAGCAACAAAAAAAATACACATTTTTCTAGTTTACAAAATCTCTATTCAAGATGAAATGCATCAGATTCTTTATTTTACAAAATACGTTAAATATAAAAGAAAATTTACAGAATCCCCAGCCGAACTCCGGATTAGTCGGTCCAATGGGTTCCAGATACCGGGGAAGAACAGCAGAGGCAGCTAACCGGATGGCCATCCTCACATACATATACTTGAATCTTAGAACCTAGGGCTTTGTCAGCTAAGCAAAAAAAAATACACATTTTTCTAATTTACAAAATCACTATTCAAGATGAAAAGCATCAGATTCTTTATTTTACAAAATACGTTAAATATAAAAGAAAATTTACAGAATCCCCGGCCAAACTCCGGATTAGTCGGTCCAGTGAGTTCCGGATACCGGGGGCTTTAAGCAAAAAAAAAAATACACATTTTTCTAGTTTACAAAATCTCTATTCAAGATGAAATGCATCAGATTCTTTATTTTACAAAATACATTAAATATAAAAGAAAATATACAGAATCTAAAGTACAGTTTCTGAAACATTTATGGTATCTAATGCAAGTGTTCTAAAATGCTTTCCAACCATCTGAATCCTTTGTTGGTGTTTGGTTCTCAACTGAAGCCTTAAAAGGATCACTGTGTCTGAAAAGATCGGTATTATCAAAAGATGATCTGTAATCAGAGCCTGTGGTACTGTGCATAGAATCAAATCTAGTAAACGAGTCGCGTGAGGTGGGGAGGACGCCAAAGTTGTAATCAGAATCAGCCGTGCTGCGAAACGAGTCGAATCGTGCAAACGAGTCTTCTCTTGGTGCAAAAAGCCCGGAATCGTCATACTCTGAGTCCTTGGTGGTGGTGGTACTACACATAGAATCAAATCTGGAAAAGGATGATGATGATTCCTGTGGAGGAGCAAATAAGCCACAATCTTGTGTACTAAACGAATCGAATCTTGAGAAGCTGTCAATTGACCTTCGTGGCGAGTGAACATGGTTCGACATAGGCGTACTAGGAACAGAATCTGGAAATGAGAAAGGGCTCTTTTTATGGAACATATCATCTGCTAGAGGTGAGCTACCAGTATTGTACATTGGGGTACTCGGAACTGAATCGAAAAATCCGTTCTTTCTTTGGAACATATTTTCTTCTGCAAGAGGTGAGCCACCACTAGTATTATATATTGGTGTGCTAGGAACTGAATCAAAGAACGGGATTTGATTCGAGTTTGCCTTGTCTGTGAATGCGGGCCCTGTTTTTATCGGGTTTAAACCCCAGTCATCAGAACCAAAGAGAGAAGAACTATCATGATGTTGACTCTCTGATTCCTGTAAAAACATGTTTTTGCTGCTTTAAAGATGAACAAATTCAACAGAAAAGGAATTGACAAAATCGCGTAAACGGCTTATAATTATGAGAGGGAAATTTCTGATACCTTTGTAGTCGTATGATTGAAGTCCCGTGCATCATCTGCATCGTATTGGGAGTCAAATGTACCCCAACTAGGTTCATCAAAAACTGTGTCCTTAGAAGGATCAGATTCAGCAGCCACGTGTTCTCTGTGCACACAAGAATGAAACTGAAGTCTGAAATCTAAGGACTAAAAATATTACGTAACGATTTGTTCAAGAGCTGAATTCTGTTAGAAGATAAGGGTATATTAGTCTTTGTGTGTAAGTTTGTTATGGAGGAGGTGTACTAGAATATCTAGTACTAGATTTTATTCCTAGAATACTATCTTGTCTTATTCACTACCTAATACTATTTGTAAGGACTAAGGTATCTGTTTTGGTTAATGAGAAGATTATCATTCCGTCTCTAAATTCAAGTTGGTATCAGAGCCTTTTCCGGCGATGGCCGACCCTGGCGAAACAGCCACCGGAGCAACTGCTCCACCACCCACAAATACATCTTCATCTTCTATACCACCACCCACAGCTGCAGTTCTTACTAACATATCTTCATCCTCTGCTCAAACAGTCACTGGAACTCTACCTTCATATTCCACCATACCTCTCACTACTGGAACTTTTCCTACCTTTGGTTCCACCTCCTACATCCGGTCACCGGTTCCCAACTTGTCCAGCTACATGCAACCAAATCCTGAAAGAACAAGCTTCACTAGCTCCCTGCTGCAAAATCCGATTTCCCAGGTTCCTTTTCCACCATCGATGAACACCGTAGATCCCTTCAATGGAAGTTTGAATCAAGCGTGTACCATCAAGCTTGATAGATCAAACTATTTACTCTGGAAATCTACCGTCCTACCGATTGTAAGAGGGCACAAGTTGGATGGTCACCTCCTGGGCACTAAACCAAAACCACCGGAAGTTGTGTCCACCTACAACCCTGCAACTATGTCTGCACTTACCGTTCCAAATCCAGCCTATGAAGACTGGTACACTAAAGATCAGCTGCTAGTTGGATGGCTGATGAGCTCCATGAAAGAGGAAGCATTACTCGGAGGTTGTTGGATCTCAAACAAAGAATGAGATCCGGACAAGCCTTGAAATTACAGTATAAACAATCGGTCTCAAGCAAGAATGCTCGAGTACAAGATACTACGACTCAGAAGCGAAAGGATCTAAACCTATGATGGACTATCTTGCCCTAACGAAGTCCTACTCGGATGGTCTTGTTTAGCTGCTGATATCCAATTACTAAAGGTGAGCTTATCCTTGCTACACTGGGAGGTCTAAGTAAGGAATATGAATCAGTGATTGTAAATCTGACTTCAAGAATAGGCTCATTATCTTGGCAAGAGGTTCAGTCACAATTAGTGACTCATGAACGATTGTTGGCTAGGTTTAACCCCTCTACAAATCTGGATATGGGGTTTCCTTCTGCAAATGTTGCTGTTTCTAGATCAAATGAGTACAGGCAGCCTGGAAACAGGTCTGGAAATCAAACTACTCAAGATTCGGGTTCTGGAAGAGGCAGAGGAAATAGAGGAAGAAACTCCAGGGGACGTGGAGGTAGAGGATCTGGTAATGGTAATGGTAATAATTCTGGAAATAACATGCCAATCTGTCAAGTATGCAACAAGACTGGGCACACAAAGAAGGGATCACTGGCATAGATTTGACTCAAATGTAGGCACTCCAAGTCAATCTGAAGTTCACAGAGGAACAACAATGCTTACCTAGCCTCATCTCGATACAAATGAATGACTCAAACCGGTACATGGATAAATGGGGCTTCAAGTCATGTCACCGCAGACCTCAATAATCTCCACATCAATTCTGGCATGAAGGCTCGATAGTCTAACAGCTTGGAAATGGTGAGCAACTTTCTATCCTTCATATTGGTCAATCAAAAATTTGTGGTCCTAATAAAGGTCATTAAACTTAAAAACATACTTCATGTTCCCCGCAATCACAAAAATCTTTTGAGTGTGTCTAAACTAACCACCGATAATCCCGTTGTTGTTGAATTTTATGATTCTCGTTGTTGTGTGAAGGACAAATTCTCGTGGATGGTGTCTTTGGAAGGTGAAATCAAGGATGGTCTCAGATCAACTCTCCACCCAAGTCCGAGCTCTCTTCAATCCAAGAATAAGAACCCTAGTGTTTACTATGGTCGCTTTCTAAAGGTCCAAATGAGTCCATTAGTATCATGGACCCCTGTGAGTCTCTAGTCCGCTTTGTTAGCTATCAAGAAAAAGCCAATCTGCGGCATGTAAGATTGTGGGGCATGCTTCATAAGGTCATGACCTTGTGTCCAAGCAATGTAATCTTCCAATCAATAAAATGTCTGTGTTTTGTGAAGCTTGTCACTTTGGGAAACATCACACTGCCTTACCCTCATTCTAACACTAAAACCACACACCCTTTGGAACTTGTTCACTCGATCCATGTGGACCCTCACCAATCGATCCTCAAATGGATATACATACTATATACACTTTGTGGATGATCACACCAGTTTACTCGATCTATCCTCTCAAATTAAAATCTGAGGCTCTAATCGCTTTTACAATTTCAAAACAATGGCGTAAAACCAATTTGACAAGAAAATCAAAACCTTACAACTGACGGGGGAATATAGGGCTTTTGAACCTGTTTCTCAACAGATCGAATCATGTTCGACACACCCCGTCCCTACGCACATGCTCAAAATGGTAAAGTCGAAAGAAAACACGACATATTGTGTAGATGGGACTTACCTTGCTAGCTCAAGCCTCCTTACCTCTTAAGTACTGGTGGGAAAGTTTTAGACATGCTGTTACCATCATAAACTCTCTTCCCACTCCTGTTTTGTCAAATAGGTCACCTTATGAAGCTCTTTCTTGGTAAGAAACCTAACTATGATCACTTTAAAGTCTATGGTCAGTGCTTGTTATCCCTACCTTAGCACCATACCAAAACCACAAATTTCGGGCCATACCAAACAAAGGTGTCTACCTTGGATCTAGTCCTAACCACAAAGGTCATCTGTGTCTAGATTCTTCAGGGAGGATATATACCTCTAGGGATGTAGTCTTCAATGAAGATCATTTTCCTTACAGGACAGGCTTCCCCAGCAAAGTGTCCACACCTTTAGTTGTGTCCAGTGAAACTCAAGTTAGCAACTCTGTTCTTTATATCCCTAATGACACAGGTATATCTACTGGAAATGATACAACACATCCTTCAGAAAACTCACCTGCTAGCAACACATCTCTTATGGATCAGGATTCACCAGCAACTGGAACTACATCATCAACAAGGTGTTCACCACAGAGACACTCACCATCTCCACAAATTCACTCTCCATTACCTGCACCTTACAACACACCATCACCATCCACATCACCATCACCATCACTTACTCCACAAAATACTACTTCTCCATCACCATTGCCTTCACCATCACCTGCACCTGCACCTCAACCTGCACCAGTTCACCAAATGCAAACTAGATCCAAATGTGGGATCTTCAAACCCAAGACCTTCTCTTTCTTGGCCACTCACCCTGCTCATACATATGCAACTGAACCAACAAGAGTATCTGATGCCCTAAATCAGAGTGAATGGAAAGTAGCTATGCAAGCAGAATATCAGGCCTTGATGCAGAACAATACTTGGGAACTGTTACCTCCTAATCCTAAACTCAAACTGGTGGGAAATAAGTGGATATTCAAGTTGAAACTGAATGCTGATGGGAGTGTTCAGAAACACAAGGCAAGACTTGTTGCAAAGGGTTTTTTACAAACCCCAGGACTAAATTACACTGAGACTTTCAGCCCTGTGGCAAAAGCATCCACTATTAGGGTAATCTTAGCCCTAGTTGTTGCATGCCAATGGAAGATTAACCAAATTGACATCAACAATGCATTCATGAATGGAAACCTCAAGGAAGCTGTTTACATGCCCCAACCTGAAGGTTTTGTGGATGCTACAAAGCCTCATCATGTCTCCTTGCCTAAAAAGGCTCTCTATGGCCTTAAACAGCACCTAAGAGCCTGGTTTGAGGAACTAAGAAAACAACTCATCAGTTGGGGATTCAGACAGTCAAGAGCAGATGTGTCACTCTTCATTTTCAAACAAGGAACCACTCTTTTATATGTCCTCATTTATGTTGATGACATACTTGTCACTGGCAACAGATTTCCTCTGATACAGAAGTTTATACAGATGCTGAACACAAAATTTGCTTTGAAGGATCTTGGAAGTCTGAACCATTTTCTAGGAATGCAGGTCCATAGAGATGATACAGGTCTTTATTTGAATCAGACAATGTATGCTACACAGCTTCTACAGAAACTGGACCTCACTCATCTCAAGCCATGTCCTACCCCTATGGCTCTTGGACTAGACCTCACTTCTACCGATGGGCCTCCTTAATGGATAATCCTACTTTGTATAGGAGTGTCATTGGTGCACTTCAATACATGACCTTTACAAGGCCTGACTTGACTTATCTGTGGAACACCCTTAGTCAATACATGCAAAGATCCTAGGGTGATTCATCGCGTGCCCTAAAAAGACTTCTCGAGATGTGGCTGTGGGTACTATTGATTATGGCCTCGCATTTTCTCCCGTGATCAAGGGATTACTCTTACTGTGTTTTTCGATCTTGACGGAGATGTGACTTAGCCGATGGTGAGGTCTATTGCAGGGTACTGTGTTTATCTCTGTGGTTCCTTAGTCTCATGGAGCTCCAAGAAACAAAGAGTGGTGTCCAGATCCAGCACAGAATCAGAATACAGATCTCTGGCAAATACAGCAGCAAAAATTCAGTGGCTCAGGTCTCTTATTAATGAATTGTGCATTCCCTTACCTAAGACTTCTGTAATCTGGTGTGACAATCTAGGTGCTCAAGCCCTGGCCTACAACCCAGTATTCCATAACAGGACCAAACATGTTGAGCTAGATGTCCATTTCATTCGAGACAAGATTCTGGACGGATCTCTGTCTGTCAAATATGTTCCATCATCAGAACAAATTGATGACTGTTTTACCAAGCCATTATCTACCACCAAATTCAGCCAGTTTAGAGACAAACTCCAAGTGGTCAAGACCCATTCTCGTTTGAGGGGATGTTAAAGATAAGGGTATATTAGTCTTTGTGTGTAAGTTTGTTGTGTGTAAGTTTGTTATGGAGGAGGTGTACTAGAATATCTAGTACTAGATTTTATTCCTAGAATACTATCTTGTCTTATTCACTACCTAATACTATTTGTAAGGACTAAGGTATCTGTTTTGGTTAATGAGAAGATTATCATTCTGTCTCTAAATTCAAGTAATTCAAATGAAAATGTTTGAATTTGTCTTGGATTTATCAAAGACCTACCAAGAAAACCACCTTAAAACACATTCACCTGAGTGTTGAATGGTGTGGTGTTATCAAACAATAGAGGTTGAAAATGTCATTATTCATAATTTCCTCCACAATGTAAAAGCAAATGCCATCTTCAGATAGTATCTATTGTTAAAACCAGAATAAGAAGCTAGAAAACATGAAGAACAGAATACCTTTGAATAGCATGTGGTGACCCATCAAAACTGGTTTCCATTTTATAGTGGGAATTTTCAACATCCCGAGACCCAGTGTCGAAACCACTACTGCTCGTAGGACCATCAGAGCCGTGCAATGGTTGTTCTTCACTCTGAGTGTATACTCCATTATTTGCTACAATCTCGGCATCATTTTCGACCTTTTCCAATTTGACATTAGCATCAGAAGAATTTACCACTCTACCCTCATCTAGCAAACCTTCCTTCTCTCTCACAATGGAGGACTTTGGTTTTGGAGGGGCTATTACATTTGGCCCATCCAAACTAAGCTCTTTAACACATGCAAATCCTGATATGTCAAATGACCCAAGAACGGGATTAGCTAGATCAGGCTCGTTTTGATACTGAAAAGGGTGATTATTATGCAATTGTCTATCATTTTGGTACGGTTTACTGCCGTCGATTTTTGTGTGCAGATTCAAGTAATAATCACGAGTCGTGTATTAAAAGCTTCAAAATCAAATCAACATACAGTTATTCTTCAAAGTGAGGTGCAAATGATACCTTCATCTTCAAATTTATCCCAATTTTCATTCCAATCAGCTGCTGGTCCTTGAATTCCAGGTTGCCAACCTTTAAAAGATATAGTAGAGAGGTGAAACAATATCTACAGATATAAATGCAAATATGCATGAAGGGACAGGCATATGAACTGCGAGGTGAAACATACATATTCCTATCTACATACGAGTGTGTGAGTCTGTATACACACACGTACATATAAATACATATACATATATGGGTATCGGGGAGGAACCGGTTTATGGCATAAATAGAGACATGCAAGACATGTAGCTAACTGCACCCGGTGGAATAAGGCTTGTGCTGTTGTATGTATATATACATATAGATCAAAGAAGGTGAGCTGTAAAGAGCATAAGTATATGATGAAATGGGAAATGCAAAAGTATAACGTGTGCAAACTAGGAAGGACAAAGGTATTGTGATGAAGTACCAAACGGAAGCTCAACCAAGGAAGTTGGTTTGGGACGTAATCCATAATGTTTGCAGCGGTAATTCAAAGATTTGACAAGCTCTTCAAGATCTTGTTGAATATGACTAACTCGTTCCTGTATACAGTGAAGCCACATTCAGTAGAGTTCCAGCACACAGCACCAAGATACTAAACTACCTGAAAACCATTAGCACTGCCATCTTGACTGAGTTTACTGATTGCTCGATATAGTTCCATCTTTTTCTCCTACACGAAGTTCAATGCCGATTTACAATGAAAGAATGAAGAGCACAAGAGATTCAACCATGAAAACAAACGGGAAAAAGCAAAACTGGAAAAGATAAAAAAGCTAAAAGAAATAATACAAAACAGGAGCAAGCATCAGCCATTAAATATGAAAATAATTAGGTCACACACTCCTCCCCTCCCCATCCATCTTCTTCCGATAAAGAGGCCCAGGGAAAAAGAAAAGAAATGGGTATAGTCACCTGAATGTCTCGGAAGGTAGCTTCTTCAAGAGTCAACTTGGATGCTACATCACCAGCCTGCCTACATTTTTCTTCATATTTCTTAGCAAGTGAATCTACCTGAAGACAAGACATTTACAGTTATTCCAACATTTATATTAAAACTATCTGAACAAATGTGAAAGAGGAAACCTCTAGTTTATCAGCAGAAACCCGTTCCATAATCACGTTCAGCCTATTGGCGCACCGACTTTTATGAAAAACCTGCACCAGAAATGAAACGGATTTTGCTTCAGGAATCTGAAAGCTCAAAATAACTAAAAAGCTGATGGGTAAATGGCTGAAAATTCTGGAGGGGGATGTTTGTGGCTAAGAACTTGGATGACGATTTAATGAGCCATAGGCAACGTTTGTGGCTGTCTACAACACTGTGTTGCAAGTGTGGTTGTATGCCGTTATGCAATTTTTTAGAGCAGAAAGATGGAAACAAGAACAAGAAAAAATAAATAAACCACGTGTATGCTGCCTTTGTCATGCAAGCAAACAGGAACACACACTCTTAGCCATGCAACACAACGTGTACAATGTGGGTTGACTATAAAATTCCAGAAGTCTCTCCAATTTGATAGCATAAGGAACACTGCTGAATTATATAAAGATCACTAAGGAAATGAAATACCAAAACAAAGAACTATGCAGTAGAGAAGGGATACCCACAAGCTCTTGCATCTGTGTGTGGTAGAACTCAATCTTTTCCCTAGCATCCAATATCTCCTTGTCCAGTTCGGAAACCTATAATTAGGAAAAGGAAAGAGAAGCTAACTAAAACAAATCTTTTACGTTAAACTTTACAATAGAGGAGAAACACAAGGAAACATGAAGCCCACAACCCTGTCGAGGAATTTAATTTTTGAGGAAAAAATAAGATATATCAAAGTATCAACTAACTACATTTATCAAACCTATAGAAAAGAAAGAAAAATACTTTACTATCTGGTTTTTATTCTCATGTGACTCCAAAGATTAGACATCTGGTATTTTATTTACTTGCAGAAAATCCAACCCAAAAAAAAGGTGACTACAGAAAATTCTATTTCTCAGAAATATAACTTTTGGCAATTTATGCATCAATGAAAACAAAGAGGGTGTAAAGATAGTTCAGGGCACACCTTCTTTTCCACTTCGGTGGCTGCCTGGAACTTTGACTTTAGTGAATTTTGTTCCTCTGTACTAAGTTGATCCAAAATTTGCTTCTCCAGTACCGGACCTTTGGGCTTACTGCTTGACTGTGGAATGTCCTCAGTCTGGGAAACAGGAAGCGGACGGGGTGGCTTACCCGCTCCCCCAAAAGCCACTGCTCTAGTACCCTTAACGCTCTGAGGTTGTTGAATATCTAAATACAGAGATAACCAAACAATGAATTTTTTAAAAAGGGAAGGAGACGAAAACAGAAAAAGAGCCCAAACCGTAATAATATCATATACCAGGATTAAGTCTCTGAAAAGCATTTCCCTGAGCAACAGTAGGTAGGCTGGAGATAGTGAACAACGTCTCGTCCATGATACTACTTGGAAGTGATTCAGGAAGACTGTGGCCTTCCCTGTACTGCTCCATCAAGTAGAGAGCAATACAGAATTCCCTTAAAGAAAGCATGCTGTCATTATCTTGGTCAGACAAGTCCCAAACCTGGTTTAAGACCTCTGAAAGACCAAAAATAAACCAAAAAAACTGAACAAAAATTAATATTTAAAACAAATAAAAAAAATTAGACGAGCACTACAATAGTTTACAAAAATAACAAGAGATATGGGAGATAAACTAGCAAAACTAGGATTTAGGGTTCAGTACACCATTGACAAAAACATCACCATCCTACCCATACAAGCATTCCCACCCAAAACAAAGGCAGCATATTTACACATACAGATGTAAGCACAAAAAGCATGTACATCATCGTAATATTAAAATCATGTTGAAAGCCACATCTAAAGTGCTTTACACCTTGATCTAATCATAACATATGTCTCAACAAAGATGAAATACCAGCATTCTTTTCAGTGACCGTAGCTCCATCCATCCATTAAAAATATATAGATAACTGCACACGCACCACACGTGCCATGTCACCAAAGCTCTTTGCCTTGCACTACAATTAAACAACCAGGGTTACTCAGACACCCGAAGTTTGACTGCTGAGTAGAGATAAAGCTAGTAAATGAAGCAAAACTATTCCTGAAGCATTTTCTACGGACAGTAGGTAAGCTTGGAACCATTAGAACATTAGACACAGCCAGCATATGCAAAAAAACTGAAGCAAGCAAGTACCTCGTGGCTGCCTCCAACTTAAGAAAAGGTCGTGAGCTTGTTCTCCGGTGATTTTTCCATCTCTGTCCGTATCTACTTGCATAAATACTTTGTTGTACTTCTGGACATCCGTCCGAGTTATCTTTGGCCATGAAGCCTGGGATTGTCCACTAGGGTTTATAGGTGGATGCATAGCACCAATTATTTGAGGTCCCGACGTTGTAACAGCACTCTGTGGGGAGGCAGATACATTGGTTGTACCTACACTAACTTGTTGGCTTGAAGTTGGGGGAAGGTTTATCTGCGGTGCAGGAATTTCAGCAGAAGCTGGACCATACAATGCAGCTTTCACTATATCTGGAGTCAACTCTGTCTTACTTTGAGCAACTGTAATGAGCTTAAGCATATTATAAAATTCTTGACGTCCAAGAAAACCAGTTCGATTTTGATCTGCAATCATCCATACCTACAAAAAGAAATAGAGCATACTAGTTTCCAATTAAAAAATAAAAAACTACAAAAAAAAAAAAAAAGATAAAATGAAATGCTATCTTGCCTTAGAGAAAAGGATACAAAGTACAAACTAAGATTTTTATGCAATAGAAATAGATGATAGAACCTCAATGTGCTGCTTTGCAGTTAAGGAGATAAACATACAAAAATGAGGGAAGACCAAATCCCTTCAGAACCAAACAAACACGTAAAAAGCGTGTGATAAGGGCAGAATAATATGGATAACTACTGAACCACAATGGTGAAACAAGGTAATGAAGAAAACCAATATCTTAAATGCAGTAATTTGTCTCTTTAAGAATTAAGCTGGATTATAGAACAACAAATGTAAAAATTAACTCACACACACTTCTAAAAGTATCACCTTGACCACTATACCAAACCTCAGGTACTTAATTGGATTATGAGCTCAAGTTACACTAAAACCACTACTACTTAAGCTCTCATCTAATTCTTACAGCCAATAATTCAAAATGAAAGTGCTTAAGAATTTAATAACTAAATTACTGAATAGCTAAGCCACTCAACCACATCCAGCCGGAAATGAACTCAAAGAACTCAAAACTCCACTATCATTACCATAATATGAAGCAGAACTTCAGATAATCAAAACTGAAAAAGGGTTAAGAAATCCAAAACAAAGATAATGAGTAACAAAGAAGTAAACAAACCTGCGCAAGAACTTGTCGAGTTAAATTACTGCCTTGAAAAAAACCGACAGCCTCATTTCCATTGATCCGACCGTCGTGATCAAAATCCGCAAGCTTAAAATAAGCTTCAAACAAATTCGTATTTGATTGAGCCATTTGCAAATCGAACTGAAAGCTCACTTTCGAATTCCAAAACGTTCAAGGCAGTTATTGATTCGTACCCATCATCCAAAGGCTAAAAAAAAAAGGAACAGTAAGATCGGAGTCAACAGGATTGAATATAGCAGAAGGTGACGACAGTGTGGATTTTCATTAGATCACATCACACCAGGGGTTGGTGGAGGAAGCTTCGGGGAGGAGGAGACAGTGAGAGCGCGCATGAAGCACACTGTTTGTTTGCTGTAGACTATGTCAACTATTGTATTTGTTGTGCGTGTGCTTTTTTTTTTTTTTTTTTTTTTTTGGGTTAAAATCTTTGTATCCGGAATCCACCGGTCCAACTAATTCGAAGTTCGGTTCGGATCGTGTCTGCAGAGTCTAACTCTTACTCAAGGATAAAACATGACCAAAAGTTTTTTCAATAAGACGCCTCACAGAATAATCGAACACGTGACCTCAAAGCTTTGTTGTGCTTGTGCTTTTTTTATTTTACATCCATTGTTGTCGTTTCCTATGAGAAATGTTGGTACTAACACAAAATGTACCTTAAAAAAATATTTGTTGTGCTTGTGCTTTTTATTTACATCCATTGTTGTCATGTTTTTTTTCCCTATGAGAAATGTGGGTACTTTGGTTGTAGACAAAATGTACCTTAAAAAAAACGCTGTTACACTTTACACTTTTGTCCTTTTCCTCATTTATGAGACTCATTTACAACATTTAACCTATAAATTAATAGGCCTCACATGAATATCAATGATCCAAAAATGTGTTGTGCGTTTATTGTGTACATTTTTTTGTAGCATTATCACTATTTTTTTCCTGAATAGGTTGTTTTTTTTAAGATAAAAATATTACCTCAGTCTCACAAAAAGTATCCACTTTTGCATGAAGATCAACTTGGTTATTGATGGCCAAAATATTGACGGTCCAACTTTAACCGACAGAGTACCGAGTCGGATGCACTATAGTAGCGAGCAATGTCGTACCCCACGAGGAATCAATCGATTACCAAAGTCATTCTCATACTTAGTTTAGGTTAATCAAGTGTGTTCAAGTTTTGATTATTCTAAAACAATATTTAAACTAAAGATAAAGAGAGAAAGAGATATAGCCAAATCACGATCCAATTGAATACTTTCGCCTCTCTAATCGATTATTTGGGAATGAAAACTACTAACCAACCATCCTAACACTTTTATCGTCTCATTCATGGGTGCAAACTCCTAAGATAGTACTAGACGTCATGCAACAACCTAGTACCATTTGCCCGGTTCAACAGTCCGCCTTTAAGGATTTAACTGACCGAAACAAGATTAAGAACTAGAGCTGCTCGATTTACACCGACAAACCTCGTTCCCTAGTCAATCTAAACAACTCAGTTGATTATAAGAAACGATCTTAAAACCCATTTTCCCACACCCCTTCGCAACATACATTTATAAAAGGGGTGTGTGAGTTCATGAACTAGGTGATCAAGCTAATTCAAGCATTAAGAACAAGTTTTAAAACATGAATTCATCGATATAATAACAATTAAACGCTACACATTCCCAATTAATCAACTAGAGGGTGATTTCTTCAACCTTCACATGGTTTGGCTATGTAGTAAATTAGCTACTCATCACAAAGCATAAAATAACAATCAAAGAGAATATTAAAGCCATAAAAGAGAAAGATAACTAGAATTAATTACCAAAATTCGAAGTACAAGTCGGATTACATCAAACTCCTACACCACCCATGTCAATTGATGATGATGAAGACCCAAAATGATACAATCCAAGAGTAGAGAAGAAATTTGAGCTAGAAACTAAACTAATTTAAGTCTAATCTAAGGGAAATTGAAGTAAGAAAGAGTTTAGAGGAGCAAAAAGGAGAGGGGTCAAACTATGCTAAAAGTTAGGGTTGTAAGAGAGTGCACAAAAATCTGCGCCAAAAGATATATATAGGTGCCCAAAATTGCACTTGAAGACTGCCCAGCGTACACATCCATTCCTAATGCGCACGCATTGCTCTGTAGCTTCTGGGAAAGACTTGACTCTGCAGAGGTGAATGCGCACGCATTCAATGTGCTTGTCCAATCCTGAATGTTGCTGATGCTGTGATGCGTACGCATTGACCACAATGCGCACGCATTGTTTTTGAACCTTCAAAGCTGAGCATCCTGAATCACTCATGTGTACGCATTGATTGCTGCACCCTCCAATTTCCACTTTTCCTTCAACTCTTCCATCCCCGAACCTTGGCCTTGCCTTCATAAGCTCAATGCCTTATCTTCCGGGCTTACGAACACCTATATCCTGCAAATTCCATAGTACAACACACCGAGCATAGCCCTGCAAGACAAATAGGGCTCAAAATGGCCAAAAACATCTTAAAATGACGAGGTTTACCATCAATACGATGGTTTACCTCTATGTGTTTTTGTCCTATAAAAGGTCTAAAACTACCCACAATGAGCCAAAAGTGCCATAAATAGGGGTTAAAACATGCACCAAAGCATAGTAAAGTTGTCTCTCATCAGTTATCTACTATACGGGTTATTCATTGATGCATATATCACTGGACGTATCCTTCATATCTCAACATGAAGATGCAAACTAGGTTGCAACTTATTCTATCTATTTTATCATAAATATTTCGTGGACGACAATGTTTGTTCCTTCTTCTATCATAGGTGCAGGAAAGACTCAAGAGGTGATGATCAAGTTGGCGACATGGTTTAAATCTTGGCGAGGAAATATTGAAGCACTTTTCATCTTTATGGAGGGTGCAAACCAAGCGTTATCTCTTCCATATTGTTTTTTTATAATTCTTTGAACGAATTTGATAAAACTATTTGGTATGAGAAATTCTAAAGTGGAGACTTCCATGTGGAGAGACACGTATGTGGCTATATATAATAAAACAGTTTAATTCAAGAAATGAAATCAGTATGGTCCAGATGAAGCCACATAGATGACTCCTTATATTGGAGTCTCCACCTTAGAATTTCTCATTTGGTATAGCTCATCTACACTCAAAGATTGGAAGAAATGGAAAAGGACGGACGCAGCTGAAAGGCACGTTACGTTCCCACGAAACCATTTAGAAGATCCACAACAACTCACTACACAACAGAAGGGATGGGGTGATGATGCGTTTGAAGAAAGGAGCTTCATACTTTGGCGAAGAACTTTGTCTTTTATTTTTCTCATCGTAATATTTTGTAAATTTTCTTAGGGGAACAAATTTTATGGAAACGTAGGGTGTTATACACTTTCCTATTAGATAGATTTTATCACACTGGATTTGTCACTCATTGGGTTTAAGGAGACAGAGCTACGTTTCGTCTACGTATTTTGATATAAGGGATCATGATAAGACATTATACAAACATTTTACAATTTATTTAATAAAATTGTTGGCTTACTAAAAAAAACTAAAGTGTGGTGTTACAAGTGATAAAAAAAACACACACACACAAATTTAGAAAAATAAGAAGAAGAAGAAGAAGAAGAAAATAAAAGACGTTTTCATATCCTTGATTTTTACCCTTCAAAAACAATTCCTTAAAGGTACTCCCTCACTATCCACGTTATAAAAACATGGCTTATGTTTGTTTTTTTTTCGTCTTTTACGTCTCTAGATGAAATACAAAATGAGTAAAAGAAGAAGATGAATTGTTTTATTTTACTGCACCATAACTCTTCTAGATAATACACGCACAAAAGCTAAGCTTTGCTACAAAAATAATATGGCATGATAAATGCACATTTATTATTTTTTTATTTTTTAATTCACTTTTTATTTATTTATTTTTTTTACTTTTTTAGGGATATTTTTTTTGATTGGTAAACTCCTATTTTCTATGTCATTGGTATTTATGTCACACCTATTTCTCATATTTTACAGAACATAAGTAGTACATTATCTTATTTTTCTACATTTAGCCAAACATGATCTGTTCTCTTTTTCTTTGCTATGATTAACACCCACTCTCCGTTACGTTTTACTATAATCGTTCTGTTATTCATTTGTGACATTTCCTTCGGAATCAACAAAACTCTAAAAATAAAATAATATAATATAATAATGCAACTTATTTCTAACACCTTTTGATATATAAAATCAAAGTGTATCTTAAAAAGGACATATGATTGATAAATTGCAATAAGAAATCATAAACTCAAAGAAAACTCATATTTCTATTCTAGCATGTATTAATAATCTTCTTACACTAAAACATAAATAAACAGCAAATACAAGCACAAAAATCTTTTCAAGTAAAGAAACGTTTTGCAAATTCCCAAAGTTTCTTACATTTGGATGATAACAAGTTATTCAAATGATGATTCACTATATGTTTCTATATATATGGATAGATAGATATACTATGAAAAATATGAACCATCCTCCATTGTTGCACTTCTTTCAACCTTCACTTCGGACAATTCAGCATCATCACCACACAAAACCCCCAAAAAGTTTCACACTTGCAACGGAAGACGGAAGACGGAACACGTGTACAACGTACATAAACACAAATACATACACAACCATCGTCTACAAAACTTCACGTACGTAGTTGATCAACGGCTGAAAATGATAGTTGTTGGATCAGGGTTGTGCATGTATCTTTTTCCGCTAACAAAACTCAAAACAAGATTGACCTTTGCCACACCATTGTTATATGCTATGATTGCATGACCTTGTTTTGTTTAACACAAGGTGGTACCTTAAATCCTTTGCATTTCCACATTTTAGCATTCTTCTCAGCTTGGACAACACTACTTTCACTAGAAGCCCCAACACAAAACAAGGGCTTATTAGGGATTTCAAGATCCTTAACATTGCAGATGCTCAGAGGCAGCATCTTCTGCTTAATCCGCACCTTCTTTTGATTATCGTCTTTGTCAACCTTTTCTTTCATGAGAGACTTCTCTGTTTCTCTGCTCTCATTGTTCAAAAGGTGAGAACTAAGTTTCTTGTTTCCATTCAAATCTACCACCGCCAGTTTCTCCGTAACACAACCATCAAAATCTACATCTTCTGTACCTACAACATTGACTTTAGCCCTCTTGCTCTTGGGATCACCGGACTCAATGGTCTTTGAAATTCTTGAAGAACTATTGATCACTTGATGCAATTTACGGGCTAATTCTTCATCAGTTTTGCAGCTATAAACTCCGTTATGCTTACCATATAACGACTGGATTGCTACGTGTTTCTGCATCTTGTTCTTCTTCAAGTACTTATCTTGATCATCATCAGTTTCCTCATTAACAGACGCAACCAATTCTAAAGCACTCCGTGCAGCAGCCACTGCTATAGCGGCTTTTGCAGCTTTCTCCTCTGCTGCAGCTCTTGCAGCCTTAGCCACCTTAGATTTCTCTATAGCCGCCGATCTCGAAGCTTCCACGATCTCGTCATTTGACATATTAGGGTTGCTACTTAAATGGGATTTAACCAAATCATTCAATCTAGCTTCAAATTCACTTCCATTACAATCAAAAGACGACGTATTCGACAGATTCATCTCTAAATTCTGTCTTCTCATCCCGGGCAGAAGCCGTTTTCGAGGCGGCAAAAGCAAATTTCCATCCAAAATGCTGATATCATTTCTATCATTTTCCATTTCCCTCTTAATCTATTTACGGAAACAAATCACCTGAACAGATTTACTTTAAATAAACTAACTAAATCAAGATTCCATAACAAGCTTCACAATTAATCTATCTCCATATAAGGTAACTTCAGCTCCCTGGATCACGGAAATTCAAATCAAAATCAAATGAATCCAATCCAATCAAGGAAAAGAAATTATAGTAGTTCGTAAGACAAACTGATCTCATTAACAATACAAACAAAATAGCAAAATTCAAAATATACAATATCATTTTCGGTAATTACCCAATCCAATTAAACATTCTCTGCGAAATCCTATCATGCAAAGGAGATAAATGAAACAACAAATTGATAAAGAAGGACGTAGGAGATGTAAAATAACCTGGAATTTTTCAGACTTGAACCAGAGGATGTAGACTTTGAAATTAGGGTTGTTTTTTTTTATTTAGGCAGGGGATGAGAAAAAAAAAAAAAAAAAAAGGTCAGACAAAAACCAGTTTTGAGAGAGAATTAAAACAAACTACATTGGCATAAAAAGGAAAATTTAATATTAAACGGAAATAACAATGTGGCTTCTGACTATACCAGCATAAAAAGGCAAATTTCATAATAAATAAATAAAAACGTCTAAAACAATAGTTTAATGGTAAAACATGAGATTGAGATCTCTTAAATAAAATATATATAATACAACATCATCTACAGCATTATGTTATGAATTGTTATTTATATTTTCATACTTGAATAAATAATAAAAAAATGTTGTAAATAATAATGATTTAGATTATCTCATGACACTGAAATCAAATAGTCCTCTAATGTGAAACCCATTTGTAAAGTTTAACCTGTGAATTTGATATATTGTAATAATGTATAGAACAATATAACTAGTAGTACTATTATTTACATCAATTGTCTACGTGTAACAACAGTATTGGTTCATTAAATTTTGGAATTTCATATTTAAAAAAATACTACTACTATTATTACAGAAATGATAATGGCAGAGGAATCTTCGTAGTCAACCCTCATGAAACCAAAAAAAAAAAAACAATCTGTGAATGTGATCTCGTTATTTCATTCTTCTAGGGGTTGGCTAATGGCTACACCTCAAACTGAATGATTTTTTTAATGGGCTAGTAAATGATTTTTGTAACAGTGATCGGATACACTTTCACTGTTATCAAACAGTTATCGTGTATAGATAAAAAAAAAAAAAAAAAAAGCTGCTTTGTTTGTTTATACACGCGATAATGAATCGACTGTTCGTTCGATAAAAATCCCTCAAAGAAAATCACCCTTCTACAATGATCTATTCAAATTTACATGTTTAAATGATTATTATTTATAAAAAAATTGGATACATGTATATTTTTAAGTTATAAGGTAAAACTAAAGGTTCTAATTACAGATTCACTAAATTGATTCGCCCTTAATGATCTATCGAGGCATGCGTACAATGGCATTGGAATGAAAGGTGGTACGACGCTTAGAGCATAAGCAATGCCCAATACCTTTCATACCATTTCCATAATAACATAATTTATCACCCATCACCTACAAGTAAATGGTCAAAAAAAAAAACAAGAAGAAGAAGAAACTAATGGAATCCGGTACAATTTGACAGGCGTTGAGCAAGAAGAAATTCTCTTACAAAATGCCTAGGACTATACACTTTGACCGGTTTTAAAGAAGAATAGATTCTCTAACAAAATGCCTAGACTAACATGTGAAACAGGTTATCCACCGACAACATTGAACCTTTTCGCCTATTCAATTTGATTCCTTCCTAAAGCCTCCTGCCTCAAAAAGAAAATCTCTAACAAAACCATCGAGTTACTGGATATTTCTTGTTCAGAAATTATGTTGATGGCCATAATGTTTGTTCCTTAGCTACTTTTCGATTTTGATACAATCCAGCCTGAGTTTTTCGCTTTCTGTTGATTCTTTTGTAAAGCTTTGTTTTCAAAGTTTTTCCTTCTAAATAAAATATCCAGATTCAACTCCTCAAGACTGCGTTAAACAATATAGAATAGGAAGAGAGAGACCACTCCCAGCTTTGCATTTATGTTGTAGCTCTAATGAGCTAAACCGGAAAGAAAGCTTTTGATAATCCCACATACATAGAGTTTTTGCTCTTACCGTCTTCCACAAATTCATCGATGCTATGACAGTTGTGATAACTCGAGTCAAAATTTTTTTTTAGGTCTACTTGATTATGTTCTCACAAAACTGGACGACATAATGATATTGTCAAAACGGCACGCTTTATAACAATTGGACTTGTAAATTTCAGTTTAGAAAGAAACATAAATGTTGCATAATCAGAGAGAGTACCAAAGAATCCAAATACTGAAGCCTTGCCATTCTTTTCTAAAAGAATGGCAATCATCATAAACTTTTTATCACTTTTTTCCATTTATTTTCTTCTCCCAAATGATGATTTGATTCATAATATAACATATTAATCATATGCCTAATTTCACAACATTTACAGCCTTTCAAAAAAGAAAATCATACTAGCATCATCCCCAAAACACCATTGAAGAAGGAACATTTATTGCAGAGCCATATATGCTTATTCTCAATGCAATAAACTGATTCCAATTGCTTTCCCCATAAACCCCAAATATGCTTATGCTTTGCCCGCTAAGACAATAATTTAATACTGTAAAAGATTATGTTTTAAAAACAAAAAAAAAAAACATGGCCAGCCAGCACAAAACAGAAATTTAAGATTATAATTATCCTTAAGCAGAGAACAGCCTGAAAGCTAATCCATTTTCATTTCAATCACCACAACCACTGTTTTTGGTTCCTAAATTAACCCCCAAAGGAAATTAAACACTAATAACTATTTAACTTCGATAATAATACACTAAATTAAAAAAACAAAGCAAAAATACAAGATGTCCTCCTCCACCACCACAAGTTGGAAATCATGAGATTGAAATTTCAAAACATTCATCTGCTGCACCCCACTCAATCATCATCCTCACCCTGTAATCAAAATATACACATCAATTAATTAATCATCATATTATTAAAATAAAAACAAGAAAATTGACAGAAAAATAATACAAGTATTGATGAGAAAATCATACATCATCACTGCCCTCATCATCATCATCATCCTCATCATCATTAACCTCCGACTTTGACTTATCAGATTCTTCCTCTTCAGCATCAGCTCCTTCAGCCTGTGTTTGTAGAAGGAATTAGCAAATGAAAACAAAAATTTGTTTGTTGTTTTTTTTTTTTTTTTTTTTTCAATTTTCATACATCAAAAATGGAAATTGGAGAGAAAACTGTGAGGAAAAATTGAATTAAAAGGTACCTGTTTCTTGTTATAAGCCTGGATGTTCTTCTCATACTCGGATTTTCTCTTTTCTGCCTTAGCAACATATGGTGCTTTCTCCTAAAGAAAACAATTCAATAATCAAACAATCACCAAATGAAATGAAAATTTCCAGATAATTTGTGCAGAATCGATTAATCAAAAGGGAAACAAAATAAATGAAAAAACTTACAGCCTCTGACAACTTTTTCCACTTATCACCACCAGCTTTTGCGACCTACATCAACAGTGAAATAATCAGAAGTGTTTCAAAGATCCAGATCTAACAGTCACTAAATGGAAAAGATTTTTTTTTTTATATAGAAACTCACAGCAGAAACAGCTTTATTGTTTGGATGCTTCTCCTTGTATTCCTTCCTGAAATCCTCCCTTCATTTTCAGAAACAACAGATTTACAATCGCTCTTTAAACAGTCAAATAATCGTTTAGATCTAAAATTAATTGGAAAACGAGATCATACATGAAGACGAAGAAAGCGCTAGCAGGCCTTGTAGGCTTGTTTGGATCCTTCGCAGCCTTTCCTTTCTTCGCCGGTTTCTTTCCGGCGTCCTTCTTCACAGCAAGCCTAACAAACATCAACAACCAGTTCAAAACACAGATCGACAGATTAAAAACTCAAAAGACACAACAGATCTAATCGTAAATCAACAAAATCGCATAGATATCAGTTTACTCACTTGGTATCAGCCTTTCCCTTGGATTTAGCTCCCTTCATAGCTACAACTGCAAAAAAAAAACCGATGAGAAATCAATCGGAGATGGTGTAAACCGGCCGGAGACTAAATTTAGAGTTTACCTAGAAAGAAAACGGTAGAGAGATGATAATCAGAAAAAGAGAAGAGATATGCTTCGATTTTGTGATTGATTGTGTTGTGAGAGGGGAGAGATAAGAAGGGGAGTGAAGAAGGGATAGGAATAGAAATTTGGTGATGAAAATTGAAACACAGAAACAATATTTCAAGTCCGCGCGTGGTTTGGGCGGGATTTCAAATATTTTTGCCACTTCATCGATCCATGTCGTTTGATTCTATTGGATATGAAGGCCTCTGCGTTTGCTTCTTTATGGTTTGTTTTGCTTGTGCTTTCTATGTGTTTCTTGAGTAGTGGATCGTGGCCGTTTATATGGGTGCTGGCGGAATAGTGAGAGGGCGTGGATGGATTAGATGGTTTGGGGTATTGTTGGTAGAGTAAGTATAGTCTTTATGCGAAATGACGGTATTAGCCTTATTTTAGGGTCATTTCGGTCGATTTCCTTTTCATTAAAGAAATGCCGTTCGTATATGATTTGTTTGGAATCCGCATTATGAATAAAGGGGGGTATATTCGTCATTATCTTATCATGCTCCTTTCCGATATTTTGCCTCGTAAGGTTCCACATTTTCTTTATATACTCCTCCATCCCGCATTTTGACTTTTATGAGAAAAATAATAAATGAGAGCCTCTTTTTAATATTTCAAGTAAAATATTGTATTGATTTTTGTGAGTGAGCATAATATTCGTTGATTAGTGTGAAAGTAAAACAATCATTAATCTTGTATTGAAATGTGAAAAGACTTATATTTTGGGGCAAAAAAGTTAAAAGCTTTTTATCATGACGGCGAGGAGTTTTTTATGAAAAGACGTAAGGTTTCACTTGAAAATTGTAATGAATGTTGCCCTAATTTTGGGTTTTTTATTTTATTTTATGAAAACGATAATAAAGTATACGGTGCTCCATCTGTTTCGAAATAATTGAGACAGTTGTTAAAAAAATTGGTTTCAGAATAACTGAACCAGTTACATTTTCAATACAGCATTTATTGTGTTTTTCCTACATCTATCATTATTTATTAATGAGTGACTGAATAAATACAACATTACATTAATTATAGACTAAGAGTTTTTTTAGTCATTTAAACATTCAAATTATTTTGGAACGGATGGAGGATATTGCAAACACATCAACATACATTAATCTCATCATAAACAGAACGAAAATAAAATGATTTTTTATTACCTTGGAAGATGAATAAATGTGATAGATTAAAATGAAAATTGCCAATATTCGTGAGACTCAAATCATAAAGTTGTCTCTTTTCGGTTTTTGCAACTTTCAGCCGTTGATGAAAGTTTTTGTCGTGTGTCTTCTACCTGAAACCATGAAAAACGAGTGCAACCTTCGTTTTCATTATTTTTTTTTCATTTGCAAACTTTCACCCTCAAACTCCTTTCCATCCCTCAAAGTTTTACACCATTCCTGCAAGTTTCATCGAGGGAATTCATAATTCTTCAAGTTCTTCAAGTTTTAGACTTGAATATCTTTAGGAAAAAGTACAGTTACATCATGTTATAAGTATGTATGGGTTGGATCAACGCGAGAGAAGAATACTACTTAGTTGAAGAAGAGCTTTTTTTTAAGATATTAGCCTCGATTATCAAAGTAAATACTTTACGCATCAAAGATTTAGGCATTGTGTGTGTTTTGTGTCTTTTATGTGAATACATGTTATTGTTCTTCTGTTACGCGCATATTTTGGGAAGTTGTTTAACGTATGATTCATATCAGTCTGCATGAAATCACTTCCTCAGCCTGTATATGTGCCAGGACCACCGGCGTGGCGCTGACTGCCTTATGCTCAGCGCCAAGTTTGGCCATCTGCAAAACATCAGTAATAAATCATAAGTCTTCTGGAACAAGTTTGAGTTAATTATGAGTTTTTATGAAGCATCTGTGTGATTTCCAATAAGGTTAAAGGTTGTGAAGAATATTTTTAATTTAAAATAGTTGAGAATGACAAGATTCTTACACGTGTATCATCGCGTTTTTGTACGTAATATTACTACATTTTGTCATTCTCAACCATCACAGATCTTATCTTTGTCTTTCTGGCGCTCTGATCCTTCCAGGATGCAAGTTTTTGTAGATATCATATTTTTAGGTTTCATGTTTGTGGTGTACTAGCCTTGCTTATGCATTAGAATCGGCATGGAAAGGGTGTTATTTTGAAGTCGGTATCATGCTTATAGGAAAATTGGTGTTGAACTGTTGATTGCATATTATATGTAATATATGACCTTAATATGTTGGAAAATAACGGTGTTGTGTAAGTTAGGTTGTAATACTTGCAAATATGGAAATAGTGTATGTTTGGACAAATTTATTATGGCTACAAATCATGTTTATAGGCTTGAACTGAACGAAATAGATAGCAACAAATATGTGCTTAATGGCTTGGTATGCACTCTACTTATTACTATGTTGATAACTTGATATGATATTGTTGTAAAACTGTTACAGTTGGATATCATGTTTCTGACTGTCTTAGAGATCATGTTCATAGGCTGGTTTTATGAGATAAATGAACAAAAAAAACGAAGTATGTATGAGCCAGGTCTAGATTTCCAATGCCTCGAGAAACTAGTCGAGATTGATGACATCACTCTTTCCTCTTTTCCTTACCGAGAAGGCAATCTGCTCCTATGGCCTTCACCTCTACGGAAATTGATTAAAAAAAAAAAAGCCCTCTTCTCTTGCTTAGCCTATAAAAACTATATACAAAGTACCGCATTTCACCCTAGATTTGGTTTTTTCTAGTCCCCACACCGCTACTATCAACGGTTTCTTTTGGGAATTTCATGGATAAGTCGTGATGCAACCGCCGACGGCGTGATGCCGGTATCAAGCTTGATCCAGGGAATCACAAACTCTGAATTCAGAACCTTATACATTGCCCACATCCGCTCGAACAACTTTGCGCCTATGCATGTAATCATTTAGAAATCTTAATAGGATTAATAGTCTATCACATTAATGAATTGACACCTCATACTTGCTTAATTATTGAAATGTTGTCGTCTTGTTTGTTACATGAATTGTAAAGCATGTTTTATGATTGAATACGATTGTTAATGTGTTTCAGAAGCAAGATACAATGTAAAATGCAGTGTGTTCTTCCATGATGTGTTAAATTGAGAATGATAATTAAGATACGAAAAGATTGAGGTTGAGAGCATGAAAGAAAGTTATAAACAACACATTTCATGGTTAAGTATTTTGATACAAATAAACGGCAATGAATCATCGATGGTCCTCAACATGAATTCTTATTCACGGTCAAGAATAATAAACATTAATTATGTTGGGCCGGTCAACAATCTATAATCCATGGGTATAATGGATATTTCTGTTTTGTCTAAGTATAAACAACATACTACCCTATTTGGGTTAAACTAAAGATGGCGTGATACTCATTAACCCATAGCAAGAGCACGAGCAGCATGATGATAATTTATAATTAAATATGAAACTTAATAATAAGCATGATCGGTATGATGATAAGTAATAAGAAAGGATGAACTTGATTTAGGGCATTCACATCAGAAGCATTATATTTTATCCATAAAATAATATAAAAATAATACACATCATTATTTTACGACAGCTCAATTCAAAACACTCTACAACAACATCCATATACTTATCCCTATAACATTTCAAATAGTATTAAATAATATATATTATACTTCACAGCTATATTCATACACATTAAATATTTATTATTTCACTCCAGCAGCATCCTTTCATTATCCCTATAATTTTTTATAATTAAATATGTTTAGGACGTGAATAGTGATGGCCAAATTATAGCAAACCAACTTTATCCGGCAGAGTACCGGGTCGGTTGTACTACAACGGCGAGAAAAGTCGTATCCCACGAGGAATCAGTTAAGTGTTACAATCACACTCATATTTAGTTTAGGCTCATAAATATGGGTGAGGTGATCTATAGCTAAGCAGATAAAAATTATAACTTTAAAATATATGATAAACTGAATAGCTAAACTATGATCGTGAACACTACTCTTAACACCGTTACCGTTACAATTGCATCGAGGATGAGCCTTAACCTACCAACCAACCAATAGCTGAATGTGTTGTGGGTGCAATCTCCTAAACTGGTCCCTATGCGCTAATACCACAACCTAGTTACCCTATATTCGGTTCAACAGTCCCCTCTATGGGATTTAATTGACCTAATATGATTAAAATTGTGAGACGCTCCGCATCCACCGAGTTCACGACTTAGCTAGAAAAACCTTATCAAGGAACAGGCTGCGAATAACTCGACTAGTTCGTGCATGGCAATCCTAAAACTCTAGTTCGCACACTCCGTCGCAAAATACATTTATAAAGTTCGTGTGTGTGATCAGTTAATGGTTAGCTACTCCACTAAAAGGCATTAGGTTCAAGTTTTAGGACACAACAATTCAAAAGATTCAATTTTAAGCTCTACGCATCCCTGGATCTTCGTTTAGGCATCAATTTCGATATTTCATCGCATAATTTAGCAATCAATAATTTAGCTATGCATAACTGCAAGAACGAAACAAGAAATCATAAAAGAAACGGAAGAAAGCATGATAAACTGATAGTTTGGAAGCGATCCAAAATGAAGAACTTGCAAAAAGAAATCAACAATCCAAACAAATTGAAGTAAGAAAATTAAATTCTGAAGAAGTGGTATAAAATTCACCCTAATTGGCTTTTATAAGGCCAAAATCCGACCCCGAATGGTGAAAATCCGGAAAAAAACACGCGTTCCATGCGCGAGCATGGAGAGAGCATGCGTGCGCATGCAATCACTAAATGTAGATGTGCTTTTTCTGCTCTTCCATGCACGAGCATGCACTGAAGAATGCGCGTGCATGCACTTGCTGATCCGCCACTGTACATGTACACCTTTAGTAATTCGATAATGCGCGCGCATGCACTTGCTAATCTGCCACTGTACATGTACACCTTTAGTAATTCGATGATATCTTTACTTTTAGAGCTCCGATTTGAGTGATTCAAGTTGCGTTGGAAAGCTCGTTCAATTACCTACAAATTTCATGAATAAAAATTTCCAATACAAATCCCCCAAGGGGGGTCAAAATTCGGAGGAAGTGACAGAAGTGTAAAAACATCAATGATTCTTGATCCGTTTGAACTCATCAGCTTTGGGTGTCATCTTTCCATCATCAATGCCTCCTTTCCGGGATACCAATTAACCTATATCCTGTAAATATCAACAAAAATACCGCGCATAACTTCCGCAAGATAAAATAGGTGTGAAATATGAAATAATTCACCAAAATGACGAGATTTTCGGACTAAGTCATCTTTGACCTCAAAGTGAATGCAATGGTGAAAATACATCTTAAATCACTCAAACTGCCTCAAAAGTGCGTCAAATAAGTCGTTAACGGGGTAAAATCATGTAAGAAATGAAGCAAAGTTGACTCTCGTCAAATAGTGCTTCCTCAAACGTAGGGATGCACTGTTCATATCTCTGAAAATAAATAGGGATAGAGACTCTGTTGTGGAAGCGATTTGAGGCTATTTTTTTAATCTTTATTTTAAGGATATGGCACCATATATGACTTCTGCTACAAATGCCCTATGTGCCTTTTTCCTAATTATGTAAAAGTGATGGTAACCTGTTAAATTATGTTATTACTTGTTGATCTTGTATAGTTAGTGTAGTTACTTATTAGTGTACTAATGCATTTCATTTTACGAATGATGACTTGGAATTGTACTATAACCCCAATAAGTAGTATATATCCCTTTAATGTTAATGTTTCATTAGTGAACTTCATAGCTCGCTCCCAAATTTTAACACGTAGCACATGAACAACTTCAATTCAATGTGAGGAGATCCAATAAGGATATGAGGGTCAGTGCTAACCATGTACCTCTCATTGTCCATGCTAATCCAGTTCCACCGGCTCCTTTAGTTTCCATAACTCATGTGGATGCCATCCCAAATGATCATGATTCCATGACACTCATACATGCAGTTTATCGTAAACTTTAATGGTTATAAGGAGTCTATACATATTACATCGTTTTTTTATGACTTGCATGTGGTGTTCGTGACAAGAAACGATGAAGTCAAAGATATTTTGGAAATTTAAAAAGTGTTGTTGTATCTTTAAGTACCCTTGTGTAACATTATGAATTATGTAGTATCAAAACTCGCAGTAGTAGTTGTAAATGTATGAATGTAACCCTAAACACTTTGATGTTTTTCCGTATGAATGTTCTGTTTAAGAATGTATGGAATGTCGGAAAAAAATTAATGTCGATAATGTATAGAATGTCAAGTTTCTTGAAGTCTTTTCAACTTTCGCATTTACTTTGTTGATACACTGTACAAGGCTTCGTGATTCGTGTAGTATAAAAAATCCATCAAAATAATACACACACACACACACACACACACACACACACACACACACACACATATATATATATATATATATATATATAAAAATCAATCCAATCATTCAGAAAAAATACAAAAGAACGACCATGTCAATTCAAAATTGTCGACCAATCGTTGGCAAGACCTACTGATGGTTCGACAGCCTCAAACCGAGTCTCGGTTTTCTACAGATTACACACGCTTCATAATACCGAGACTAGAGTAAATTTAACCTAACATGCTTCTTACCTGCACATATCATATATCATATAGATCAATCATTCAAAACTAGTAATCATAGGTTTAAACTCATAATTCATAAACAAAACATACAAATAGTACCTCAAACAAACAATGACGTAGATCTAGCTCTTTGTATTAGATGAGAATTTTAAGGTATTCGATCACCACAATAAAATACAATAACTTTTACAACCTTGTTCTTTAAATCTAGAAGTAATATAAAACTTTAATTGTTGTTCTTTAAATTTAAAAGTAACAAGCTTGCTAATTTAGGGTTTTCCATCAATGAATCCTTTCGTTTCGGAGAAAAAAAATAAAAAATTTAAGGTTTTCCTCCCCTAATTTTCTTTTTGGCTATTGTAAATGGGGCATCCAGCCCCCTCAAATTATTATCTCTGCCTTGTCAGTGATGAGAGTCAACTTGACTATCATTGTCTATGTGATTATACCTCGTTTATACCTTATTTTATATGTTTATGGAGACATTTGGTTGTGTTTTGATGTATTTTAAACCATGGTTTGTATTTACAAGACCTATGACGTAAAGTCCGGAAATCTCATTATATTTCGGTGTTTTGATGCATTCTCGGTCACCCTAGTGTCCTGTAGGGGTTACATGTAGTAACTGTTGTGATATTGTGCTGGACTTAGGTGTTCGAGATTACCGGAATGCAAGATACGGGGGTTGGAGCGTGTGTCTGAAGCTTAAACGTTCAAACGGACCAAAACTCGTTGGTGTTTTCACCCTACCTTCATTTGATCTGAATTTTGGTCCATATTAAAGGCATTTTATGGGCTGTCAATCTTCATAAAAGTTGTAGACAATTCAATAATCTTTCCAATACATTTTGAATCACTTGATTTGAAGGTCTACACACAAAGTTACGGTTGATTTACTAAAGACGTGTCAGCAGGTGGACACCTAACGACATGGTAGGTGCACACCTACAAGTTCAGAGACACCCTTAACCAGAGCACTTGGTAGGTGCACACCCAAGAATTTGGTAGGTGCACACCTACCAGTGTTGAGAGTGGGGAATTTTGCTTACTTGGTAGGTGCACACCTACCATTTCGGCAGGTGTGCACCTACCGACTTATTTAGCCACTTGCACCCTCCACCTATAAATACGCCCCATTTTGCCTGATCGAATCATCATATTCTTCAGCCCCTTTTTCTGCATTTTTCTCCATTCTCCTAGATTAGTTTAGCTTGTAAATAGTTTTAGTTAGTTTTATGATCAAATCGTTGTAATCCGAAGGCTCGTGCTACTCGCTATTGCAATTTCAATTTGGATTTCGTTTTCTCTCCGGTGTTCTTCGTCTCGATTTCGGTAATTTCAATTTCTTCTTGCTTTAGATCTTGATGCTTGTTACCTTTATTGTTGATTTCTTGTATTTTGTTGTTAGAATGAGTAGCTAATTGTTTTATAGCCGAGTTATGCGATAATCTTCAAAATCGAACCCTAGATTGTTCATGTGGTGTTTTTTATGTTTGATTTGTATATTCTCGATGCTATAGTTGTTCTAGAACTTATTCTTAATGACTTTTGTTGAATTGATCACTCGATAATCATATTACACATATCTTCTTTACACATGTATTTTGCGAGAGGGTACGGGAACTGGGGTTCTAGGATCACCTGTAAAACTGTCTGAGTTGTTTAGATTCGGTTTCGTGTGTGAGGCTTGTATCACCTTGTTGAGCTTTTCATTGAACGTAGACCGTGTTAGGTCAGTTAAATCCGGTCAGCGAACTGTTGAACTTGACGTAGGAGGTTAGATTATTGAAATAATGTCTATTCTCGGAATTAGGAAACGACATCCTTCGAGTGATATCGAGAATGTTTAGGTAGGTCAAGAACACTTCCGGATATTGCTTGGGTTTGTAAGTATTAGATTGGATCATAGCTCGGCTATCTCTTTTTCATAGTTTAATCTCTTTTATTTTGTGTATTTTTAGTTTGTAAAACCGGTGATCTGACAAATCACCGTCTTCAGTAGTTGTGTCGACATGAACTAGGAACGATACCGACTTTGATACTTAACCAGATTCCATGTGGGATACGACATTGCTCGCCATTTATAGTACAACCGACTCGGTACCCTGCCGGTTAGAGTTGACTATGCTATAAAATGGCCATCAAGTTTTCTGGCGCCGTTGCCAGGGAATCTGATTGATATCTATAAGTTAGTTGACTTATTAGGATTAGGTCATTTTATGTTTTTCCTTTGTTTGTTTGGTTTCTTTTGTTGTTGTTAAAGTGTCGCACCATCTACTTTGGTAGTGGTAGTGATAAGATACCGTGATTGTGTTCGTGTTGTTTCCCTGGTTTGCAGATGATGAATCTATATGGCAATTACGACTTCTATCCTTACTCATTCTGATGCTACAACTATGGTGCTATGGGTTACGAAACACAACCCTGTTACCAGTTCAACCCATACATCTCATCATACGAAAATGAGTGGGATAATGCCCCAAGTTACTTTGATCAACGACTCGATACTTCTCCACCTCCAGAAATAGAGATCTTAACGGATGAACAGGTTCCACTTGAGTAAACGGTTGAACAATTGAGTAAATTGGTCCAAGATCATATCAAAGAATTTCGTAATAATATGACAACAATGCAAGTTGTGATACAAAACTTGGAGCACCAAGTAGAGAAACTGATCGAGAGAGAGGAGACTGAGAGGAGAGAACGAGAAAGTATGATTGAAGTCACCCCTGAGGAATGCTACGAGGATGGTATGAATCTTGTATCTATTGAATCATCTATTCTGTCTTCGTTTAGCCTAATGTTATACCTACGGGGGTGCACCCTATTGAGTTTATTGTTGATGTTGAGCCTAAATATTCATACTTGGTGTTTGAGTCATTGTTAGTTGGAGTATGTATATGTTCAGGGAAAGTGAATTCGTTGTTCTGTGCAATGGATTCATCGAACAAATCTTGGTGGTGGGGATTGAGCCCCATGTTTCTTGTATTTCATTTTTAGGGGGTGCTCAATTCATACTATTCTGGTAGGGAGAAGTAACGGTTTGCTCTCATTTGGTATAACTATCCTTGACATAGTTCGGGGTAGAAAGTCGAGTTGAGGACTTCAAACTCAGAATGTGTTTTTATTGCTTTTCTTTCCCCTCGTGTGTCTCTGTGTTTCTTTAGTTTGTAGTATGATACTTCGGGTAAGTTTTGTTGTAATATAACCCGAAGAAGTGTGTATCGAGGAGGGCTAGTGTGGTGTTTTGGTTTTTTTATAAGGTGTGGTGATCCGTTTAGTTTCGATTCTTTATCTCCATACCTGTGTATTCTTGGATGTTGTGTTGTTGTCGATATTAGCACAGGTACGCTGAGAGGACTTTTATGGATGCCACGTGATCGTACTCGTGCCTTTCACCGGTTGTAAGCTAAAATCTTCTACCCTTATCATTAGTATTTGGTTTTAAAGTAGGGGGTGGTCGGTTTAGATTCGATGTTTCGTGTGCATATTGAACGAGTTATACTTAGCGATTGATATTCCTTTTGTGAAAAAATTAGTTAGTTGCTCAAAAAATTGGAGGTACATTGGTTTTGATGCATCGAGCCATAACATTGTTTTGTTAAACATATAGTGATTGTATGGATGCATTTGATTTGATTTAGGATCTTGTATTGAAAATGGAATAGTTTTATCACGTTAGCTTCGACTTCACAAATCACCTTGACTAGTGAACGATTATGGTAGTTATTAATGACCCGGTTACCTAGAACTTATATAATTAACTTCGAGGAGAAATACAAAGGTCGTTCTTGGTTGAGTTGGGGTTGACGGTTATGGCATTTCTTTGACCCGATCAGAGCCAAATGCCATCCCGTATGCATATATCCCTAGTTCCCCCTCTAAGCCTGTTGTAGAGTGGTTAGACCGCCACCCGAACTAGCCTTTCGTGATGATTAGCTCGTAATTACCGGTACCCTAGCTTTAATTTCGGTCTACATTTCTTTTATCACCTTGCAAGATTGAGCTTATTGTTTTCACAATTTCTGATATGGTGTGGGGTGGTGGAGTGACGCATCTCTCGAGTGGTGTTGGTAAAAAAGAGTATATCCCGGAGGAGGTGGAATTATATGGCTTTTCGACCTTTGATCGTTTTTGTGGTTTTGAAAAAAGGAAAAATGAGAAGAAGAGAAAAAAAAAGAAAAAAAGTTGTATGTATATATATATATATATATATATATATATATATATATATATATATATATATATATAAGTGTTCATGGAATGCCAAAATTGGTGACTATGTATTGTATGTTACTGTAATGTTGGTGACATATACTTCTTCTAATCTAGTACGGAGAAGGAAATATTGTTGTGTTCTGTAGCGGTTTGTTCCTGGTTGATGAGCTTCGGTACGAACTAGACCTGGATGTGACGTACGTTTCCGACTTGTGGAATGATGTGGAGATGTGGAAGGTGAGGAAAATTATAGGTTGAAGCTTGTTTGATGGTTCGTACTATTCGGACGAGCATCTTTATGAGGAGTTGAGTCTTCCGTTGCTAGAAGGGAAGAGCTTCGGTTTTAGGGTTCGATGTTCGGTAAAGCTCACTTGCACTTTCTTCTTTCTATTTTATCGTAAATATCCCATTCGTTAGCCCCGACCCTAGCCTAACATTACAACCTTTCAAATCCTACCAGACCCTACTAGACTTCGATTGACCTCGATTAGTGGAGATGTTTATGAAGTAAAAGCTTATGGTGTAACCCCGATACATTATACGTCTATAATCTAAACCGGTTGTAGGTGACGAATGTTGAATAAGCTATACACACACACATTCTTTTCTCAATACAAGGTAGAACTTAAATCATATGTATTTGTGTGGTTTCTTGTGTTTACCATTTCAATACTTTATATTTGATGTATGATAGCAATGTTGACTTCATCTTTCTTTTGAATCGCTCGTTTTTGCTCGAGGGTGAGCAAACACTAAGTAAGGGGCAGTTGATGAACTTGACTATCATTTTCTATGTGATTATACCCCGTTTATTCCTCGTTTTATATGTTTCCAGAGATATTTGGTTGTGTTTTGATGTATTTTACCCCATGGTTGTATTTACGAGACCTAGGACGTAAAGTCCGGAAATCTCGTTATTTTCTGGTGTTCTGATGCATTCTCGGTCACCCTAGTGTCCTGTAGGGGTTACGTGTAGTACTTGTTGTGATATTGTGCAGGACTTAGGTGTTCGAGATTACCGAATGCGAGATACGGGGTCAGGGTGTGTGCCCGAAGCTTAAACGTTCAAACGTACCAAAACTCGTTGGTGTTTTCACCTTACCTTCACTTGATCTGAATTTTGGTCCATATTAAAGGCATTTTATAGGCTGGCAATCTGCATAAAAGTTGTAGACAATTCAATAATATTTCCAATACATTTTGAATCACTTTATTTGGAGGTCTACACACAAAGTTATGGTTGATTTACTAAAGACGTGTCAGCAGGTGGACACCTAACGATATGGTAGGTGCACACCTACAAGTTCAGAGAGACACCCTTAACTAGAGCACTTGGTAGGTGCGCACCCAACAATTTAGTAATTTCAATTTCTTCTTGCTTTAGATCTTGATGCTTGTTACCTTTATTGTTGATTTCTTGTATTTTGTTGTTAGAATGAGTAGCTAATTGTTTTATAGCCGAGTTATGCGATAATCTTAGAATCGAACCCTATATTGTTCATGTGGTGTTCTTGATGTTTGATTTGTATATTCTCGATGTTATAGCTGTTCTAGAACTTATTCTTAATGACTTTTGTTGAATTGATCACTTGATCATCTTATTACACGTATCTTCTTTACACATGTATTTTGCGAGAGGGTACAAGAACCGGGGTTATAGGATCACCCTGTAAAACTGACTGAGTTGTTTAAATTCGGTTTCGTGTGTGAGGTTTTTATCAACTTGTTGAGCGTTTCATTGAACGTAGACCGTGTTAGGTCAGTTAAATCCGGTCAATGGACTGTTGAACCTGCCGTAGGAGGGTAGATTATTGAAATAATGTTTATTTTTGGAATTAGGAAACGACACCCTTCAAGTGATATCGAGAACGTTTAGGTAGGTCAAGAACACTTCCGGATATAAGCTAGGGTTTGTAAGTATTAGATCGGATCATAGGTCGGCTATCTCTTTTTCATAGTTTAAACTCTTTTATTTTGTGTATTTTTAGTTTGTAAAACCGGTGATCTGACAAATCACCGTCTTCAGTAGTTGTGTTGACCTAAACTAGGAACGATACCGACTTTGATACTTAGCCAGATTCCCTATGGGATACAACCTTGCTCGTCATTTATAGTATAACCGACTCAGTATCCTGCCGGTTAGAGTTGGCTATGCTGTAAAACGGCTATCAGTCAGCAGATATTTCTTAATTATTAATGGAATTAATTTAAAAAGAAAAAGTCACTGCCTCTTATGTTTCATTCTGTGAAAAAACCGTGATTATAAGTTCTGTGATGCAATATAATAATCATCATTTTTTTAAAGAAAAAAACGTGAAGTAGAAGTTCTTAATTTTTAACGAAATGGTAAATGGGGTCGAAAAATTTGTTGCAGTGACTTAGAATATCCACAACAATGCACTCTTTAAACCCCCTAACCAAATTATAAGGAGTTTTGAGTCACTTTTTATCCACAATAGATCTCTTATAATACACCCTATCTCTTATTTTAGTTAAGACATTCCTCTATTACAGGGAGAGTGTTGAGTGAATAGTAATCATATTTAACCACACAATCCATTTTTCTCTCACCACCTATTTATGCTCATTTTCTGCAACTACATTAAACTCAATCTTGACAATTCCGGTAATAACCTCCTCTAATAAAAATGATATGACATTTATTAGAGGACATTTAATAATTTCCTATTTGGTTGTTTAAATATATACGACTTTTTTTTTGACAAGAATACGATATTAAAATCTCACTTTGCAAATATAAAATATTTCATTCCGATTTTTGTATTAAAAAAAAGAGGAAAAATGTGTTAGTAGTTAAATTAATTAGTTGACAGGTGAAAGAATAGTAATTTTGAGGAATTGTAATAGAAATGTTATTGGAGTTAATTGTTTTATAGGGTGTTAAAAAAGTGAATTTGGAACAAAAAATAAAAAAGATGAAGAGTGTAAAGAGGAGTACCATTCTGCCATTCTGGTCACTCATACCGTTAAAATGACCGTCACATAATTGTCACCAAGGTTTTATTCTTAAAAAATGGTATACCCTATCATTGAAAGTCATACCCCCGATCCCACTGGGAATGAGGAGAGGTTAATCGAAGTAAGCAAATTGAAACACGCGTAGATTAAAACCAATGACCGCCAATCTGTTTGAAGGGTGTTATCGAATCAAAATCGGCCACTTCTGAGAATCGAATCGTGACCTCCACCTAAGCTTTAAGCGCCGAATTACCACCTGCCACCACTAAACCATATCCAGAGGATACCAATGTTTTATTCTTACTTTTATAGCACGTGGCGGTAAAAATCTGACATTTTAATAACGAGTCTCAACAACAAAATTATCCGAACGGTCGATATAAGTCCAATATAAAAGACAACCCACTTAACAAAAGACAACAATGCTTTCTCACCCATTATCCTTCTAAATTAATCAAGCAATAAAGAAAAAGTTCTTACAAAAAATATAGAAGAAATAAAACCTTTTCTTTTCTTCTTGATTTTCTGTCTTGGTTTAATTCTTCGATTATGCTACTCGCACCTGGAAAAGGAAGACATCTTCATCATGGGAAACTGCCATGGATGGAAGTTAGGTGTCACTGACCCAAGTTCAACCAATCCCAGCAAATCGACCAAAACTTCCAATCCTGGTACGTTTTCCTCTTACTTTCTTTAAGCTTTTTGCTGTCCATTTTCTGGGTTTTTTAGATTTCCTATTTTTACTTGTGAATTTAGAGATTTTTGAGGATACAATAGCAGTAGTTGTTTGTCTTTGCAGAGAATTCGCACAATTATAGCACAAGTAGCTGTGCTACTCGAAGCCAGTTTTCTAGAGCTGTAAGCGAGGCGTCGTTGGCTTCTCCTGGTCAGATATTGGCTTCACCTTCTTTAAAAATCTACAGTTTTGCTGATTTGAAGAGCGCCACGAGGAACTTCAAACCGGATACTGTGCTGGGTGTTGGTGGTTTTGGGACTGTGTATAAAGGGTGGGTAGATGAAAAAACTTTGGCGCCATCGAGAATTGGAGTTGGAATGGTGGTTGCTGTTAAGAAGCTAGATGGTGAAAGCTTTCAAGGCTTTGAAGAATGGCAGGTACTTCAATTCTGCTTTTTGTTAGTGAACTTTAACTATTTGAGAGAAGATGATGAAATGCATGTTTTATGTTTGATAGATTGTGTGAATGAATCCTGTTAATGATTCTGGAATGAGCATTTGTGGTGACACCACACCTATTATAATGTTGTGGCACCAGTGTTCTGAATCTAAAAACCGACATTCCGCTGGTTGATTGTTTTCATAGTGGTGCCACTCTAAAGCGTTGCTACTAAAGACACCCTTATGGAAATTAACTGAATAGTTTGAAGTGAAAAGTAGGTTCTTTGCGTTTAACCTCATGTTCTAAATACGTGACATTGGTCATCAATATGAGTTTTAGTAGGGGAATACGCGGTAAAGTTAGTGAATAGTAATCTTGATTGATTTAATCTTTTCTTGTTGTAAGTTCAGTCAGAAGTCAACTTCTTGGGAAGGCTTTCTCACCCTAACTTGGTCAAGTTATTGGGATACTGTTGGGAGGAAACTGAACTATTACTTGTGTATGAGTACATGCCGAAAGGAAGCTTGGAAAATCATCTGTTTAGAAGTAAGATCCCGAGTTGAAACATTCCAAACTAGTAACCTAGAATGCGAAAGAAAAAAAAGTTTTTGGTACAGTGTGCCATGATCCTAAGCCTTTGGTATTGTGTTACGCAGGAAGCTCAACCATGGAACCTCTCTCTTGGGATGCTCGCCTGGAAATTGCTATAGGAGCAGCAAAAGGATTGGCTTTTCTGCATACTTCCGAAAGGAAAATCATTTATAGAGACTTTAAGGCTTCTAACATATTGCTTGATGGGGTAAGATACTGACTCTTGTTTACTAGTATTTTTATTGTGCAAAATTTCCTGTTTTGCTAGTGACAATTAGAAAATGATGCCCGTGTCAATCAGAAAAGCCCTTGAAAAATAGTTCCCAAGAGTGTCACAGGTACAAAATAGGTGCACAGAAAATGCACATAACACACACACCACAGAAAATGCGCAGAACATACACAAAGTACTTTGTGTGTGTTCTGTGCATTTTCTGTGCATTTTTCCTGTGTTAATATGCCTTTTGAATTAGTCTCCATCTGTTTTCTTGAATGCAAATTTATGCACATTTTTTTAAAAAATCAGATTAACTTGTTCTAGCACTTTAATTCTGAGTTGAGAATTAAATTGAGATAGAGGGGAGAGATGAGAAATTTGGCATTAAAAAGAAGCCATCTTTATGCTTTGCTTTTAATGTTAAATTGAGTGTAATTTTTCAGAACATATCTGTGTTCTGAATTGGTGGTTTGCGTGTTTGGAATAGATCACTAGAGTCGATCATTAAATTATTCTTGACTTCAGTAGCCAATATTGCAAGTGTTCTTTATCCTTCCATTTACATGGTTGGGGGGATTTCCGAGATATTGTGTTTCCATTTAGTCACCTTCATGACGATCTAGTTTCGCTGCCTTACCCCCTTGAAGATTTCGGTGAGCAAAAATATCAAATATGGCTGCATTGCGTATGAGTTCATCTGGTTGATATTTCTATTTATTTGTCTCCTGGTAGGATTATAATGCAAAAATATCAGATTTTGGATTGGCAAAGTTGGGCCCTAATGCTGGAGACTCACATGTGACTACAAGAATTATGGGAACTAATGGATATGCTGCTCCTGAATACGTTGCAACAGGTAAGTTTTTATTTTTATTTTTCTTATGTTTATGAAGATTCCTCTTATTGAGAAACATTCAGTTGAGAATTTTAGTTGCGGATGTATTATTGAGGAAATGCATGTTTCATCCCTCATTCTTTTACATATCCTTTCTTGCATTTATTATGAAGTGTCGGAATATGGAAATGAATTTAAAAAAAAAGGAAACTGAAGTGTTAGATACCGCTGTAGTGCAAATTAAATGTTCTTATGAATGGTTCCCTTTAAGGTTTTTTTTTTAATCACTTTATGAGAATCTCTGCAGTTCCTTTTTTTTTTTCATCATTACCAATTTTTTATGATATAACCATTTTGGGAAGCCTGTACCAAGTGATATGCATCATCCTTCCTTTTCTACTCTCTTTCACATAGTAAGAGTATGTATGGTGAAAGTGAGTAGAAATGGAAGAGTATGATGCATGCCGTTTGGTATAGCATTCCTACAACGGTTGTACCATATACTATTTCTGATTGTACCTATCACGGAGCACAAAAGTTGCTGTCTTGATGCACATTTAAAGCGGTAGAGTTGAGGCCCTAGGACCAAGAGGTCTGTGTTCATATCCCACCAACACGTGCGGGGCTAATTGTTCACTTTATGTGGTAATATTAAATTCGAAAGATAAATAAATGTTATGTCAAGATAAAGATGTATTGTTAATCTAAATGTTAAGTTAATGTTTAGTCGTTTTTAACCTTGATGATCTTTCATCTTTTAGACTAGGATCATTCAACAAAACAACATTTCAAGTGTGATTGTTTTTCCGTTGTGTTTCTGATTCAGAGCTGTTTTGTCAAGATCAAACTGTAGATGGTTTAAATATATAGTTAATTTAACTACAAAGTCATCTTGACATAAACTCTATCTCTTCTTTGGAACTCATTTTTATCTCTGGTGACGTAATCTTCTAATAATCAGGAGATCATTGAACCAAACATGTATGCTCATATTTACCACCTCATTTATACGTGTTGAGCCATTTTCGTTACCATTGCTTGTCGTATTTTGGCCTCTACCTTTTATATGCTTGGATTGATTTGCCATTTTTCATAGTAAGAGTAGTAAACAATATCCAACCACTGCATTTTTAGTGCACTGAAAAATGCATTTTTTATGCACAACCGGGGAACCGAAAAATGCATAATCAGTGCATTTTTATGCACAATCAATGCACATTGTGCTTAAAATTACATAAGCTTACTTTTCGTATTTTGTGCACTTAATCAATGCATTTTTTCGATGGACCAATCATTTGCATTCTCATGTTTGATTCATGAATCTCATCAGGCAGGGGGGTGTATGTACATGTTTGGCAATGGGACACATGTGGCCAGTGAATTTAAAAAAAAAAAACCTTGTATTAAAACGACATTGTTCGTTTTAGTGTTGGCTTAAATTCTTTTCACCCCTCCCTAATTTATCTTTGGTGACGTTATTTTTTTGGATCCGTTATTGCCTTCAGGTCATCTATATGTGAAAAGTGATGTCTATGGCTTCGGTGTCGTGTTACTTGAGGTGTTGACAGGCCTACGAGCTCTAGATACAAAGAGACCAAGTGTGCAACATAATTTAGTAGACTGGAAAAAATCGTATCTTTATCAGAAACGAAAAGTGAAGTCTCATATCATGGACCCTAGAATCGAAGGTCAGTATTCTTCAAAAGCAGCAGCCCTAGCTGCTGAGCTTACTCTCAAATGCCTCGAACAAGAGCCTAAAAACCGTCCATCTATGAGAGAAGTTGTAGAAAAGCTGGAACAGATTCAATCTGTGAAAGTGAATCCAAAAGAATCAAAAAGTGGTTCGTCGAGCCATCGTCGTTCTCCTTATCACACACCTCACCGTGGACGTGCATAGAAAATGGTATTGAAATCGATTAAAGCTGACGGATTGTGTTTGGTTATTGGGATAAAAACTCTTTTGTTCCCTTTTTGTGTCACGGTTTTTGCACTTGTATCTCTAAATCTTGATATTTTTACCCCTCATCTATATGCATTTTTGTACATTTTCGGTCTAAAGGGTCCACGTGTCATAAATCTAGCATTGAATAAGTGACACGTGACAAAACTTGACTGAGAAAACTAAGATTTCCACGAACGAGGGGTAAAAGTGTCGAGATAAAACATAGAGCATACAAATGCAAGAATCTTGAAACAATAGGGGATCGAATGTGCTTTTTATCCCTTTGATTATTTGTTGTATTCTTCTGCTGAGTATGGAGGGATTCTTGTAAATCAGGTTGCAGCAGTTTTGAGTTTTTCTGCATGTATCTTTTTTAACAAAATTTCCAGAAGAATGAAATATGAATTTTCTGTCATATCAGTTGTGTTGTTATAGATTTTAGCGGTGGCAACTGGAACTTTGTTTTGTAAATATTTTATTCCTACTCTTGATGAAGGAAATTATTCTATTTCTCTGAAGTAATTTTTTATTTTAATTTTATTTTTTTGACTCTGTTTTTGTTCGATATGCATCAGAATTTCTAGAATGCACCTACAACGGATTCTGTATCTTAAAGATTTTATTGGCGACTCTAACGCAGATAATTTTTAGTGAATCTTGATGATTTAAATCTCCATTCGTGTCATTTTACAATATCTACTGCAGATGCTTTTAAATCATATATTCAATTTGCATAAGATTTGGACCACCTGGAATACGGAATAGGATCCTCTCAAGTAACTTGAGGAAATATTCTCTCAAGTATGCATGATTCAACCACACACCCCAAAAGTGTAAAACATCTAACCATTGATCAATTTTTTCCAAAACTACGTAGTTTAGTTCATTATATGTAAAAACATTAACTTTGCCCTTAAGTTACTTGAGATGATCTTGGTCCCCTGGAATACTCCAAATTTATGGATCTGTCTTCATTTTGCACACATTTATTTTCTGTCATGCAGAGAAATGTTTTTCATACGCGTCCTATAACATTCATAATTTTACCTATAATGTACAAGTATCTTCACTAATGACCTTTTCTCCCCCGAGTAATGATACAAATCAGGGAATCATCGTCAAATTTAGACTGCGCAAAAAAAAATTGCGCCTCCGCTTTCAAAAAAAAAAAACAGTAACAAAAACATATATAAAAATAAAACAAAAAAGCTCATGCGTGTGAAGTCATAGGGTTTGGAAGAAAATACCTACTTATTTTGCTTCACAGTGTCACCAGTTTTAAAAACAAAAATTATTGTAAAACCAAGTCTCACATTAAGATATCTTAGAAATCTTAACCAATTAAAGAATACATTCATTCTTCATATAAATACATTATATATATAATATTATGTCAAAATTTCATGGGCCTTTAAATTCATTGATTTTTGGAGGCTCAGCGTTACTTCTTTCTTTCAGCGCCTGATACAAAGACAATCATTGTCTTATGATGATGAGCGACGACACAACCAAGATTCCTATCCTTATCACAATGAAAGTAAATCAAAAACAAGTCTTACATAATGATCAAAAGTTGAAACATTGGTTGTGTC
The DNA here is from genome assembly GCA_026214975.1 of Gentiana macrophylla. Classification (NCBI taxonomy): domain Eukaryota; kingdom Viridiplantae; phylum Streptophyta; class Magnoliopsida; order Gentianales; family Gentianaceae; genus Gentiana; species Gentiana macrophylla. The sequence goes on along the minus strand of CM047812.1, from coordinate 106,627,986 downwards.
ATCTGTGTGACGTAATGGTTGTGTCCGTATTATTACTCTTTCTCTGCGGCAAACCTTTGAACCATTCATTCACTAAAAGACAGTACAGATACTAAACTGGAAGTTTGTCTACACTTTTATTTATCAAATATTTCATTGATGTGAATATAATTTAATTTGGTCCACATATTTCTTACTTCATGTAGGAAACCAAAAAAAAAAAAATCTTTATATTTAGGACATGTGGCACACAACATGGATCATGAATCACGGTATGAACGGTACGACTGAGGTGTGGTCCTTTGTATTACCCAAGGGTGTACACGATTTGTTGTGAATCAATAAATTCACTTATCGAGTCAAGTAATCTGTTAATGTAGTGACGCTTGAACTCAACTCGAGTTCGTTTAAGTAGGAAAAAAATTGTCTAAGATCGATTCGATTAAGTTTTAATCATGCTCGGTAAATTTTGAGCACTTTTAAATTAAACTCGAGCAGCTTAAAAAAAAAGAACTGTTAAACTTTATGATCACGAATCACGGTATGAACAGTACGTTAAGACAAAGTGTGAGGTGTGGACCTTTGTATTGACAGAGGGGGGCAAATGGTTCGATGTGAATCAAACAATTTCTTATCGAGTCATGTAATTTTTAAATACAGTGGTGCTTGAACTCGGCTTGATTTCATTCAAGCAGAAAAGAAAGCTCGAGCTCATCTTGATGAATTGATCAAGTTCTGCTCGAGTTTGGTTAAATGATGATTTCACGAGCCAAACGTCAAGATATACTCGTTAGCCTATTCACTATTCAGGTCAGACATATATTTAAATTCAATAGTCGTACACAAATCATTTTTTTGTGGAAAGGCTTTGAAGTCACGAAAAACGTGTGAGAAAGGACAATTATTAAAGGAAAGCTCAAGAAAAAGTTGGCTGCAAACTTTATATAGCTACCACAAGATGGACCGATCTTTCATAAAAGATAGTAATAAAGAAGCCCTTTAGATTCTACTCATCACAAACTCATGCAAAATCACATCTTGAAAAGAATTCACAAGGTATATTAATGAAGTATTTTTTACTGAGCTATTTATTTTCAATAACCCTCTTCATATATTGCTCTGTTTTTCATATATTTTTACAGGCATTTTCAAACTGAACAAAAACAGGTTGTTGAAACATCACCCTAAAGACATTGAAAAGCTATGTTTGGTTCTTTGTCTTGTATTTAATTCTTCTTCTTCTTCAATATCTCCCTAGTACGTGTATTAAATGTTCATTTATTTACAAGTGTAAAGGAAAGTCTTGATATTTTGGTCCACAAGGTGTTAGTTTTCTCACTTGTTCTTCTCTTTTAGTATGCTCTCATCTGTTTTTCTTTTGTTATTTTTTCTGCTAATTAACTTTCTGTTGATGCTGAATTTGGGGTATTTTTCTCCCATTTCTTTGAAGTGTGTGTGTGTGTGTGGGTGGAGGGTTAATGTTCTTAGATTTGTACAAAGATAAGTTCTTGTCCTGGTTGCACACTCTTATTTGTCAACTTTTGGTTGTTTGTTAATTTAGATTTCCATGTCATTTAATATAAGTTTGGTTAAATAAAAAATGCTTTAAATGGTTGTTTCTATATCTTGTCTATTTCTTGTTTTAGATCTCAATATCCTTTTGTAAATTTTAGTAATCGGAGGAACTTGTTATTTCCCTCTTCTGTTAAAAAACCTGTTAGATTTTACTATTTTGTAGAGTTCACTATTTTCCTGTTCCAAGAAAGTTTTTCTTTTTTTCTCTCTTTGTTGATGCATTTAATGATGTTTCAAGTTTTGTTGCTGTAGATCTAAATGAAACCCTCTCATATGAAACTGGTGTGATCCCTCCATTGACCCATTAGGATCACTGGAGGGATCGATCTCTGCACTGATTTCAGTGTGACCTCTCCTTGACCTTACGTTAAGATCAGCGGAGAGATGATCCACTCTCATACCGAGGTAGCCAAGATCCTGGGTAGCCACTTTACAACCGTGCTGGGAAGGATATGCACGTGCATATCCTGTATTTTTTTTTTGTATTATATTTCGGAAGGATATGCACGTGACAACGCCGTAAAGTGCATTGCAGAGGATCCGGGCCCACCTTAAAGTGCACCGTAGAAGATCTGGGCTCCAGTGGAAAGACTAAAGTTCAATACTTTTTTTGGGAAATACAAGCACGAATCTATACCCAAACAGTGTTTAATCCTTCATTTTTTTTCTGGGTTCTTAATTTTGATACATAAAAATGCAGACTTGCATCAATGGAGCTAAAGGAGACCATAGAGAACACTCATGACAGCTTGATAAGCATATTGTTTGGCTATATAGTTACCTATCTGAGACGATTCCTGTTCCGGGTTATATCATCCGGTCCGATCCCAAACCACATTGCATTCATTTTGGATGGGAATCGTAGGTTCGCACGAAAATGGAACTTAGGAGAAGGTATGGGTCATAGAGCTGGATTTTTGTCCTTACTGTCCTTAATGAAGTACTGTTATGAACTGGGAATCCAATACATGACGATATACGCATTCAGCATCGATAATTTCAGACGAAAGCCACACGAGGTTAAGTATGTAATGGATTTGATGATGGAGAAGATTGAAGGGATGTTGGAAGAAAGAAGCATTGTGGAACAATATGGTGTAAGGTTGTTCTTCATTGGGAATTTAAAGCTTTTAGACGAACGCGTTCGAAAAGCGGCTGAAATGGCAATGAAAGCCACTGAGAAGAACAAGAACTGCTTTCTTTTGATCTGCGTGGCGTACACGTCTACAGATGAAATCACGCATTCTGCACAAGAATGTTGCGATGAACTGGGGAGTAATAATGACGTGATTCGTGTAAACGGTGGCTTTGTTTCTGATATCAATGGTGAAAGCATGGAAATGGAAAGTAAGCAAAAAGAAGATATAAAAAAGATAGTGAATGGTTTTCATCATTATAGAAACATAAAGGTATCTGATATAGAGAAGCATATGTACATGGGGTTGGCACCTGATGTGGATATTCTGGTCAGGACATCCGGCGAGACTCGCCTGAGCAATTTCTTAACTTGGCAAACATGGAATGCATTGCTGTATTCGCCGGAGGCGTTGTGGCCAGAGATCGGTTTGCCGCATTTGGTTTGGTCTGTGTTGAACTTTCAGAGAGCTTATCCACTTTTCCAGAAAAGGAAGAAGCAAGTTTAGGTACTTATAAAAATGATGTATTTCATATGTCTTAATTTCTTGGTACAAGTATTTTATTAAGTTTTTTTTGGAATGATTCTGTATGAGTTTAATGATTTCTTTTATCATTCAATAAAAGTTGGCTATCACAAACAGAAATTCTTGATGAGATATTTGATGTATGAAACGAGTTAGGATCGATGTATCTGTTTCTTGACTTGAGTTTGATAAATTCGTATTCAAACGAGCCTATTCGAGCCAAACACAGGCCCACGAGGGATCATTTACACGCCTTGCTATCCTCTATATCTGGAAACTCCATGTTTGTTTGGGAAACTGTTGCCTCTGCAATCAATATTTCCATGATTAAGGATGATTAATTACCTTTAAATCCTTAAACACATCAGTTATTTGACATGCTTGGCAGAGGAAAGAAATACTTAAGTAGGTAAATAATAATTAATATTTACACTTCCATTAATACATGCATGCACTTAAGGAGTGGAAACATTAACGCTTCATAATGTTGAAAAATGTAATCTCTCTTTGAGCAATAAAACAAACTTTTGTGATGCTTGTAAATATGGAAAACATAATGCTTTACTCTTCAATTAATTTATATCAAACTGTTACTACTTATGTTTTTGAGTTGATTGAATCAGATTTATGGGGGGCAATAACTTTAAAATCAACCTCTAGACATCTTTACTACGCCCAATTCATTGATGATTATATATACCAGATACACATGGATCTATCATCTCAAAAGCAAATAAAAAACCTTAACCGCCTTTATTCATTTTATATACCTTATTGAAAACATGTTTTCCACTAAAATTAAAACCGTTCAATCAGATTAGGGAGGAGAATATAGACCCTTGACTCTTCTCTTTCAAAACCTTGGTATTCAATTTAGACACCTTTGCCCTCACACGCATACACAAAATGGAAAAACAGAAAGGAAGCATAGACACATAGTGTAAGTAGGGCTTAACCCTTTTAGCCAATGATTCTATGCCCCTTACCTTTTGGTGGGAAAGCTTCCATCATGCTATTCTCTTGATTAATTACCTCCCAACTTCCATCCTTAACAATAAATCACCTTGTGAGAAAATATTTGTGCATTTACCAACCTATAAGACCCTCAAAAAATTCTTTGGTTCATGTTTTCCATACCTTAGACACTATAACAAACACATTCAAATTTCAAAGTGACAAAGTCTATGGCCTCAAAAAAATCTCTGAAGGCTTGGTTTTAACATCTCAAATTGTACATCTTGTCTCTCAACTTGGTTCAGCTAACAACAAACATATCTTTATTTATTTTGAAACAAACTGGTAATGCTCTCCTTTATGTCTTGGTATATGTAGATGACATCATAGTTAAATATAATAGCCACTCTTTGGTACAATATTCTATTAACATGATTCAAACCAAGTTTCTCTTAAGAACCTTGGTGCCATCAACCACTTTTTCTGGGTATGGAGGCATTCAGAGAAAACTATGGTTTATGCTCATGGCCGGCCCTGGTATTTTTTGAGCTTAAGGCCAAGTCTCCGAATCGGAGCTTTTAGTTGAAATTGTTTATTTTTTTATTATTTTTTTTAAAACATTCTTATCGCGTTTTTAACATTCGTAAATACAAAATTCAATTTATTAATAGCTTCAAAACATGCATACAAAGTAGTCTTTTCTAGCTTTTTTGGAAAAAAAAACAAAATTCATACGTATACACAAAACATACTTTTTTTTTAAACAGTCAGAAAATTTCCATTAATTAGCAAGATGCTAAAAAAGTTTTCAAGAATTTAGACAAAAAAGTAACCAAAGTAACAAATCAGTTGCATTAAATAGAAACAACAACAACAAAATCACTCCACAGGCAAATCATTCCACCTCAAACAATCTTCAATTCCCAGTCAAATCATTCCTTGTAAAGTTGATACCAATATCCCAAGATCTCATGAAGTCGATACAAAACATATTTACATATTACTATTTCAAGATCGTATACAAAAAAAAATTAAAAAAACTTGTTTGTATGTCTAATTTTTTTTGGGACAAGTAAATTTTTTTATTAGGACATTTATCGATTGGAGTAAAAAAAATTTGGGCCTTTATAAAAAAAAAAATTATATTAGGTTGGATCGGATTGAATCTACACGGATTTTTTTTTTTTTTAGCAAAACATATACCGTTGGGCTTAAGACGGCCGTCTCTCCGGCCTCACATGAGGCCGGCCCTGTTTATGTTTCACTCAAGCTCACTATGCATCTCAACTTCTTTATTGACTTGGTCTGGACTATCTAAAGCCCTTTTCTACACACATGGTCAACCACACATCTTGGCCTATATATGATCGATGTGATTCAACTTTATGATCTTTTTACCATTGGTTACCCCGTGTTATGAGCGTATTTGTATTATCTTAAGTGATGGTTGCGAGCTAAATGAGTTAATCACAAATTTCGTAGCTCGCTCGTAGTCACAGAGTATCCAGAAAGGTTTCCAGAATGCATGAGAGAATGTTCGAGATGGTGGAAGATTGAGTCGAGTTGCGGTTTGAGAATTCATTTAATCATCAGAAATTCGAGCTAAGAGCCCAACGGAACCTGAAGCATGCCGGCACAACTGCAACCCAAAATGGCCACAACCCCTAATTAGACACTATACCAGTCTAGGCATTATAATAGGGCAAATTTGCAGCTTGTAAACATACTTTTCATATATTATATTGCAACTTTTGATACTTTAAAAATGTAGTTTTAATACAAGTTATTATTTCAAGCAAGATTCATTCTACAATTCGAAGGGGCTTTATTTTGGCATTGAGGAATTCGTCTAACTCGTTGTTAGAAAGGTATTCGTTCTTAATTATAATCATTTTGATGTATTCTTTCGAAGTCATGATTTCATATATTTCAATTAAATCCATGTTAGGCTAAGTTTTTGTTAATCGAATCATGTAGAACTAATTCCTCATAAAAAAATAAAAAAAATCGTATACATAAAATGACACTCTAGATGGTCAACCATCAACAAACTATTCAGTTCTCAAAACAAACAAACAAACAAACTATCAGTTCAATTATAATATACATACGTACATTACTAATATTATAAAATTATATTATGTCACTTAGATGTGTTTAAGTGATTGTAGCAGTAGCATATTTAGTACTCCCTCCATTTTTCTTGTCACAACTGTAGCCGAAATTAATATCTATAACCATTAATCGACCAGAATAATTTACATCAATCGATTTCATACAATACTTGCACCATGACCAACCCAAAACTAGTGTAATTATAAATGTGACTGCCTTACAATATTATGATTATCACACATAGAGTTATACCTCTACTGTTTTTGCAATCAAATATGGTGTACGTCCAATTTAACAAATACGATTTGAAAATAAATGAATTATTGGGTCTGCGTGATTCAACAATGGCCTTAGTATATTACTTGTCCGATTTATTTTAGGGACAATTATCTAAAAAGGCACATATTGGATTTAATTAGGTAAAAAGGACATCCAAAATAAACACGTAGTTATAATGACACAAATTAAATAGATAGAGCAAAATACACTTAATGAAGAAGAAAATAAAAAAAAATAAAAAAGGGGGGACAGGCGGGGGATATGGTGAATGGTTATTTATTTTTATTTTTTTTAAACCAGTGCTGTTGTTGTTGTGTGAGTTTTTTTTTTTTCTTTCTTTCTTTTCTGGACGTTGAAATTGTGGTTTTTTTTTTTTTTTTTTTTCCTTTTTCTTCTGGACGGTGAAAGTTTATTTTTTCTTTTTTTTCATTGACTACCGTGATGCATTGACCGCCATGATTCATTGACCACCTAAATGCATTGACCACCGCGATGCAGTGACCACCTCGATGCATTGACCTCCGCGATGCATTGACCACCGCGATGCAGTGACCACCGTGATGCAGAGACCACCGCGATGCAGAGACACCGCGATGAAATGACACAGCGATGCATTGGCCACCGCGATGCAGTGACCACCGTGATGCACTGCCCAACCCGATGCATTGACCACCCTGATACATTGACCACCGTGATGCAGTCACCTCCCCCGATTAATTAACCACTGCGATGCAGTGACCACCTCGATGCACTGACCACCGTGATGCAGTGACGAGAACATTTGCAACGATTTATGCAGTGGCCACCCCCGATGCAGAGACACCGCGATGTAGAGACGCCGCGAAGCAGAGATACCTCGATGAAGTGACACCGCGATGCATTGACCACCCCCGATGCAGTGACACCGTGATGCAGTGGCCATCGTGATGCATTTACCACCGCGATGCAGTGATCACCCCAATTCATTGACCACCGCGATTCATTGACCACCGCGATGCAGTGACCATCCCGATGCAGTGACCACCTTCGATGCAGTGACACCACGATGCATTGACCACCGCGGTGCATTGACCACCCCGATCCATTGACCACCGTGATGCAGTGGCCATCCCGATGCAGTGGCCACCCCCGATGCAGAGACGCCGTAATGTAGAGACACCACGATAAAGTGACACCGTTTTGCACTGATAACCGCAATGCAGTGACACCGCGATGCATTGACCACCCTCGATGCATTGACACCGCAATGCAGTGACCACCCTAATGCATTGACCACCGCGATGTAGTGACCACCTCCAATGCAGTGACCATCGCAATTCATTTATCATTGCGATGCAATGACCTCCGCGATGCATTGACCACCCTGATGCAGTGACTATCGTGATGCATTGACCACCTTGATGCAGTGACTATCATGATGCATTCACCACCCCGATGCAGTGACTACCGCGATGCATTAACCATCGGGATGTAGTGACCACCGCGATGCAGTGACATTTGATGAAGCGACACCGCGATGACAGTGGCCACTGTGACGCATAGACCACCGCGATGCAATGACCATCCCGATACATTGACCACCTCGATCCATTCACCACCCCGATCCATCCACCACCCACCTTATACAACGTTTTATGCAGTGACACCTTATGCAACGATTTATGCAGTGACAACAACATTTACAACAATTTATGCAGTGACACCTTATGCAACGATTTATGCACTGACACCCACCTCATGAGCTAATCTCGAGTTTTAAAATATAGTAATCGAGTACATCACAGCTAATCGAGCTTCATTAAATAATTATATTTATTATAAAATTTTGTTTTTTATGATTCAAAAAGTATTTTTTGAGTCGAGTATTAGACGATTCGAGTTCGATCTTCTTATATTTTTATTAAAAATTAAATGAATTATAAGAAAATAATAGAGCATACGAGTCGAGTCGAGTTATATCGAGTACTTAACGAGTCGAGTTCGATCTTGTCTTTTTATGGCTCGAACGAGCCTGAAGTTTTTTAGTCGAGCTCGAGCCCTAGGGAGTATCGACTCAACTCGGCTCGGTTACACCTTTAATGTGAATGACGCTACACTTATTTTACAAAGTTACCAAAATTGTGTATCAAATTGTATATGCAGTGACATTGATATCACTGCATCAATTCTCTAATTGTAAATGCAATGACACCAATGTCACTGCATGAATTCTCTAATGAACTGACAATGCTTGTTCCATATAAACCATTTCCATTACATATAATTTCATCTTTAAACAACAGCCCGAAATCACCCAAATCGAAACCTGTAAACATACCTAGGCAAAACATGGATAAAAATGCGTATTTATAATGCCCTATTTTTTTAAAACCAAAACCATCCTAAAAAGGGAAAGAAACAGCAAACAAAAGAGGAAAAAGCTGGCAAAACCTATACAACATCTAGGCAGCAAGAACATGAGGTAATCTATCTAAAAACAAAGATAAAAGCATTCAGAGAGTAGTGTCGAGTGGCTCGAAACACCCTGGCACCATTATATATTAGTTTAATCAACAATTCTTCTTAAAAAAACATAAACTAAAAAAAAGTATCTCCAGGAAACATACAATGAAAGCTCCAGCCATTAAAAATTTAGAAAACAGCCTACTGCTACTTTCACCATATGATACCACACTTTAAACTCCTGCAAACATCATCAAACCCTCTAAAAAAACTGCTGCCAAAAGATAAGTTGTATCCTTTTTCGTTGCAACAGCAATAATGTCTTGATTGAATTTGATAAGTTAAAGTAGTAGCTGCTTCTCCCCTCATCAAATAGCAAAACAAACCACAATTATGCCAAGCAATCCACCATACCATTCTTGGAGGAACCATTGAAATGGGACTGGTCCTAAATTAGACCAAACAATAGCTTTTTGCTATCAGGACCAGCTTTTCAACCCTCTATGGAAAACCAAGAAATCAACCGTTGAGTTCAGCAATCAATTTTTTTACTGAAAAAAATAATTATCTTGTATTTAAACAAAGTAAAAGGCCTTAGCATTGCAGCATAATGTCAAATTGCTCAAAAACATCAAAAACATATCATACAAGTACGTTAAAAATGTTAATCCATAATTCAACAAAACAGAACATAAAAAATGCAAACAAACTCCGAAATCAAAGATAAGCTTAATCAAAAAGACATAAGCCCAGGTCATCATCGGATTCTTCAGCTGGTTCCTTCTTCTCTTCCTCCTTGGCAGCAGGAGCAGCACCACCACCAGATTCAGCAGTTGCAACTGGAGCAAATGCAGCTGCAAACTTGCTCGGATCCACAAGGTACTCCTTGACCTTATCAGCATGTGGGAATGAAGGAATAGTCGGTTTCAAGAGCGAGGTATCGTAACCGATCTTCTTGTCAGCCTGGAGATTTTGTTCACCATTTTTGCTGGATTTCAAATCCTTTTCTTCTACGTATACAAAACTAAACAAATTATGTACGGCTAAAACCCGAACAATGAACAGAAAATATACATAATGAGGGCCAAGACGATGTAGCTAAGACACTGTCAAGGCGGATAGCAGCGGCGGCGCCGTCACTTTAACCACTCCGATTCAGAACTAAGTTTATATGGAGGAAATACATAGGCAATTGAGCACACAACGATCTTCTTTTTCACGTTAGAAGAAATAGCGCATATACAATATAAGGGTAATTTTGTCCAATAAATATTAGAAGCCAGTAGCTGGAAGGACAAAAAATATGAAATGGGGAAAAAAAGACAAGAAATATAAGAATACACGTGTAGTAACGTGCGCGTTTTTCATTCCGACCACTATATTTTTTTTTCATTCTTTTCCTCATTTTAGATCAAAAATAGTCCTTTACAACCTTTAACCTTAAATATTATTTTGTCCTTTTAAACCATTGTCTTTCATGTGTCCTAAATTCCTAATTAAGTCTCAAAACTAGTCTTTATAAACAAATAATTTAATTCATTGTTCTTTTGAAATAGGAAATTCATTGTTATAAAAGCACTTGTGAAGATACTACATCCGGTCCAAAATGTAAATCATCATAGAATTTTCATATTGATTAATAAAGTAGTTAAATGTAATTAATGTATGAATAAAATGTCTAATACACCCCTTGACTATCATAAATGTAACAATTATGGAGTAAATAAAATGGAAAATTAGGGATAAGGACACAATCTGAAATATTATTAAGCAACGGAGACAAACTACATATTTTTATAGGAGAAGGACAATGCATAATTTTTATAAGCGAAGGACAAACAGTGAATCCCAAAATCGCTGAATCTCACTAGTGAATCCCGAAATCGGTGAATTTCGATAGTGAATTTTGATGATGAATCTCGAAAATCGGTGAATCCCGACAATGAATTTTGAAAATTAGTGAATTTACGACAGTGAATTTCGGCGATGAATTTAAGCAATGAATTTGAACACAAGTGAATTTCGATAGTGGATAAATAGTTTTGTCGGCTTTATGCAAAAGTTTCAAAGATCGCCCTTCTATTTTTATTGATGAAATATTTTTGTCGCCTCCTCATTCTCCCTAAATAAAATTGGTTGGGAAATGAGGGAAAAACAAAAATATTTCATCAATCGAATAGAAGGACGATTTTTGAAACTTTTGCATAAAGCGACAAAACTATTTATTCATCAATCGAAATTCACTTGTGTTCAAATTCATCATTTAAATTCAACGCCAAATTCACCATTCGAAATTCACTAATTTTCAAAATTCATTGTCGAGATTCACCGATTTTCGGATTCATCATCAAAATTCAACGTCGAAATTCACCGATTTTGGGATTCACCGATTTTCGATTCACTGTCATCATTCTTCTCGCTATAAAATTATGCAGATTCCTCTCCCTATAAAAATATGTAGTTGTCTGTTAACAAAAATATTCCGGATTGTGTCCCTTATCCCTAATTTTCCATTGATATAAATTACCAAGATAAGGAAAAATGTTCATTAATGCTCTCTTGGTATTGTGAATGACTTATATTATGAGACCAAAGTAAAATAGCTAGAATGACTTATATTTTGGACCGGAGGTAGTACCATAAATCCCTTAAAAATGTCATTTTTGAGATTTTAATATTCATATTTAGGAAAAATAACATCGTAGATGTTGCTCTATTTTTCCCGGTAAAATACAATTCTGTAAAATTTATTTTATATCTACTGCATTCATCTAATTTTTCTTATATATATAGATGTAAAATATGTAATATGATGTATTTTATTTTGGATGGAGTCTATGGAGATTATGTGAAGTTGAAAATTGTATATTTAAAACCGTAAAATAGAAAATTCGTTGGGAGGATAACATAGTAGATGATTCTCTAATTTACGAAATTGATCGTAGGAGTCTTTATGGCAAATTTAAAGGAAAAATTTATATAATTTATATCCTTTAAATGAAAATTTGGGCAAGGATATCTAATTCTTAAAATTAAAAATAGTCAATTGACAATTAGGAAACATTTAAAATTATATCAGAATTTTAGGATTATAAGAAAAGATTTTAGGATTTTGTAGAACCTTTATCTCAAATAAAAAACACAAATTTAACAAAACTCAAGCCATCCATTGTCATACCAATATTTTTTTTTGTTTTTAAAAAAAGAAGAAAAAAAAACAAAAGAAAAGAGTAACGTTATACTCGAGAGTCGAGACCAACAACCTAGCTTGTTCTCTTCCATGCAAATACTTCAACAACAACAACAACAACAACATGAAAGCTTGATTTCTAACAATTTCTGAATAAATCACAGATATTAATTGAGTACTAATTATGGTAAATTCAGATCCAGTATAATCCGATTTGAACTCTGTCGGTCCTCCTCCATCTCCATAGACTCCATGGCCATCATCCTCAATCCTGCATCTGCAGCAGCACCATCGGGAGCAGGAAAATGTTCACTCTCCATTGCCATCCTCATCAACTCGGCTGATGGAAATGAAGTGAATTGACGGCGGCGGATGTCCATCTTCCTGAATCGAGCCGTCGGAAATGGACCGAGTTGACGACGGCGATTCGGACCCCAAACCGGAAACGAATAGACCGCCGGATGACGAGGAGGATCACCACCCGAACCCGAATCTGAAGCATGAAGAGGACATGGACAGAGTCCAGCAGCAGGATCTTCTACTTCTGGCTGATTCTTTTTCTGCACATGCACTTTCATGTGTGCAGAAAGGCCATGAGTGGTGCTAATTTCCTTTCGACACACAGAACATACATAGTTTCCGTCGTCATTTGGTTGACGCTTTCTAATGTATTTGCGCCGACTGGGAGGCTGCTGATTGGGGCGGCCGTTTTCAGAAGAAGCATCTGAAATTGCCATTTTCAGACTTCAGAATTGAATTGTTTTTTTTTTTTTTTTTGTTTTTTGGATTTGTGGGTGTTAAGCTAGATGGTGATGAAATTTAAAGGAGATAAAAGGTTTAAGGACGAAACCAGAAATTAGTATTTATGAGTGAGCTCAGAAGGGTGAGTGTAGTGTCTTAGAATGATCGGGTGGGGCGGTTTATATAGGAGCTAGGGTGGTCTAGGAAATGAATTAATGCTATTTTTTTTTAATATTATCATTCGTTCTAGAATCTAAGTCATTATATCTGTTTTGCCTTGTTTTAAAATGTAAGTAGTTTTACACTTCAATTAAACATTTTATGCTCTTTTTACTCTATCTTATCCTTAGTTTATTACAAAATCTAATTAGTGTCAAATTGTTATTTAGTCATTTCTACATATAATATATGATATTTCATCTAAATCTGTATAAAAACCACTATAATGACATATTTTTTGGGACGAAGAGAGTATACAATTTCTTTGCACAATTCATTTTGGTCCATCATTTTATTTTATATTCTACAGGTTTTAAACCAAGTCATAATTGTTACGTATAAATTGATATGAATATCACAATAATACAACACGTTATTACATTATTAATCCTTTATATTCATCAATAGTATTTACTCGTCTTAAACTATAAGTCGTTTTAGTTTTGATTAACAATTAAGAAATATAATAATTGATCAATTTTGTAAGACGTTAAAGACACATATATTCTTCATCTTCAAGTGAGTTTTAACATTGTATTGATTTGTGAAAAATACTTGTATCATGAGATGAGATGTTATAAAGAAAAACTTAAGATTCGTTTGGACAAGAATTTATATGGGTTGCATTTTATTCTTTAAATGAATTTTTGTTATTGGTTTGAATTGCATTGAAATTCGTGTCGAGTAGAGTGGATGTAATGTAATTTGAAGAAAAAAATAATACGTTTGGCTATAATAAGTTTTCACCGACTAAGAAATTTTATTCATTGAATAAACTAATATTTTTTCTCATACATTTCTCCTCACATTGCATTTTGTACACTTTACTTGACAAAAAAACCCAATGCTAATTCAAACAACACTTCAATGAAAATTCATTCGCTACATATATAATATTTTCACCATAACACACCATGTTTGAATGAATAAATTGCTAGCTGATTTCTCTGAAAAAATAAAAATAAATATTCATATAGTTTTTAAAAATTAGAACACTAATGCATAACCGTTGATTTACATGATCTAAAACTATATATAAGGACATGGATGGTAGTGAAAGCCATATGAGTAGGATCAATATGTTTTTATTATTAATTAAAAAACGCTTACGTTAAGCAAGGGGTATGAGTGTATGGAATTTGTTTTTACCACATAACAACCACACGGGGGAAACACGATGGTTGTTTATTTTTATTGTTTAATTTTACATCTCAAATTTGTCTTATTATACCGCATAACTTATAATACAACCGTTGTATGAAGGTTGTACCAAATAATATACATTACAACCATTTATTTCTAACTCACACCCATGATAAAATTATATTATATAAAAGATATTAAAAATAAGAGGCTCTAATGTATATCACATTGTACAACCTTCACCATAAAATCTATCTTAATCATAAATCAAGCAAAGACGTGAGTCCCCTATTTCAGAAAGATAAGACAACTGCGTTCCTCTCGTGTTATGTCATATTTAAACATTTCTCTTGTGTACAATTCTTGTGTAACGGATAGTCATCGTATCAGTTTCAACATATATAGGATAAAATTACAACTTTCTCCTTGCCTTGAGATAAACAAATAAACGATTACTCTCTCTGTTTCAATTTAACTCATAGAGTTGTCAAAAACACACACAAATTAATGAAATGATTTGATGCTTTAACTTTAACATCAAAATGATTAAAAAACCCTTGATTATAATTAACTTAGTGTTTTTTTATTTATTCTTTTTACACCCTAATAAGCAACACAATAAATACCACACCGTAAAAAAGAACAAAATTTTTTTTTTCAACTCCATCAATTAAATTGGGACGGAGGGAGTATTTTGATATGTGGGTAATATAAGTTGATATTTATTAATCAATAGAATTTTAAAACAATAATACAAAATATTTTCTTAACCAGCTAGTTATAAATTCTAAAATGATAATTGAGCAAATAAGAATTGATGCTCCATGATGATGAAATTTATTGATAATTAGTGGACAACTTAATTTTAATTTTGATTTTTTTAAGAAAATTTTCTTTATATATAAGTTTACTGGTTGAACAAGTATGACTTCGATCACCGTTACAATTCACGGGGGCGCCCCTTGGGGAGGGCCAACGGGGCCATGGCCCCCTCAAAATTGACGAATTTAAGTGTCTCGTCAATTTTTTACTCAATAACATACATATTTTGTATTTTTACATTGGACTTCAATAACTTATCAACCAATAAAGTATTGCCATAATGGTGAGCATTAAAATATAACTTGACAATTTACCAAGGTTCAAGTCTTGTTAGGGGCAAATTTTTTTTTTTTTTGCCTACTGTTTTTTTTAAAATGGATATAATTTTTTTTTTGCCCCGAGCCTAAATTTGAACAGGGACGGATAAGTACTCCTATTCTTTTCTTAAATGTCTACAATTTGCTTAAAAGTTCTCTTTGGACCAATCTTCTCTCTATTCTAGAGTCATGGCATGGTTTGGTTTGTGTAATAGGGGCCGGACTTCAACTTTAATTTGTAAGATATAAAAAGGAGAGGATAAAGTATTTCTAATGTTGACATAGTTAAAGTAGAAGAATTTCACCATAATATAAATGTGAGATATAAATGTCTTGTCAATTCAGATTAGTCTTTTTAGGCCAAACAAGGACGGCGGTCTAAATAGTTAACCGAGATACTTTATTGCTCAATTAGCGATGCCAGACACATATTTGAGGGCATTAAAAATTGGTATTAGAGCCGGCTACCAGACAAAACTATGCGTTACACCATAAGATGGCTAGTTACCTCTGGTAGGGTACAAATCGGTATCGGGGCCGCCTACTAGACGGCTGCTCCAGTCCATAAGAGATGGTGTAAGGATGACCTCCGTAAGAGACATATAGTTATTTCTGGTAGGGTACAAATCGGTATCGTACCCAACTACTAGACGGAACTATACGCTGCACCGTAAGATACGGAGTAAGGACGACCTCTAGTTACATCGGGTAAGGATGGTGTAAGGATGCCCTCTGTCCGGGAACAGTCCTGGCCAAGTCTTGGCGATGACGCCCTTGTTTATAAGGAAGAATAATGCAATGTCCCGCATAGTTCCCACATGTATATATATATTTTAATTATATATAGCAGAAACTAATTGTTCTCACGCCATACACAATAGTGTGAAAGTACATTGTGTCACTTTCATTTATCTTTTTATTGACACATCAATACTACGTTATAGGTACCGGCAAATTGGTATATGTCCTTCCACTAATTGCATTCATTAGTTGTCAGTTCGGTTCGATGTTTTCGGTTTGACCTTTTCAAAAACAAAACCAAATTAATTCTAGTAGTGACGAAATTCTAGTAGTGACGAAATTCTACCGACGAAATACCGACGAATTCTCCCGTAGGTATCGTACCCAACTACTAGACGGAACTATACGCTGCACCGTAAGATACGGAGTAAGGACGACCTCTAGTTACATCGGGTAAGGATGGTGTAAGGATGCCCTCTGTCCGGGAACAGTCCTGGCCAAGTCTTGGCGATGACGCCCTTGTTTATAAGGAAGAATAATGCAATGTCCCGCATAGTTCCCACATGTATATATATATATTTTAATTATATATAGCAGAAACTAATTGTTCTCACGCCATACACAATAGTGTGAAAGTACATTGTGTCACTTTCATTTATCTTTTTATTGACACATCAATACTACGTTATAGGTACCGGCAAATTGGTATATGTCCTTCCACTAATTGCATACATTAGTTGTCAATTCGGTTCGATGTTTTCGGTTTGAACAAAAACAAAACCAAACCCATTCAAATCGGTTTGGTTTGGTTTTTAGTCGATTTGGTTTTTATAGTTTTCAAAACCACCTAAACGGTCCGGTTTGTATTTGTTCGGTCGGTTTGCTTCGGTTTTCAAAATTTCGAACGCCCTTACTTGTTGGGGTACTTCTCCCCCCACCGATGTACTTGAAACTTGTTTAGCCGATTTGGCCTAATAAAACCCCTCCCCCCAAAAAAATAAACATTAGGTTTGTAAATCAAGAAAAATATTGGTTTGAGGTGTACATCAGCAATTAATAGGTAAACATTGGAGGCATTTGGAGTTGATCCCACACCCGTTATTGGGCCCCTCCGCCAACCGGGACTTTAAATGTAATACGGATGCCTCGTGACATTCGTTCGGTAAGGTGATTTTGCTGATTCCGAGGGTCTATTATGGCGCTTTTCCTTTTTTGGTGAGATGCGGCGTATCCCACTCTTATCTTTTAATTTTTTAACTTGCCCAACTTTGGGCTTCTTTATTTAACGTATGTTGCCAATCAAAAATTAATAGAATCGCATGCGTGTGATACACGCTCCATTACGTGGATATAATGTATTTTGGAGAGAAAATAGGAAATATATGTTTGACCATAATACAACCCCACAGAAAAAAAAACCCTACGACGATTGATTATTTTTATGCATTGTTTCCATCTCAAGTTTCTACTAATATATACCATCTCCTGACTAATATATAAATAAAATGACCGATTTTCAACTTATTGTATGAATAGACATTCAAAATCTTATTTAGCTTATAAGGACATTCTAATTTTAAAAGAAACTTATTTAATTATAAGACATTCTAATTTTAAGTGGATAAAGAGGAAGAATAAAAAAAAAAGAAAGGAAAAAAAAAGCTCTCAAAGGGAAAAAACACCACACGCTCAAAGCAGTTTTTATTTTTTTATTTTTTTTTATTTTTTTATAATTTTATTTTAAATTCACCATACGCCTAAACGCTATATATTTTGATCTAAAACTCCTGATCATCATAATTTTTTCACTAAAATTCATATTTTTCGCTTTCTTTATTCTAAAATCAAATTTTATATTTTTCCGAATACATTTCAAAAATCAATTTTTTTCTTCATAAAATCGACGTATGCGATTGATCACCGCTATACATTGACAACCGACATCCATTAACCACCCGATGCAATGACCGCACGCGATTCATTGAATACCATGATGTATTGACCGCCGCCATATCCATTGACAACTTTGATCGATGGCATCTCATTGTATAAGTCATCAATGCCATCAGATCTCGATATCAATGCCATCAGATCTCGACATCAATGCCACCGCATAAGTCAACAATGCCACCGCGTCGCACATCAATGCCATCGCGATAAGTCATCAATGCCATCGCATAATCAAAGAATGTCATCGCGATAAGAAAAAAAAAAAAGGAAAAAAGGAACGATGTTAGTTTTTATTTTATTTTTATTTTAAATTCATCATATTTATAAACGCTATATATTTTGATCTAAAACTCAGATCATCATAATTTTTCACTAAAATTCATATTTTTCGCCTTCTTTATTCTAAAATCAAATTTGATATTTTTCCGAATAAATTTCATAAATCAATTTTTTTCTTCATAAAATCTACGTACGCGTATTCATCACCATCATACATTGACCATCTACCCTGATGTATTGACCATCGGATCCATTAACCACCCCGATGCAATGACTACGATTCATTGAATACAATGATGTATTGACCACCGCGATCCATTGACAACCTTGATCGCGACATCTCATTGTATAAGTCATCAATGTCATTGCATCGTATATCAATGTCACATTCATCCGACATCAATGTCATCCGCATAAGTCATCAATGTCACCGCATAATCAATGAATGTCACCGCGATATAAGCCCGCACTACACCAAGATGATCATATAGGGCACTCTTGTCAATCTCTCGATGATGGTAACTCTTGCACACATAGTAAGTCCTATCATAAGTCATCAATGTCATCAGATCGTATATCAATGTCACCGCCGATCCGACATCAATGTCACACTTTACACTAATAGGCCACCAGACACACTTTACACTAATAAAGCCACCAGATTAACTATCACCAAAGAACTCCAACAAAAATCCACCAACCATAATTGTTGTAAGCACACCATGATGATTATCCCTACCATTAACCACAATCGATGAGAATATAGTGTGATCACCCACAAATAGCCATATACACAAAAACAAGGTCGAAAGCTATCATGGTCCCGCCTCTTTAACAATTGATAGCTCTTTTTCATAGTTGCAAGCTCAAAACCGCTCCATATATAAACCACGCTAGCCAAATGCCATAAAGCACTTATATCAACCTCGCAACCCAAGAAACAGACAAAAGACAACCATAAGAGAAAAGAAAAACAACCCCAAACTATGAGTATCCACATCTATTATAAGCAAAGACTGTAAACCCAAAAAAGACTTAATTGTAAGCCATCATGGTGAGTGAAACCCATAAGAAGGTAATAAAAGCCTCCTAGATCGTGACTTGTCTTGCGAAAGCAAAAGTGGACTATATCATCTATTATAAGCACCCAAATACATCTGTCAACTAATTAGTAAAACACAATCTATGAATGCTCAATGTTTCTCCTAGACGTGTTATTGTGTGTCACCGTATAAGTCACAATGTCATCGATCAAACATCAATGTCACCGCATAAGTCGTCAATGTCCCCGCAGATCGACATCAATGTCAATGCATAAGTCATCAATGTCCCCGCATCGTACATCAATGTCACCGCGATAAGTCAACAATGTCCCCGTGATCATGCTCATCAATGTCACTCCATCAAGAGCATGTAAATCGTAAAAATATTTCTTAATTCGTAGTTCTTGAGCTTACACTTGTTTGTCAAAATGCATATAAACACAGGGAGACCGTAAGTAAATGAGGATCATCTTTTTTCTTTTAGAAATACATACATATATATACACATGTATAAACAAGAATCAGACACAAGCACCGATGTACATCAAACATATCAAATTTCCAAAGAAAGAATCAAATCAAGTACTCGGTATCACTTAAAACCGTACTCATATAATTGTTCTATACTCAAATCAACTACTTCAAACTGCTAATATCATCAAATTTTGACAAAATTCATTCACATTCATCATTTACCGTAATGCTTTTTTTTGAAATATACAAAAGGTTTCTTTCTAATTAGTTATCATCACATTTCCATCATTCCATGTTTTGCTTCATTTGTATCAAAAATTAATAGAATAAGTATATTTTCCATTGTAAGTTTAATTGATATAGTAGTTAAAATAAGAAGAAGAAAATCAATGCGATGTAAAAAAATACATATCATCACCGAATATTAAAGATACACAAAACCGCTTTCCATTTCTTTCAAGCGGCGTGTCATCACTTGATATATATGTATTTTGGAACAGAGTGTTCTAAAATAACCCCTCTCTCCTCCTCCTCCTCCTCCGCCACCTCCTCCACCATCTCCTTGCCCAAATATATGTTTTGACCTCCTTCTCCTCCTCCTCCGCTCCTAGCCGTGATTGTCCACCATACAACCCCACAGAAAAAACGCACGATAGAACAAATTGAAATTGAAGCCTCAATGCCTTTGGACGATAACCGATTGATTATTTTTATGCATTGTTTCCATCTCAAGTTTCTACTAATATATACCATCTCCTGACTAATATATAAATTCATTCGGATCTTTCACACAAAAGTTGTTTAAATTGTCTATGTGTTATTAATTTTGATAAAAAAAATTAAAATCACATTTGACTGTCATTAATGCGCGCGATAGTGCTGCAGTATTGAAATGTGAATGAATATATAAAAAATAAAGGTAAAAAGAAAAAAATGTAATAAATGTTTAATTGATATTATAAATGGACTAATATCATGAGAGAAAAAAAAAACGTAAATTAATTTATATTTTGAGACAATAATTAATAGTATCCTTTAACCAATCAAAAAAATAAGTTAAAATATGGGTCTGGTCCCTTAGTTTAGTAAGAGAAAATAAGAACACTGCGTTCCTCTCATGTTATGTCATACTTTCACACTTTTTTTTTTGAAAAATACTTTCACACTTTATACAATTCTTTCATGAATAATTCTCGTGTTACATTAAATCACAATATCAATTTCAACATGGGATGATCGAAATTATAACATTTTCCTTGCTTTGAGATAAACAAATAACATTTATTTTGGTATGTGGACAGGGATAATATCGGTTGATACTCATTAATCAACTAGAACGAGGTATAGTTTTTTTTTTTTTTTTTTTGAAAACAGAACGAGGTATAGTTTAGAGGGCTAAATTGTCTTTTACCTGACGAATAATAATAATGTGGCCAAACGGGCAAAGGGTGCGCAAAGTTTTTATTATATACATCGGCGGATCTAGATACAATTAATGGGGATCCGAAAAAATTATATTAATATATGTACAAAGCATATCGTTTCTCCTTAAATTTTTAGGGAATGAGGAGAAGCGACAAAATATTTCATCAATCGAGTAGAAGGCGACACTTTTAAACTTTTGCATAAAGCGACAAAACTATTTATCCACTATCAAATTCACTTGTCAAATTCATCGCTTAAATTCACCGCCGAAATTCATCGCCGAAATTCACTAATTTTCAAAATTCATTCATTGGATTTTCACCGATTTTCGGATTCATCAAAAATTCACTATCGAATTCACCGATTTCGGATTCACTGTGAGATTCACCGATTTTCGGATTCACTGTTTGTCCTTCTCGCTATAAAAATTATGCAGTTGTCCTTCTCCCTATAAAAAATATGTAGTTGTCCTGTTGCTTAATAATATTTCAGATTGTGTCCTTATCCCTAATTTCCCAAATTTTTTATTTACCTTTAAAAATTTTATTGCCTCCCTTACCCGAGATCCTGCGTCCGCCCCTGATTATATACTACCTCCGTCCCATAGTATAGGTCATCCTATACTTTTTGATTTGTCCCAAAATATATAAGTCATTCTACATTAGCAATGCAACATTTATTACCATTTTCTCTATCTTAACTCTAATTTATTATCAATCCAATCATTTTTCATTCTTTAACAACTATCACATTAATGATAGTCAAGGGGGATGTTAGACATTAACCTTCAAATTAATGATATTCAACCGCTTTCTTAATCTGTGATAAAAACTCTAGGATGACTTATATTATGGGACGAAGGTAATATATACTCCCTCCGCCACAATTTGTTTGAGACATTTTAGAACTCACAATATTTAATGAGACATTAATTAATAGGTTGTCTAGTCATTTAAAACTTGACTAATTTACCTTTATTAAATACATTGAAGGCAATTTAGGCAATTAAAACAATAACTTTGAATATAATTAGAGTTATGAAATTTATTTTGTGTCATTCATAACTGAGATAAGTTCTAAACAAATAGGGACGGAGAGTATATATTTTGATCTAGATTTGATTTCTATAATTTACGAAATTCATTGTAGAAGACTTTAGGACAATTCTCTCTTAAAAAAAAAAAAAAGACTTTAGGACAATTGTGAAGGGAAAATTCATTTTAATGTATATCCTTTAAATCAAATACTGATAAGGAAAGCTAATGCTTAAAAAACGGAATAAATTCAATCAAACAGATCATCCATTGTCCATTGATTCGTACACAAAATTATTTAAAATAAAAAAAAACTACAACAACAGACTCGGAAAATACTACTACTACAACATCATGAAATCTTTCTATTATTTCTTAATTTTTCACTGCTGTCACCATGTTGAAGGTGGCAAATTAAGATCGGGAAGCAGGACCGGCCTTGTACTTTGTCCGGCCTCCATCGCCATTGTTGGGAGTGAATTGATACGAAGACGAAGGTCTAGAGCAGGAGCAGGAGCAGGAGCAGGAGCAGGAGCAGGAGCGGGAGCACGATTCGGAAAGAGGCTGAATTGATGAGCACCTGCAGGAGCAGGATTAAGAAATGAATAGAGTGGACGAGGCTCAACACCACCCGAAGAGACACGATTAGGAAACAACGGATTGTGTTGATATGGATAAGCACCACCACCTCCGATGGCAAAAAATTAAGATTTTTATTCGCTACCAGCTTTTGGATGGAGCACGCTCCCTGGTCCAGAGAAAATGGATAGATTTACTCCGGAATAATAGATTGGATGCTGACCAGTCCTCTAACTAGGTCCCACGTGTGGCGTTTTTTAAAGATTCCGGTGCCCAATCACCTATTTCATGCGCGCTAAAATCCAAAAAAAGTCAATTAGAGGACCATTTTCCTCACCGAGCAGAACAAGGATCAAATCAAAATACGGAGATGAAAAATCCTAATTTGCCTCGAGCACATAAACGGATAGACCAAAGATCGTGATGACGACGGACCACGACCAGGATCAATTAACATGTGCTGAGCAGCATCATACGGAGATGAAATAGTAAACATATAGAGTGATGACGACGGGTTTGAAAGCAAAGCTGCCACGCACAACGTGCGGCAGATTTGTTTGATGCATTTGCTGCAGCATTTTGTGCCCGACGACGTCGATCTTTCGGATCTTTCGGCGCATGCACGTTCATGTGCCCAGACAGTGCGTTCGAGGTTCTAAATTCCATGTTGCAGAGAGTACACTCATACATTCCACGTGCGTTTGGTCGACGCATTGTGGAAGAATGCCTGTGGCCTGTGTGAGTATTGAGGAATATTTGGGGTTGTATTTTGGGGTTTTAGGCTGCAATGTAAATCAAGGTGAGAAAGGGCGGCTTATATAGGAGCTAGGGTGGTCTGGCTCATGCTGCCGCAACAAAATAGTCAAATCAAAGTTGATAACATATTTTTACACCATTGATTATATTGTGGACGTATTGATTCATATGTGTACTGAATTATTCAATGGTCTAAAAATATGTTGTGCAAACAATTTTTTTAACAACAAATTTAACAAGTAGTTAAATACAATAAATAATGTCACAACAAAATGTCAAAAGTTTTGAATGGGTAACTGGTAGGAAAAGTAATTTGTACATTGAGTGGGCCGGTTGGAAGAGTAATCCTTTTAATTATCACGCTATGTAGTTCGATTAGGTTCGGTGATTTTATTCTTAAGTTGTATTGTTTTTGGACTTTGGTGGATCTTGTCTAGTGCCTTACTAGACCTAATAAAATTTCTTATTGCTGTTCAAAAAAAAAAAAAAAAATGTCACAACAAAATAACTAAAACAAAGTGCACAACACACCTTTAAATAGTGCCACAACAAAATAGCCAAAACAAATTGCACAACATAATTTTGAATCATTGATTATTATGTGGGCTATTGATTCATATACGTCAAATAAAAGTCAACGGTGTAAAAATGTATTGTGCACATTATATTTTAACTATAATATCGTAACTAAATTATATCAAATGACATATATTATATATTTTTTAACATCAATGAATATATTAATAAAATCTAGCAAGGTGCTAGAAAAAGTTACAATAATACAAACCAAATTCAAGCGCATGATAACACCATGCCAAAATTAGCTCGAGAGACTAAGGAGAACAAATATATAAGGGATTACACCGCCAAACATCCCAATCTACACTAACATTATCAATTCTACTATTTATCCAAGCATAGCTACGAATTGTAATATCCTCAAAAGTTTGGTCAATTGTAGCATCTTTTGAGTTGAAGACAATGTTATTTCTTAAAGTCCAAATACACCACATCGCCACCTTCTTGATGGCGTCCCAAACTCGAAGACCATCGGCTTGACGCACAATCCTAGGAGAGAACATACAAAACTCGCTCCAAACTCTCGAGATAGCAACTGAAAATGAACACCAATCGAAAATCTTGCGCCAGATAGAGAAAGAAAATGAACAACAAAGAAAGATGTGAGAGGTTTCTTCATTACTCAAATTGCAAAGCGGACAAAACATATGAGGACGTGAAACTCCACGCTTAACCACATTTACTCTTGTCGGCAACCGATCGAGGTAAGCTTTCCAAAAGAAGACATTTACTTTTGATGGCACCAAAGCATTCCAACGCCAAACAGGGATCGCAATAGAAGAAGCGTTACCACCATCGGATACTTTTAGAATCAAATCTTTGAGAGCAGCAACGGAGAAAACGCCTTTTGGATTCAAGTTCCAAATAGGAGAGTCCTTATCTGCAACAACATGAGTAGATGATGTAAGATCCGTAAATTCACCAAACTCCCTCCCTCTCAACTCTCTTCTCCAATCCCATTCCCACTCCCAGACCCCATCTACAAAAGACCCTCTCTCGCACACTAAACACTCTTTTTCTTCCGCAAGCTGAAAGAGCCTTAGGAAGCAAGCATGTAAAGCACTCCCCCCCACCCACACATCCTTCCAGAATCTAATAATATTTCCACACCCTACATTCCAACCAAGAGAATTATTGAGCCTTACGCCTTTACTGTCAATGTCAGAGACAATTCTAAGCACCCCTCTTCAGACTCTCCCCTTACCCCCACGACTAACATCACCCTCAAAACCACCCTTAAACCCATAAAGACAACGCACAACCTTATTCCACAATGCTCTTTCTTCGGTCTCGAATCTCCACCGCCATTTCCCTAAAAGAGCCTCATTCTTTACCCTCATTCCCCCTACCCCAAGACCCCCCAAGTTTTTAGGCTTGATAATGGTATTCCAAGAAACCCAATGAATAGATCTCTCATCCCTAACCCCACCCAAAAAAAATCTTGCTCTGATTTGTTCAATGGTGCGAATCACGGTAATAGGAGCATGAAAGACGGAGAAGTAATACAATGGCAAGTTTCCCAACACCGCCTTTATCAAAGTCAATCTCCCTCCCACCGAAAGAAGCCTTGATTTTCACCCAGCTAATTTTCCTTTAATTCTGTCAATAACATGTTGCCAAGATGAAACCCTGTTCATAGTTCTGCCAATTGGAAAACCAAGATACACAAAAGGCAGATAATCTGAATTGCAATGTAAAGATTTAGCTCCACTGCTAAGTTCATTTTCACCAACGTTAAGCCCCAAAAGATTGCTCTTACTCATATTGATTTTTAAGCCCGAAACTGCCGCAAATCTTTTTAAAACCCGATCCAAATTCAAAAGATTATCTTCATCCCATACCCCCAAAAAAATGGCATCGTTAGCAAATTGTAAGTGAGTGATTCGAACTTCATCAGACAAATCAATTCATTTTAAAACCTTTTTTCAACTGATGTACAAACTATAACATTCAAAGTCTCAGCAATTAGTAAAAAGAGAAATGGCGAAAGAGGATCACCCTATCTAATTCCCCTCTCCATACGGAATTCTCTAGTAGGACTTCCATTGACCAAGACCGACACTCTTGTCGAGGATAGACAACCTTTTATCCATTTTCTCCACTTACAACTAAAATTCATTTGCGCCATCACAGAGTCAAGGAACTCCCAATTAACCGAATCAAATGCCTTTTGGAAATCCGCTTTAAATATAAACGCTTTGATGTGATCATGATCGAATCAGATCCGAAAATGCCCGAGGACTTGACTAAAGGCACCAATAAGATGAGCACCGCGACCCTTGGCTAACCCGTAGCCAAAAACCTTGGTATAATGGACACCCACAAGGTTCGCTAACAACCTCGATAAGTCCCGTTTGGAATCCACCAAACACCGGCGTTGGAATCCACCAAACACCAACGTGAGAAAACTCACCAAACACCAAAAGCTTCAAATATGTTTATATCAAAATTTGTCTTCATCATTACAATGACTCTAAATGCCTTTATATATGCTACAAACTTCAAGACTAATTACTAATTTAGCAATGTGAGACAAAATAACTACAAATAAAAATACTAACAAAAATAAAAGACTAATTAATCAATGTGAGATAATAAAACATAACTAAAAATATATAAAAGACTCTAAATAAATTTAATATGTTTCTTCTCCAACGGGAATCACATCATTCTTTGCATTTTTTCTTCCTTAAGAAATCGACCACTTTATATTAAGAGTAGTGATACATCAACTACTTTTTCTACCACAACATCTTACACAACACAATCAACACTACATATTTTGCTAGGACCCATCACAATAAATAATTGATCATTTTAATCAATGATACCAATCATATAGTGGTTTGTGCATTACACAAATGTGTAGTGTAAATATTATTTTCCTTATATTAATATACAAAATTACTTTCATATATATAGTGGGGATGTGTAGAATAAAAGTAAGAGAAATTATATTCTCACAATCGCCTGTGACTACTGGCGACCTTTAACTCTTGAGTCAAAGTTGAGTCATGAAATTTGACATTCCTACAAATTTAAATCTGTCTAGCACTCCTCCGGGTGACTTTATTCACTAACATTTGGGTCACTTGATCCTTAATAAAATAAAAATAATAATTTTTACACTGTTTGAAATTTTTATACATTAATATGTATTAATTGATCTGTTAAATTTTATTAAAAATTGATCCTTGACTCATAACCCTATGTAGATTTTTAAAATTAATACTTATACATTTATAATATGATGTGTCGTTTTCGATCCCGACACTCCTTATTTGTCAAGTTTTAACATAAAATTAAGAAAACTAATAATCGATTTTCAAATGAGTTTTAACGTGTATTGATTTATTAAAAAAACGACATTATATTAAAATAAAAAAATTAAATATTAGTTTATTTGAATTAAACTCTATTCTGTGAATGATGTTAGTCGCTTTGCAACTTTTAACCACTTTCTTTGAAAGTAAAAAAAATATTTAAATTTTGTAATACGAAGAGAAGTCATAACACAACTTATAATTTTTTATTTGTAAAAAGTGACTTGATTTTTTGTGACCAGTGACTTGTGACTTAGTTTACAACAATAGCTTTCTCACATATTTATACTTTTTTTTTGAAAAACCAAGAAACTTTTATATATCAGCAAGATGTTAAAAATTAAGTTACAAGAGGAAACCAAAGTAGCAGAAAAAGTAACCAACCACCCGGCAAAATTTATCAACAACATAAGAAATCAACCAAATTAACTAGCAATAACACTGAAAAAAAAATCACACCCAAAGAGCCGATGTAAAGAGCAGGACTGAATTGCCGCAACAATAAAACGAATTCCATCTTCCCAAAACATAAGCAGTTGCAACCAACGGGTTTGGCTTCCACTCTTCCCAAGTTAACCTTTTGAGACCATTAGCATTGGAAAGCCAAGAAAAGGACAATCTCTGAACCTTTCTGAAAATCATCTCAGGATCAATAACGAGAGAACTAAAATGACTTTGTTTCTGTGGTTCCAAATTACCTAAGCAATGACACCAATCAAAGCTGACCATAAACGAGAGGCCGAAGAAGACGAGGTCCCAATATTCAAATGGCATAAATCGCTAAAAGAGTAACATGATTCGTAAACGATTTATTTTCATTGATTTAATATGAGCAATAAGAGTACAAATATATAACGTCCGGTGACTTAGTCAACAAGTCACTACAAGATAAATACGACAATAATAATATTTTAAGTAAAAATAATAAGGTTCAAACTATATTATCCTCGACACGCCCCGCAATCCCGTGGAAAGTGGCTGAACACGGAGATTGGACTTTAAAATGGCAAAACGAGGTTGAGCCAACGGTTTGGTGAGGGCATCGGCTAACTGATCATTCGAGGAGATAAAAGAGATGCCGAGCTTGAGAGCAGCAACTAATTCGTGAACATGGTGGAAGTCGATCTCTATGTGTTTCATGCGTGCATGAAACACTGGGTTGTGAGCAAGGTAGGTGGCGCCACTATTATCACACCATAGAGTAGGCAGGAGAAGACAACGGAAGCTGCATCACACGAAGAAGACTGCACAGCCACTAGAGTTCCACGGCAGTGTTAGAGAGAGTCTTATACTCGGCCTCAATGCTACTCTTAGAAACCGTCAAGTGTTGCTTACTACGCCAACTAATGAGATTATCACCAAGGAAAACAAAATATGCCCCAACAGAACGGAGATTATCACAGTCAGCGACCCAATCAGAGTTAGAATAAGCCCGTAGCAAAATAATGGACCAACGGGAGAAGAAGAGGCCATCAGAGATAGTGTGCTTAAGATACCGAAGAACATGTATAACGGCAACCCAGTGAGCTTCGGTAGGCGAATGCATATACTTACTAACCTTGTGGACCGCGAAGGCAATATCAGGACGAGTCAAACTGAGATACTGTAAACCGCGAACAATAGTGTAGTAAAGCGACGGGTCGGCGCATGGAGGGCCGTCGTCAAGTGTAAGTCGGATATAGGCCGACATAGGTGTCTGACAAGGCTTGGCCTTGTCCAGAGAGGCACGTTGCATAAGCTGAAAGATATACTTGCGCTGAGTGAGAAATATGCCATCGGAGGTAGGAAGCACCTCAATGCCAGGAAAATATGACAGAGAACCAAGGTCCTTAACTGGAAAGTGCCGACCAAGATAAGAGATAACATGCTCAACAAGAGAAGATGACGAGCCAGTAATAATAATATCATCCACATAAATCAGAATATAAACACGAACACCAGCACGAGAATAAATATATAAGGAGGTGTCGGCTTCGGAGCCGACAAAACCAAACTGAGTCAAGACATCAGTGAAGCGAGAAAACCAAGCACCGGGTGCCTGACGAAGGACGTAAAGGCTGCAGCGAAGATGACAAATATAGTCTGGATAATCAGGGTGAACAAATCCCTGTGGTTGCTGCGTATAAACGGGCTCAGATAAATGTCCATGGAGGAAAGCATTCTAAATGTCCACCTGCCGAAGAGACCAACCCTGCGAAACGGCAAAAGACAGAAGAAGACGAATAGTGATCGGTTTAACAAATATGTCACTAAAATCAATCCCTTCGGCCTGATGAAAACCCTTGGCCACAAGGCGAGCCTTGTGACGCTCAAAGCGGCCATCTGCATGATGTTTGGTGCGATAAACCCATTTATTACGAACAACATTCATACGAGGATGTGGAGACACAAGATCCCAGGTATGGTTGCGCAACAACGCATCGATTTCCTCTCTCATAGCATTACGCCAATTTGGGTGTTTGGAGGCTTCGGTATAGAAAGTAGGGTCCTAGGAGTCGGTAAAAGCAACAAGGGCTTTAGGAAGCGGATAACGGATAAAATCAGACCGAGAGATAGGTTTGAGAGAATTTGTTTTGGTTCGAGTAACCATGGTATGAGTCGGAGCAGGTTGCTCAAGAGACAAGGAGGGAGAGGCCGAGGTCGAAGATGACGTAGGAGAGGTGGGTGGCGAAGGCTCGGGAGGGGGAGCCGCATGGGGTGGAGCCGGGTTGAAAGTGGCCGGCATGGGAGGTGGATTTTGTGGAGGTGCGAGAAGGAAGACAAGGAGCGGTACAGTGAGATTGTCAAGTGTGGGTTTGGAAGAAGAATGCGTATATGGGAAGACCGATTCATCGAAAACAACGTGGCGAGCAATATAGATACGGCCAGAGGAAAGGTCAAAACATTTATAATCATGGTGGGAAGGACTATAGACGAGAAAGATACAGGTTTTGAGCAGAAGTCAGTATTGTGATGGTTGTAGGGACAGAGATAGGGCCATCACACACACCCAAAGACCTGAAGGAAAGCATAGTCAGGAGGCCGACGATGGACCATTTCGTAAGGAGACTTATCATGAAGAACTTTGGTAGGAAGACGATTGATGATATATATGGCAGTGATAAAGTCATCTTCCCAATAGGGAAGCAGAAGGTTGAATTGGGCAAGAAGAGAATGGCCGACCTCGACAATTTGACGGTGGCGGCGCTCAATGGCACCAACTTGTTCATGGGTGTGGGGACATGAAAGGAATGGCGGACGCAAAGAGAGGTAAGAAGAGTTGAAATGCGACGGTACTCACCACCCCAATCAGTTTGGATGGACTTTAATTTGGTATTAAACTGATGCTCAATCATAGAAAGGAAGCCATGAAAGATAGTTTCATAATCAGACTTATTTTTCAGGGGATAAAACCATAGGTATTTTGTGAAGTCATCCAGAAAAATGACATTTGCTTGCCTTTCAAAAAAAATTCATTACGTAACTCCAGTATGAATAGTTTTTACAATCTAAACAAACACTGCAACAAATCTTCACCCCCAACCATGTTGAACAAGATGCACAACTCATACTAAAACGAAATCGAAGCCGACGACAATTTCACAACAATATTTTCCAAGAACGTCACCGAAGAAAAGCATATCTATAGAGACAAATTCAACCACATACCACGAGATATGACAGGAAATAATAAGCAAAACTCACCAAACATCATAGAAATTCCGTTCAATTCGCGATCATTGTATTGATGAATAACCATGAGGCATCTATGTTAGCAAAACTCACCAAACATCATAGAATCTTGGATATTGTCGCCTTTGTGGTACCACCGGTCATTCAACTCAGTGCCCTACTTATCCGCTGTATCATTGTATTTAAGATTCACCTTTCGCATTCTTTGCATAAGTGGTCATCCCGCCGCTCAGCTCCTGGTGTCTTTCTTGGTTATGCTTTAACGCAAAGTGCGATTTGTGCTACGATATCATGTTAGGATCGGTATAATCAACAAATCAAAGAAGAAAAGAAAAAAAACCTCACCTCTCACGGCCACATCCTCAAATGCTACACCCATTCCCACGCCACCCTCCACCCCCCAACCGCATGATCATGCACTTGCATTCTCATTACAACAATACGTGAGAACTCAACAGGTTACTAATGGAAGGCTTATACAGCCAAATGTCAACCAGACTTAATACAATCATTGCTTATGTTTTAAGCACATATTTTGCTTCTTTTACATGCCTTCTCGGATTCCGATGTTTAAAGTAAGTATTGAGTGTGACAATTGTTATTCACAGCTTTATCATAATAAGATCGAATCTCTCCGATCGAAGAAAAGAAAAGAAAAATATGCACTTGCATTCTCATTACAACAATACGTGAGAACTCAATAGGTTACAAATGAGGACAAACAAGGGTTGCAATTGCAAATGACGTTTTTTATGGAATCCGATTGATATGAGATTGCTTCAGGAATCTGATTGTCACCACGTACTCTTGGTCATTCCCAAAGCTAAGTGTCACGATTCTTTTTATGTTTTCTGCTCTTCACATTGAGGACAATGTTAGTTCTTAAATGGGGATAGGATACACTTAGTTTGATTTTATTGCGAATTTTTGAGAATTTTTAAATCTTGATTTTATTATTCATGGATGATGAATAAGCGGTGTGTCAATTTTTGAGAATTTTTTAAATCTTCTATCACTTAGTTTTGATTATTTCAATGAATGATTGAAATGAAATAAAGCCTTTAAAATTTTGTCGATAGAAGCTCTTACTAATCAGTCTCCATTATAAGTATCTTTTTGAGAGGCTACACGACCCTTACAAAAATATTAAAACAAACGTGTGAGTCGGGCAGTGCTCAACTTCCAAATCCGTCCCAACCCGAATGACTCTTGGCTTGCTTGGTTAGTAAAGTAAAGAAAGATAAGCAAGAAAAGAACGAGTTCTAGGTTGTCAGTTGAGACTACAGACATGCATATTTTGATTTTTTTAAAATTTTTAATTATATATATATATATATTTGCAATCACATGATAGAGTTATCCACACATTGTCGGTTCTACTACGAAATAGTGTTTAAAGAATTACTTATGGATTAACAACGATGCGCAAAAATCTTTGATAATACAAGCTGAATATTGCATGGAAGCCTTATAATTAATGCAGAAAGAGAAGCCACAAAATTTATTTCAACGACAATGGCTCCCCTCTCCTGCAGTCCCACCACCAATTTGCTCGCCGCTTGACCCACTGCCTTGTGGAACAATGAAGATTAATGCAGATGCTTCTATTGCAGAAGATGTTGGCGCCATAAGAATCATTTTCGCGCGACAACAAAGGCACGATTTTACAGTCCCTCTCTCAAAGAATTCAGGGCGATCTTGACGTTGAATCCCTTGAAATAACATCCATCCTCCAAGCTCTCTATGTTGCGTCCTCCATGGGCCTTCGCTTCATTATCATCGAGTCAAATTCACTATAAATCTATAATGCACCCACCGCCTCAATTCACCGACATACGACTTGTCATCGCTTGGTTGCTTAGTCAATGATTGCTTATGTATTGCAAAGGCATTTGCCTATTGTTGGGAAATCCGAGCATCCTGCCTTCCCATGCGTAAGAGGGTTGGATCGCATGCGCTGAAAAGCTGTACTGTGTTAAGAAATATAATAGCACTTTCGTTAACACCAATTGGTTTTATCATAACGGTAAGTGATTGATTCATGGTACATGAGCGAGGTATGTTGTTCGAACCTCTGACAACATAACACTGTGCAAATGCCACGGGTTGTGGCTGGTAGGTGCTGGGGGGATTGTTGGGGAAATTCAACATCCTGCCTGCCCATGCGTAAGAGGGATGGGCCGTGTGCGTTGTAAAGCAGTGCCGTGTTAAAAAATATAGGAGCACATTTGTTAACACCAGTTGATTTTAACACAACGATAAACACTTGATCATAATACATATTTCTCGTTTTATTTTGTTAAATACACCGGCAATAAGCCAGCTCACTGTTTTGCCCAAACATGCCTGTTTGCTAAGGGCCTTGTTAGTTGTTACATGGGGTACTTCTCCCCCTACCGATGTACTTGAAACTTGTTTAGCCGATTTGGCCGAATAAAACACCCTTTTCCAAAAAAGAAAAGAAAAGAAACATTAGGTTTGTAATTCAAGAAAAGTAATGGTTTGAGGTGGTACATCAAACAATTAGTAGGTCAACTTTAGAGCTAGATAATAGCAAAAATGATCCCCTATCTTTACACAAAAGCTGTGTCTTATCTTTATTATTCATTTTGGTTTGACCAATTCTTCATCTTTCAAAAATATTTATTTATTTTAAATTGTTTTTTTTCAATTTTGGTTCTTTTAACATGTTGCCGGTCAAAAATTAACGGACGGGC
Organism: Gentiana macrophylla; assembly: GCA_026214975.1. Taxonomy (NCBI): domain Eukaryota; kingdom Viridiplantae; phylum Streptophyta; class Magnoliopsida; order Gentianales; family Gentianaceae; genus Gentiana; species Gentiana macrophylla. The sequence goes on along the minus strand of CM047812.1, from coordinate 106,593,977 downwards.
ATGCGTGTGATACACGCTCCATCATGTGGATGTAATGTATTTTGGAGAGAAAAATAGGAAATATATGTTTGACCATAATACAACCCCACAGGGAAAAAAAACAATACAACCCCACGGGAAAAAAAATTACACAACCATTGATTATTTTTGTGCATTGTTTTCAACTTTTCATCTCAAAATTTCTCTTAATACATTCCATCTCATCTAAAATATAAATTTATTTGGATTTTTTCATACAAAAATTTGTTAAATTAATTATGTGTTATTAATTTAGAATAATAAAATATCTAACATAATATTTGACCGTCATTAATACAATAATGGTGGAGTATTGAAAAGTTAAAGAATATATAAAATGATAGAGGGTAAAAAAAAAAAATGTAATAAATATATTATTGGTATTCTAAATAAACAAATATTATGAAACAAAAACAAAAAAACTTAAATGAATTTATAGTTTGAGACAATGTACATGGGTATGGTCCTTTATTTTAGTAAGAGAAAATAACAACACTGCATTCCTCTCATGTTATGTCATACTTTCGCACTTTATACAATCTCTTCATTAATAATTATTGTGTTATAGTTAATCACACTATCAATTTCAATGTGGGATAAATTATTAGAGAATTAGGGATAAGGGCAATACATTGGAATAATTTTAAGTAACGAAACAACAACATATTTTTTTATAGGGAGAAAATAACTTATATATTTATTTATAGCCTAAAAAAAAAAAAAAAAAAAAAAAAAAAAGATGCACGCGGATGCCGTGTAGTATGCTGCTTCAAAAATTTTTTTTTTTTTTTTTTTCGTTTTCCTCTTCCATTTTCAAACACTCATATATTTTGATCTAGATCTCCAAACACGATAACAATTTCAATCGATTTTTTACTTTTTCATGCTAATTACATCTTTTTCGTGAGATTCATTTCAATATAATTACATCTATTATTCGAGATTAATTGTCGAAATTCACTCAATAAATATCCCCAGTGAATCTCGAAAATCAGTGAATTTCGATAATGAATTTCGAATAATAGTGAATTTTGACAACGGATTTTCTGAAATCACGCCGGAGTATATTGAATGTGGTATCAAAATAAAGAGCATGAAAAAATAAAAAAAAAAATGGTGAAAGAATTTTCAAATTTGGACTTCTAGATTGAAATGTATAATTGTTTAAAAAAAATGGATGATGAGAGAAAGTGAGTTAGTATTTTTATAGGAAAAAGAAGCGCCATAATTTAAAAGAAAAATAGTTTTGTCATTTATGTAAAAGTTTTGAAAAGTATTTCTCCTTCATTGATGAAATGTCTTTGTCTCTCTCAACTCCCCCCTAAAATTCTAACATTCTCCTTTCCTTCAAATAAACAAATAACAATTATTTTGGTATGTGGATAGGGATAATAACAATAGTTAATGTCAATTATGACACTTTTAGAAAGATGTCAGTATTTTAAGACAATAAAAAAAGATTTTTGTCAAAAAAGACATTTCACTAGTGAAAGTGAAAATGTTAGTGAATTTGAAAGTGAATTACGTTGATTTTGTTATGAAAATTAACGTAATTTATTTTCAAATTCACTTTCACTTTCACTAGGGAAATGTCATTTTTAATAAAAATATTATTCTTATAGTTCTTTTGCTTGACATCTTTCATATTGTGTCTTTTAAGACAATTATCCCTAATAACAATTGATACTCATTAATCAACTAGAAGGTATAGTTTAGAGGGCTGAAATTGTCTTTAACCTGACGAATAATTATAATGTGGCCAAACGGAAAAGGGTTTGCAATGTTTTTATCATATACTCTCTGCATCACATTTCATTTGTCCCATTTAAATTTTCATACAGATTAAGAAAAATATAGTTAATGCTTTGAATTTCATTAAATAATTTAATATTTTTTTATTTATGTAATTTAAATAGTTGTTGGAGCATTTAATTCAACACATTTTTTATTATAAATTTTGTAAAGAGGCATTTGAAGAAATTTGACAATTAATGCATAAAGTGGACACTTATCTTGAGAGAAACAAGAAAGGAAACGTGGACAAATAAAATGAGAAAGAGTGAGTATATAAAAGTTTGCACGGTTATAAAAGCGATTTTTTGTACTCTTCATATAGGTTTTTAAAAAAAAATTTAATCTAGTTTTGATTTACCAAATTCATTGCAGGAGACTTTAGGACAATTTAAAAGGGAAAAATCATGTTAATGTATATCCTTTAAATCAAATACTGGATAAGGAAAGTTAAAATTAAAAAAAATAGCATAAATTCAACCAAATTGAAGCTATTCGTACAAAAAAAAATATAAAAATGAAAAAGTAAAAAAAAAAAAAAAACAACAACAACAGATCGACTCAAAAAATACTACTACAACAACATCATGAAATCTATCTATCATTTCTTGTCATTTTTCCTTAAGAAATCAGCCACAGATTACTGCTTAATTTTTCACTGCTGCCACTCTGTTGGAGGTAGGAAATTAAGATCGGGAAGCGGGACCCGCGGTCTTGGGATTGAATCGATATGAAAACGTTGGGCTGGGGCAGGAGCAGGAGCAGGAAAGAGGTTGAATTGATTAGGATAAGAACCTGGAGGAGCAAGACTAAGAAATGAATAGAGGGGACGAGGCTCAGCTGGTGCACGACTCAAAAACGGATAGACTAGTGGAGGACGATTATGACCACGACTACGTGCATATGCACGTAGAAATGGATCAACATACGGAGAAGAATCAGTAAACGTATAGAGTGATGATGATGAGCGAATAGGATCAACAACACCACCAGTACCACCACGAGCAGGAGTAGTATTGCTTGAACCACCTGCAGGATTTGCTGTTGCTGCCACATGCCATGGACTAGATACATTTGATGATAGGCGAAGAGGATCATAAACACCACCACCACCACCACGAACAGCAACAGGATTGCTCGAACCATCTGCATGATTTGCTATTGCCGCCACATGCCATGGACTAGATGCATTTGATGATAGGCGAAGAGGATCAAAAACACCACCACCACGAGCAGCAGCAGGATTGCTCGAACCACCTGCAGGATTTGCTGTTGCCGCCACATGCCATGGACTAGATACATTTGATGATAGGCGAAGAGGATAAAAAACACCACCACCACCACCACCACGAGCAGCAGCAGGATTGCTCCAACCACCTGCAGGATTTGCTGCTGCCGCCATAAGCCATGATGATGGCGAAGAGGATCAAAAACACCACCACCACCACGAGCATGCACCCGGGTTGCTGCCCGTCGTGCCCGACGTCGTCTGGGCGCATGCACGTTCATGTGCCCAGACAATCCGTTCGAGGAGCGGAATTCCCTGTTGCAGAGAGTACACTCATACATGCCACGGGCGTTTGGTCGACGCATTGTGGAAGGATGCTTGTGGCCTGTTTCAGTATTAAGGAATAATTGGGGTTGGATTTTGGGGTTTTAGGCTGCAATGTAAATTAAGGTGAGAAAGGGCGGCTTATATAGGAGGGTGGTCACGCTAACGGTGCACTGATTATTTATTTATTTATTTGCAATTAACAGCAAATTTAGGAAGTAGTTTAACACAATAAATAATCCCATAGCGAACAAAACAAAATAAACAACATAATTTTGGATTATTGATTATGATGGGTCGGTCCTATTGATTTATATAAGTCACATAATAATTTAACATATTTTTTGCATTATTAATCATTTTGATAATGACCAGGTGATAATCTACAATATTGATCTTGTAGTTGCTAGTGTTTTTATATTTTTAAATTTTCTTTGAAAATAAAAATTGAATGGTGGGATGATGAAATTGTAAACTTTATGTAAATTTTTTGAGGCCCACGATTTACCGATTAGTACTTCTTCGTCTTAGATAATTTGGGAAGTTTTACCATACAATTAAGAAATTTAATAATCTATCGATTTCGTAAGATTCTAAGACAAAAACATTCTTCATCTTCAAATGAGTTTTAACGTTGTTTTGATTTATGAAAAATGACTTTATACTAAAATTAAAAAATTAAGGTATTTTACATATGAGTTTATTTATAATAAATTTTATTTTGTGAAAGATTTTCATTGAAGTTTTCTTCGAACGGCATTGAGTTTCTTGTTGAGTAATCGGATGCCTTCCATTCGTTCCAAAATAACTGATCCAGTCGATAAAAATAAGTTTATTAAGAAGGTGAGTTAATGCTTTAATCTGAATATTAAATGATTAAAAAACCCTACACTATAATTAACGTAATGTTGTTTTTATTTTCTCACTCCTTAATAAATAAGAATAGATATAGGAAAAAACAAATAAACGATGTATTGCAAATGTAACTGCCTCACATAAAATACAACAAATAAATTTGACAATTGCATTATTTATTTTGGAGGGAGTAATGTATTTTGGAGAGAAAAGTAAGAAATATATGTTTGACCATAATACAACCCCACAAAAAAACCCTGCACGTCCATTGATTATTTTTATGCATTGTTTCCCTCTCAAATTTCTCTTCCTATATACTATATCCGTAATAAAATATAAGTTCATTTGAACTTTTCATATTTAAATTTATTAAATTAGTTATGTGTTATTAATTTTAATAAAAAAAATAAGGAGTAATTTATTTTGGAGAGAAAAATAAGAAATATATGTTTAACATAATACAACCCCACAAAAAAAAACCTCGACGATTGATTATTTTTATGCGTTGTTTCCAACTCAGATTTCTCTTCCTATATACTATCTCCGTACTAAAAATATAAGTTTTTTTGGGTTTGCCACACATAAGTTGGTTAAATTAGTTATATCATTAATTTTAAGGAAAAAATCTAAAATAACATTTGACTATAGTTGTAGATTATTAAAAATTGAGTCAATATATAACAAATGAAGGTTAATTTTTTTTTTTATAATAAATATATATTTAATTGATATTCTAAATAGACTAATATTAGATGACAAAACAAAAATACTTAAATGAATATATATTTTGAGAAGGTGGTAATATCTCTTAACCAATCAAAAATTAAGTAAAAGTATGGGTTTGGGTCCCTTATTTTAGTAAGAGAAAATAAGACCATTGCGTTACTCTCATGTTATGTCATACTTTCACACTTTATACAATCTCTCATAAATAATTCCCGTGTTATAGTTAATCAGAGTATCAATTTCAACATTGGCATGTGGTCGTGAGCGGGAATCTATGCATCATGTCCTGTTTGACTGCGACTACGCTAGGGCGGTTTGGACGGCCTCCCCCTTGGCGGGCCAGGTTGTACGGTAGTCGTCTGGGTTCCATGAGTTTTTTGGGGGCCTGGTGGAGCATTTGTCTATAGAGGTTATGTCTGAGTTTTGCATGACAATTTGGAATCTCTGGAAGGTGCGCTGTAGTGCGGTTTTTGATGGTACGCCCATCTATGTTTCCCGTGTTATCTCAAGCTCGTTGGCAGCGGCTTTGGAGTATAGGCAGGTGATTGGAGACACGGATACGGAGCCGGAGGGGATCCACACCCGGTTACTTGGACCCCTCCGCCATTGGGGACATGGAAATGTAACACGGATGCCTCGTTGAGGGGTCTATTATGGCGGCCTTTTCATTTCATATTGACCCGGGTGAAGCACCGGAATTATTGGAGATGCGTGCGCTATCCCACGCTCTGGCAGAGGCAACCCGGCTACAGCTGTCGTCTATAATCTTTGAGAGCGACTGTTTATCTTGTATTCAGACCCTAACTTGTCTGTCGGAGGATTTTTCGGTTATGGGCTGCCTTGCTAGTGAGTGTCTTCTGGCTTCCGTTTCTTTTGCTTCTTGTCGCTTTACTTTTGTTAAACGTACTGGTAATATCCCGGCGCACCTACTTGCTAGGCATGATGTTGCGGCTGTGGGATCTATTTCTTGGGGTACACATCCTCCGGTTAATGTAATCTCTGCCTCGTTGACAAATTTACTTTAATAATATTTGATGGTTTTCTTTAAAAAAAAAAAATAAAAAAAATTCAACATTAGATAAAATTATAACATTCTCATTAACAATTAACAATTATTTTGGAAAATAGAATATTGAGGAGTTGAGAATAGAATAATATTGTTGGCGCTAAGAATACGACGTATTCAACTACTTTTTGGAGGTGCGCCATGACCGCTAATGAGGGCGGGTCAGCGCGTAGGAGTATAGATTTTTGCTTGGCATGTGGTGGGAGTCCTGAAACTATGCGGCAATGAGTGTGAAATGGCGGACGAGGATTTGGAGGGTGTCGCCATTTTATGGGATTCTCGCGCGCCTCTCTCGGCCTCGGATTTCTTCTTCTACGCCTATTAGAGAGCCGGGAGTCCAGACACCGCGCGGTTTGTGTGGCTTATGTGGGAAATTTGGGCACGATGCTCGCGGTGTTTGACGACCAAGCCGTTTATTTTAGAAGATGTGTGCCCGCTCTGGCAAAGATCGATCGAGTATTGTGAATTCAAACGCAGAACCAATTTCTGGCGCACAATGGGTAAAGCCACCGAAGGGGTTTAAGGAGTAATGTGAAAATTTCGGATGTGAGGCGTATTGGCATCATTTTCCGGGACTCTCTCGGGGTAGTCCTGCATTCCTTTGTGTACCACTTCACCTGAGGGGACCCGATAGGAATTTAAAGACCATTTCCTTGGCCCTAATAATTTTCAAACTAGTTGAATTTGATTGTTTAGCTTGTGTGGCGCGTCTTGAGCCATAGGATCTCACGGCATAGTTTTTCGTCTGTTTGGCTTTTTATCTAGCAAAAGTTTTGTTCGGCGTCTGGTGAATGATCCCGCCTCTTCTACTTCAATCGTCAATTTCTAAATATTTTTTTTTCTTGTTTGGCGGATCTTTAATAAAAAAATTTCCTAACAATTAACAATTATTTTTGGTATGTGGATAGGGATAATATCAGTTGGTACGCATTAATCAATCGAATTTTAAGACAACAATACTTTTTTTTTTTTTTTTTCTTTTCTTTTTTTTTTTTTTTTTTTTTTTTTTTGAGAAATACAATTTCTTTTTTTTACAACATTGATAAAATTTAAATGGGTCATTGAGTTAAAATGTTTCGATACTCCACCATCCAAAAAATTTAACGTTAAAAGGATGGACCACTCATTTATTAAAAAACCAACCTATCCCTCCGTCCCAAAATATAAAACTCATTTAAAGTTTTTCCGTACAGATTATGAAAATAGATAATAAAAGTCTACAATATCCTTTGACCTTATTAATGCAATAGTTATAAAGTATGTGAACGTAATTCATGCTCTATTTATATTATAAATGAACTTATATTATTAAACAAATTTAAAAAGTTTAAACAGATTTAAATTTTCAAGAAGTTTATTGGTTGAACAAGCACGACTTCCATCACCTTACCAATTCAGAGCAAAAAAAAAGTGTTTTTGTCTTTTTATTATTAGAAGTGGTTTATTGTCGTATTGTATCCATCTAATCTAATACTTCCTTCGTCTCAAAATTAATGACATTTTAGCTATATATTTTTGTCTACAAATAAATGTGAGTATCCTCTTTGACTTGAATTGACATAAGACCACTTACATCACACATTATGAGTTCTAACAATTCGTTGGATCTAATCCCTTTACGAATAAATGGTGATTTAGCCATCTTGCCAAATATACAAGACTCGCAAGTATCATATGATTCACAATCAAAATGATCAATAATCCATCTTTATGAAGTTTGGAAATGTGATTCTTGTTTATATGACCAATGCGACAATGCCATTAGTAGGATTCGTTCAGATCATCACTCTTATCTTTCTTCGTGTTTATATTGAGTGTTTCAAATTGTATATCTTATACCTAGAGAATATTGTTCAGTTTTCCAGTATCATAAAATATTCCATCACGAAAAAAAAACAACTTTTATTCTTAAAGGTGAAGGAAAATTCATCTGCATCTGATGCAAACATAGAATAAAAGCTCTTCGTAAGAGCATGGACACCTAACAATTATTTATTTCAAATACTAGTCCATTGGGCACCGAAAGTAAATAAACTCCTACGACATATGCATCAACACCTGCTCCATTTCCAACACGTAGGTCAACCTCTTATTTCTTTGGATCCAAGTCTTTTTTGGTCCCGCATATTCGTATTAGCCCACCGAGATACGAAAGAAAATAAACTCCTATGGCCAATGCATCAACACATGCTCTATTTCCAAAGCGTAGGTCAACCTATTCTTTCTTCAGATCTAGTTCTAGCCCTTCTCAGTCCCTACATATTCGTATAAATATGAGAACCACAACCAATATCTAGTACTCAGTGGTTAGACTTAAAAAAAGCAATATTGATCTCAATCATAAACATACTTGAAGTCAAAGCATCATCATGCATGCTTGTTCTTCTTGGTATCCAAGAAAGTCTTGCAGTTTCTCTTATAGTGGCTAGGTTTTCCACAATGTAAATCAAAATTTATCTTTCAGTGGTCTGATTTGAAAGAGACTGATAGTACATATTTTTTGGCTAAGAGAAATCGATACAGTATATCGAATTTCCACACTTCAGCTCAAAGACAAGATTAGCACTATTGCACATCTATCATTGTACTAGAGAGTTGTGCTGCCCCTGGGGGCGGACCACTGTGTTTTCACGTACTTTACACAATTAGCTCTTGTAATGGATATTAGTAGTACTATGAATTTATCATAAACCCCAATATATGTACATCACATTACAAAGCGCCTTGTGAAAGTCTTTTTGAGTCAAAATTCGACTTTCCTAAGGTTGAAAGTGACGACCGGACTTTAAAAATTGATTTTTGACTCAATTATCGATTTTCAACGATATATTCAGTGTGATACATGATAAGTGTGTTCCACCGATAAAATCATTGTGAATCAAATAAAGACTTCCTAAAATTGCAACAATTTCCTTGCTTGAGATCAATGGCTGCGTGACCCTTTAGAGGATGGGGTGACGACACTCTAAAAAATGATTAGGTATATATAGCAGAGATTTTTTTAATGAACACGTATATATGTGAAAATAATCTTATAATTTTTATTTATTAACCAACTGTTTATATGTTTTGACGCTAAAATGTATAAAATTGAATATACAAGCATATATTTTTGAAAGGAAAAAAAAAAAAATTGTAAATAGGAAATGATTGAGTTACTTTTTCAAATCTACACCATTTCTACACCCAACATAATCTTGTGGTTGTGATTGTTTCAATTAGTTTTTAAAGCATTTTTTATAAATGAAAAATATACGGTGAGATGATAATGATGTAAAAATGATATAAAATTGAGGTAGTAGCTCTATCACTCCCCGAATGACCTTAGTTAAAAAATATTTAAACTAACCATTGAGGAAGTACGATTTGATGTTTCACTATCAATATAATTTATTAATATGATGTACTAGTCGTGATGAGAGTCAACCTTACTATGCTCCGGTGCATGTTTCAACTCCCTTTTACGGCACTTTTGGTTCATTCCGGGTAGTTTTAGACCTTATTTAGGGCAAAATCGCATTACACGTCCACCATGGGGTAAACCGTCATATAGATGGAAAACCTCGGCATTTTACGATGTTTTTGGCCCTTTTCGAGCCCTATCTATCTTGTGGAATTATGCTCGGTTTGTGTTAGATGTTGTGACGCAGATCTGTGTGCTCGTAAGCCCGGAGACAAGGCGTGGAGCGTATAAAGATGAAATCAATGGTTGGAGATAGAAGAAAATAGAGAAAAGTGAAGAATTTGGAGCCTGGAGGAGTTTGGCGCACGCCAAAAGGGTTGGGGCACGCCAAAGTTGAACAGAGAGGCTCAGAACCACATAAACAGTTTTGGGGCACGCCAAAATGTTTGGGGCGCGCCAAGTTGAAACAGAGAGTTACCAGAGTCACAGCTTTGGCGCACTAAAGCCTTTGAGGCGCGCCAAAATGACTTTTCCTGCACATTTTTGGAGAATATAAATACCACTTGCACGCATTTTTTAGACACTCTCTCTGAACTTTTTACACTTCGATTTTTACACTTTTCTCCCCTTTAGTCTAATTTTCCTTCTTCTTCCTAGATTCACTCTTTCATCATCTTTTACTTAAATTATACACAATCTAGCTTAGATTTTAGATAAAGCTTCTTCTCTAATCTTGGATTTTCTGATTTTGGGCCTTCCTCTTCACCAATTGACATGGGTGTTGAAAAAACTTGATGTAAACTCCGATTCTCTACGATTTTGGTAATTAATTTCAGTTTCTCTTTCATTTATTGCTTTAATTCTATCTTTGATTGTTGTTTTTAGTTTTATTATGATTAGCTAAACTTTTCATAGCTAAATTATGTGAAAATTGAAGAAATCACCCTCTAATTGATGAAATTGGGAATGAGTAGTGTTTAATTGTTGTTATATTGACGAATTCATGTCTTAAAACTTGTTCTTAATGCTTAAATTAGCTTGTACACCTAGTTCATGAACTCACACACCACTTTTATAAATGTATGTTGCGAAGGGTGTGGAAAAGGGGTTTAAGATCATTCTTTATAATCAACTCCAGTTTTTAGATTGATTAGGGAGTGAGGTTCAATTGGTTGTGAAATCGGGCAACTCTAGTGCGTTAATCTTGTTTTGGTCAATTAAATTCTTAAAGGCGGACTGTTGAACCGGGCAAAGGGTGTTCGATTGTTGTATGGCGTCGTACACTAGTTTAGGAGTTTGCACCCATGAATGAGTCGATATAAGTAGATGTTGGTAGGTTGGTTAATCCCATTCCCGAGCTAATCGATTGGAGGGTGAAAGTAATCAATTGGATCATAGTTTGGCTATGTCTCTTTCTCCCTTTAGTATCTTTAGTTTATACTTTGTTTTAGTGTAATTACACTTGAAATATCTTGGTTGACCTAAACTAAGTCCAAAAACGGTTTTGATACTCGATTGATTCCTCGTGGATACGACCTTGCTCACCTGTATAGTACTTCCGACCCGGTACTCTGCCGGTTAAGGTTGGTCGTTACTATTTTGGTCATCAAATCGTAGAAAAAAACCCCTATTATTTTGAGTTTTCCTCATTTTTAAGAAGTTTATTGGTCAAACAAGACTTCCACCATATAACATTTCACAACAAAGAAATGCGTATTTGTTCTTTTACTGTATATATTAGATCCATGGGCGGATATGTTTTATAGATGTTGTCCACGGACCCCTGAAATAAGAGAAATGCATACATATTATAATAAAGAAGAAGTTGGGCACTCTCAGAAAAAGAAAAGAGAAAAAGAAAAGCTTTAAATGAAATTGTACATTTATTGAACTTTTTTACTAGATGAGCCACTAACTAAAACTGATTTAATGATATATTAACATCAGTCGAATCTAATATAACATTAAAAAAATAAGCATATTTGATTAGTCTTATGTACAAGGCAAAGATGGAATGAAAAAGGAACTGATTTAATGCGTTTATTTCCGAATTCGAAAAATGCCTGTTTTCCCAAAATCATTATGAAAATATACCCCAAAAATAAAAAACGGAGTCTATCTCCCACCTTAAGATGGACGAAATCATCCATAAATCGCTCTCCTGTATGTCCAAGATGAGCGGTTACACTCTTAAGGATGGGCGGTTACGTGAATACATCAGCAAGTTAATGGGATGCAGGAACATGCGTTGTGATATGTAGACCACTGAGTTATCTTCTCTCTGAAAAATGATAATCAAGTTCAATATGTTTACTTATAGCATGAAATACTGCTGTGAGATGAAGTGCACTGAGGTTGTCACTTAGTAGAATATGACCAAAGGACAAAGGAACCGCAAGATCTTGAAATAAGAAGCCAAGTCAATTCAGCTGTTGTATGTGCCATTGCTTTGTACTCAGCTTCAGTGCTTGACCTTGAGACTAATACTTGTTTTTCTTAGCACACCAAGAAATAAGATTAGGGCCAAGAAATGTACAATATCTTGTTGTTGAACGAGGAGTAAGCGCACACCTTGCCCAATTAGTATCAGAGTAGGCAAGGAGTTTCATAGATGGGTTGTCAAGTGTATACTATAGGATATAGTGCTGGCCTTTGACAATCTCAAAAGTCTTCAAACAAATTGAAAATGTTGAAATTGCAGGTTGTTACATAAACCGAGACACACAGTTCACAGTATTGGAAATGTCTGGCCTCGTGAATGTAAGTACTGAATGGCCCATACCAAACTTCTATTAATCTTGGTTTATTATTCTTATAATCTTTAAAATCCTGCGAGTCTTTCCCGTTATCTGAAAACTCTCCTCCTTGTCGGCACTCTTTTCTGCTCTCCGCTTCTTGATGTCGGCGGCGTCCACTCTTCACCTTTTGTTTCCTTTGTGTTTTTCTTTTTGTTTCACAGTCCTCTTTCTTGGATCTTTGAAGCCCCGAGATTTTGCTGCGGCCTCTTATCTCCCTCGCCAGTTCTGAGTGTTTCCCCCTTGCATGTGGTGGTGGGTTTTAGATCAGAGGTTGCTAGTGTCATTTCTGGTTCGAAGCTTCGTTGGTTCCTGTTCTCCCATCGCATGGAGTGCTTTGGAGGCTTCCGGCGATTGGTGAAAATTGTATCCGGCTTGGTGGTTTCGCTGTTGCCTCGAGGTGGTGCTTCGTTATCGGTTGCTTAGGTGTTCCAGTATCTTTTCCCACCATCTTCTCCGGGATCTCTTGTCCCATTTTGGTGTGGGTGCAAGAATCTCAAACGCAGATGGTGGTTCTCTGGCATCTCTTGTGGTTTGTTGTCTACTTATTCGGGAGGAGTAGTCCTACTTTCAGATTTCTCTATACCGTACGGTGGCGACGAATGGCATAACTAGGCTTCAGGGGCTTTTGGCCGTTCTCTTGTAGGCTTTTATCTTTTTTCAGTATTTTGTAGATTGTATTTATGTCATTTTGTTTGGTTATGTATTGCCTAGTAATGAGTTGGTTTGGTGGCCATGTCTGAGCGCACCTGCATGACTGCAATCTTAAAAATTTCTTTGTTCCTCGTGACGCCCAAGTGATTCCTTGTTTGTCTTTGTTTCGGTGGTTGTTTTGTGTATCTAGTTTAGTAGGTTCTTTTTTCGTTTGGTCCATCGGATGGTGGCTTTGTCCGGCTTTTTCCGATTGTATTTCTGGCGTTAGTTCGGTTTCTTCAATAATCTTTTGTTCGTGGAAAAAAAAAAGACTTCTATAGAAAAAAGACAATGTGAGGAGTGTATAATCATTTTGAAGAACCAATTTGCATTCAAGTGGAGTAGAGGCATGCACTCCACTTGGCCTACAATTTTTGTTTTGATGGGTTTTAGGGTTAAATTTGGTCTGACGTGACATTGTTTTCTAATCAGCAAAATCTAGTCAATACAACCGTGTCAAATGGCCGGAATATCCTGAAAATTTTGAAGAATTTCACGCAAATGAGATGTGTCCTTAAAGATGTTTTTTTTTTTTTCAAGTTATGAGACCAAATTTTTTTAATTAGAATTGTGTAGGACCAAAATTGATACCACCCAAAGTTACAAGACAAAATTTGCAATTTTATCATGTGGAGTTTATGAGTCGGCAACCTCAAGTTCCTTATCCCTTGACCCTTTGTGGCGGCACGTTTGGTCACTTCCTGTTAAACCAAGGGTCAAGCAATTTTTTTGGTGGGGTCTTCAGAATTGTTTATCGGTTGGGATGATACTTCTGCGATGCGGTATTAGAGCGGGCTCTCGTCAATTGGCCACTCGGCGGAGGATTTGCAGAATTGTATTTTTTCTTGCATTATCCCAAGGAAGGTCTGGTCCCGGATACACTGTAGGAGCATGGCAGAGGCACTCCGCTCCTGTTCGGATTTTAGGAATTTGTTGTGTTTTCTTGGGGATATATATATACATGTGAGGAGGAGGAGTTGACCATCTTCGTAATGACGCTCTAGTATATATATCTGGAAGGCCATACGCGCGTGGATCTTTGATGGGAAAGCTGTTAATGTTTGCAGCCTCGCCATGAACACTGAGACGGAAGCTGTGGAATATATTGTGTCAATGCGTTATATATTGGCTCACACTGTTACCCCGTCATGGCCTGCTGCATGGACGCCCCCAACAGATGGAGTAATAAAAATCAACACGGACGCAGCTTGCTGGCTTGATGGATCGGCAATATGCATACTTTTCTCAATAGTTGCGGATATGTCACTTCTGCGGTTTCTTAGCGAGTTGTGGGTTCTTTGGATGTTGAAGCCTTGAAGCTGACTGTTATTATGTGAAAATGTTAAGGGTATTAGTAGTAATAATGGATAATGAGTAGATTAGATCTTTTATTACATGTGTACTAGTTTGTTAGACCTTGGTTATTGTGTAAAGAATATACACACAAGATCGGTCCTGAATATTATGTCGCTGGCATTATTTTTGGCGGCGTCACAAGGATCCTGGCAGATTGTTGTGGAGACAGATTCATTGTTGTGCGTGTAATGTCTTCAATCCAAGAAGGAACATATTTCCTCTCTTGGATGCCTACTTGTTGATTGTTTAAATTTGGCTCGGGCTTCTGAGTCTTGTTATAACTAGACACGTTTTGCAATTTTGATATCGACTTTACTCCGATCACTAAATTAGTCCTATAAGTTGGTTTTTTTTTACAAAATTAGTCCCGCACATCGAAAAATACTGACTAGACTTATATTTCCGGCCAAACATGATGACATGACAATAACAACTTGCCATGTCATTTTTTTTCCACGTAAGCAAGCGAAAACAAATTTTGGAAGACTAAGAAAGGGGTAATTTTGTCCATTCCAACCCATCTTTTTCAAACACGTAGCTCTGCAAATCTTCAACCTTAGCAAATCAACCTCATCTTCTTTAAAACACCACCACCTCCTCCCATTCGCCGCCTCATCCCCTTCCTGGCCACCAACATCACCACCATGGATACACTCCACTCTTTACCTCCCCGTCCATTTTCTCTCGATAAACCCACCTCGTATTTATTCTCAACATACCTCAAACTGATGCAACGAAAGATCATAAATTGATGCAAACCCAAATCCAGAATGCATAATAAATGAATTGAAAAGAAAAATAAGAATAAGAAGAATCAAAAACCCAAAATTATTATTCCTGAATCCAATTAATTTCTTAAAACAAATAACAAAATTTGAAGCAGAGCCACTTCTTTGCTATGTATGCATCCAAGAATTCCTTAACAGATTTTTCAGATAATGGGTGAAAATCAGCACCCCAATTTGAAACAAAACCATTCACCAAAATTATTCGAAATATGCTTACATGTATGTCCTTCAAGCTTACAGGCAGAGCAGCCTTCGGATGAGCAGCAGCCCCTACATTTCTCAGTTCTTACAGGCATTACGTCGAGTAGGTTGTGTGCATCGACAAAACACCTATTTCATGGCTGGTTAACCCCATTCCTCGTCATCAAACGGGTTATAAGGAGCTGTGAAATCATCTCGGCGAAGGAATCTGGAGCAAAATGTAACGCCCCGCTCCCGGATACCGAACCCTTATCCGGAAGAGAACGTTCGACACGTATAACATTAAATAAATCCAATATTACACGCCAGCCTCTACGTCGTCGTATCAAAATTAAAGCAACGGAAGCACAAAAAGGCTCGGGTAAAATCATAAATACCACTAGAATAGAATACAAACCGACAAGGGGTAGAAAGAAAAATATTACAACAACGAGATAAAGCTTACAACGTACGATGTTACAAAAGAAAGATACAATCCTTGTCTTACAAACTTGGAATAAAAGTGAAACAAATTATTTAAAGAAAATACAACGCAATCTAGTACAACCTTTAATAGAAAAGTAAAAGAAAGTATCATCATAGCACCAACGCCATCAAATCATCATCGAACTCCTCAACGAGGCTAACATGTTCGTATTCTCACCCCAAAAGCACACAAAACAACATATGCATTTGAGGTAAGTACAAAGTACTTAGCAAGAGGAAGAAACTAATGTATAATTAGGTCTTACCACGAAAGATTCATTAATTATTATTAAGTTATCTTTATGAGACCGACTCAATTCTAGGGTTCACTTCATGCTAATCAACATGTTGTGACTAACGTTTCAAACTCAACTTATCTTTGTTACATCGGCACTCATGGACACAACGCATGGTGCTACCTACCACGAGGTATCGTTTGCAACCTATCAGTGGATCACACCGATATCCACGGGTTAAGACCCGCTAGTGTACACGTTCGGCAAAGTCCCCTGCCATTTAGCCATTTATAGGCCAGCAGAGTTATTCACTTTATCTGACCACCCACACATCGCGATATAGATAGTGCCTTACCAAGAATATCATGATGTTTAATCTTTTAACTACACAAGTACGTTTGTTATTAATTGTTAACTAGCCACCTAAGTGTTTTCAAGTAAGCCCCTTACATCTACTACTCTTTTCTTAGGACCATTAGACACGGACAAGTCCTACCATGTACACGCATATTGATGAATACTAATTCATCAAAGCACAAAACCTATCATGCCTCTTCTCCGACGGTCCCGAACTTCAACTCCCTTTAAGAGTACATTCGGTGCCGGAACTAAATGCATCAGAAGCTCAATCGAGGCTTGCTCATGTTTAATTAATGTTATTAGATCATGAAATAACATTTAAGACTCATACAATAGCTTAAAACAACTTATTTATCAAAACAGGGGCAATGTGTGCACATTCCAGGGGAATGTGTGCAGGCGAAAGTTTACATTCAGCCCGGCCAGTGTGTGCACATTCTAGGGGAATGTGCGCACACTCCAGAAGCTGTCCACATTCAGCCTTAAAAATGTGGGCACACAGCTAGTCAATGTGCGCACACTAAACGCACAAAACTCTCTAAACACGTTTTTCTTCACCCTTTTCGATTTATAACCCAAACCAAACATGTTTAACATCAATCTCAGCATCATATCAACAGAAAATCTCTACTTTAACAACACATAGCACCAAGCACTTGCATAACCACATTTAGACATGATTTCAACATCAAATCACTCTCAAAACAAGGCCCTAACTTCTTCAAACCATAATTAACACAATGGAGAAGATTTTCTCACTCGTTCCCAACACGTTTAACACCAAAATACTCACAAAACAGCAATAAAACATGTACTAAACATGCTATAACTTATCATATCAGCACAACAACACCTAAGTATGATTACTAACCACAAATACCCAAAACTCAACCTTAGCACCACAAAACTATAATTATACATTAGGAAGAGCCTCTTACCTTTTAGCAAGCAAACCAAAGCAAAACCTTTAAAGGAGACTGCATCACTTATCCAAGACTTCAACGGAACCTAGTTGCTCAACCAATTGAACAAGAAACAATGGTGATCAAAACTTCTTGACAACCGAGACTACGAATTAGAAGGTTTAGAACAACAAAGCTTGAAGAACTCAAACTAGGGCAAAACTAACCTTTCTCAAAACTCCAACTTTCTGGTATCACAAGGATGCTCTTCTCCCAAGGATCATGAATCTCTTCTCGGAACTGAAATTTATCAAGGATTGGATGCATTATGATGAAAGATCTCTTTGAATAGGTTTTATGACTTTGAGTGGAAATGAACTTCAATCCTTTTATGAATAAAAGGTTTTCTGACAACTTCCAACTCAAAATGAAGTTTTATTCATGTAGGATTTGGCAAAAAGAAAAATCCCAAAACTGAATTCAATTTAATTCTTTTCTCCAAAAATAACTTCTAGCCATTATTTCCTTTTATTAGAATAAAAGAAAACCAAACTTTTGTTAAAAGACGTTTTGCCCTTTTTTGAAAAGACGGGTTATTACACAAAATTACGTACGTACCTTGGGAGGGGCTCACCTTTCTTATTTGCGATGAGGACGACATAGATTTAGAAAAGAGGTTCACAGTGATAAAATAAGGGATAATTACAGTAAATACGACAATCAAATCAAGAGTGAAGCAATGGATGATTACGAAGATCAAGTCAAGTGACTCAAGTCTGAGGGAATTAAAGATAAGCACAAACTCGGTTCAGAAGAGATTAATTCATAGGGAATCGAAGTAATGGATAAAGATCTGCAACAAGATTAAAGGATGAGGGAAATTGTTTTTTTGAGATTTGATTTTATTTAATTAAGGTTGATTTTTTAATGTAATAAGTAAAGAAAGGAGGGTGATGTGGCAAAGGAAAACTTTTTATTGAAAAAAAAAACTTGATGTGGAAAATATTGTACGATGTGGCATTATTTTCTGCCCGAAATATTGTACAGTCAGTATATTCTGGCATTGATGACTATTTTTGTAAAAAAAAACCACTTACAGGACTTAAATTGTGACCGGAGAAAATTCAGGACTAAAATTGCAAAACGTGTTTAGTTACAGGATTAAATTTGCAATTTAGCCTAACAGACCAACACATATTCTTGTTCAGGCAAGTTGATAGTGGTTGGTCTAGTGTCTTGAGGGGTCACCCAGCCACCTGATGTATTAGAAGCTCGTGCTTTGGATTTGAATTAATAAAATGGTCCCTTTCTGACGCCGGAGCGTATAAGAAAAAGCAAACAGGGAAGCGAAAAAGAGATGAACTCACAAACAGGATCTCAGAATATGCTCTGAGAGGCAAATTTTGATATATTATTCAAGTCTGACTAAAATCATCCCACAAGCCGGGATTTTATAGCTGCACGAATACGATACTTTCCAAAAATAAAAAATTACAGAATTTATTACGGAAATAAATCAGCGCGGAAATCACGATGCTGAAATCACGGATCCGGAATCGGATCTTTATTGAATTTGTAAATAAAATAAGAAAATTGTGAAAAACGTGCAAAAAATCTTCGGCGGCCGAAATGGAAGGGAAAACAACTGATTTTGGCATCGAAAAAGCTGTGAACGGCCTTCGGCGTCGGAGAGAGCTTTCCGAAACGGGGTCCTGCGCGCAAAACGGATGTCGGGCCGAAAGTTACGGCCAAAATACTAACGCATGTCTGAACGCTCCCTTTTGTCCATGTATTCGATCGCAGCCAATGTGGAATCCGACAACTCCGCCTCAGATGCGCCTGCATCATTTTCTTAAAAAAGAATTATTGCAACCGAATCTGCAGCAGGGCCGGCCCTATAATGAGGCCAGAGAGACCGCGGTCTTAAACCCAACGGTGCCGGGAGGGCCCAACAGTATATGTTTCGCTAAAAAAAATAAAATCGTGTAGATTCAATCCGATCCAACCTAATATAATATATATTTTTTTTTTTTTGATAAAGATCCAAATTTTTGTTCTGATGATGTTTTCAAACTTGTGTAAAATTCATATGCATACTATGCCTTTTTATAGGCTGAAGGAAGCCAATTCGAACTGAGGTGTTCCTACACGAAAAGGTAAGGGTTATCACCATTCGCATGCAGAGATGCATCAGTTCGAAATTCAGAATCTGAAAAGGAGCATGGATTCGAAAATGCATATCCTTTAATGAACTGATGCATTTATTGGTTTAGGTTTCGGGGGCGTAGCCCCCGAACCCCCACGAGTTGGCGCTTCCACCTCGACCCCTACGAAGGGGCTCTGCACCTCGACCCACCGCGACCTGACCCCCGTTTCGTTGTGATAACATTAATTTGTACGGCAACTCGTATGCAAACGATAATAAAAACATTTATTTATGAAAAATTATCTAACAATTTTGTGTATACGTATGAATTTGGTTTTTGTTTCTAAATATGCTAGAAAAGACTACTTTGTAGATATGTTTTGAAGCTTAACAATAGATTGAATTTTGTATTTACGGATGTTAAAAACACAATAAGTATGTTTTTATAAATAAAAAAAAAAATTCAAATAAAAAACCCAATTCAAAACTTGACCTTAAGCCCAAAAAAACGCAGAGCCGGCCCTGATCTGCAGTTTTCTAAATGCCAAATTCATGCACTTATCCTCAAAGATTTTGATCTATATAAAAATTTGTCCTCAAATTATGAATTAGGAGATCTAACGTTAAAAAAAAAACAAAAAAAAAACTAGCACAAATTTAACGGCTAAATTACATTTTTAGTCTTACTAGCTAAATATCGTTTTTGTCCTTGTTTTTCTCCCGAAATTTTAGTCCTCACTTTTTTTTGCAAAAATAGAAACAAAGACCATCTAAAATTGGTTTTTTTCCGCGACAATTTATTGTATGTCGCGACAAAAAGACCACTTATTAAAATCAAAAGAAAAATCAAAAATCGAAAATGCTATTACATTGACTCGAATTTTCAAATTTAACTGAAGACAAACCATCAATTGCATTGTATGTTCATTCATTAAAATAAAATAAAAACCGATTGACTCGAGACCGAAAACCTTTTTCGCTCCATGCAAAAACCCCTACAACAACAACAATCCTTTCTAAATCTTTCTTTCAAAAAATCTGTCATGAGACCTTCTCTTATTTCATGGCCACAATTCGTAAAATTCAGGAGGTTTAACATTAAGATCGATTTCCATATCCGGAATAATATTAAGATCAATATCCATATCCATATCCGAATAATATTAAGATCGAAATCCCGAATAATAGGTTTTGTAATCTGTTGTTGTGTCTCCACGGTCACCATCATTATCAACCCCTGATCAGCTGGAAATGAAACAGGTTTGGTATGATCCGCATCCCGGGCAGGAATATTACCCGAATCAGCTCCATCTTCTAGCATTGAACCTTCCATCCGCAAGTGCACTTTCATATGTGCCGACACGCCGTTAATCGTTGGAAAATCCTTAGGGCATTTTGGGCAATTGTACCTATAGTGACACCGAAGACGCAAATCATATGTATTTTAATTTAATCGCAACACTATATATATATATATATATATATATATATATATATATATATATATATATTAATTTTATACAAAAATAAGTAAATAGAATTCGGAAAGCTCAACGGGGGCTTGTGCTACACACCTTCCATTTCGGTTGGGCAGGACGCCTTGCAGTGTATGTGCGCGGCCATGACGCTGGTTGATACCGAGAAGTGTTCTTAGCCTGTCTACCCGAACCGTCATCATCATTAGACATATTTGCAGAAATGGGAAATATTTGTTTTAATTTGGTTTCAGGTGTAATTAATTTTGCTGCGATGAAACCGATGTAAGAAGCAGCGCGATTTATATAGGAGAGTGTTTATGCAATGAAAATGCTGAATTGGAAAAAGAGGTTGGTAGTGTATTTTGTTACAAATTAATCAATGCTGCAATATTTGCTAATTTGCGAAGATTGTTTTCTAGCCATGGGTTTCAATGGGCGCAACTCTGGGAGCGGGAAATAACATATCAAACTTTTTCAAAATAGACATGATGAATCATTTTTATAGTGTTATTTTGCAGCGTAATTTTTTTCCTATAAGTTACACCTTAAGAAAGAAAAGAAAAATCAACCATTGTTTGTTTGTAAAAAAATATAATAAAAATTATATAGCTGTGTTGGGATAAACAAATTTGTTGAGATAAAATTTTATATAAATTATTCTTAATAAAATAAGTGCAATTCTAAAGACATCACGTAATTATTTCCGTCACCACATTTTATATGTAAATTTTTATATATGAACGTGATGCAAGAAGTAAAAAATGGGGTGTTTTTAGAATCCCCCTAAATTAATTAGGCTGGGTGAGTTTAGTACCCTCGACCCTTAATGTGACTTAGTCATTGTGCTTCTAGGATTTCTCATTATATGCATTTATTTCAAACCGATCAATAATTACTCGCTAGTAGTGGTTGAGTAGTTGGTTGTTAGCTAGTGCATTTTGTCTCTAGATCAAAGATGACAATAGGTACGGGTGAGCCGAGAGTGGTTGAGTAGTTGGTCGTTAGCTAGTGCATTTTGTCTCTAGATTAGAGATGACAATATGTACGGGTGAGCCAAGTTTGACTATATCAGTATTTTGTTAGTCATAAATTTTCTTAAACCCAATCAAAAAAAAAAAAATAAAATTTCTTAAACCAAAATCACCAATTATCCATGTGGGTAGTGAGGAAATCAGAAGGATAAACTCCTGATAGTCGAAGACAAAGAACAGAAACCTTTTGGGAGAATAATAACTTTTGGGGAATATGTTTTCTGATAAAATGGAAAAGTCATTTTACAATAATGTTTTATTTAGCTATTTATATCCTACCAATATTATATACAAAATAATAAATAACTACTGAATATTAATTTGTATTCTCAAGATCCCCCTACAAGCTGGCTGGGGCATAAATGTCTTTGACATGAAAGGAGCGTAGGGAGCGTTGAAGTGCAGGACCATCCAATGGTTTGGTGAAACAATCAGCGAGCTGCAGGGATGAAGCAATGGGAAGCAGTTTGACTAAGCCAGCTTGAAGTTTTTCACGGACGACGTGGTAATCGACTTCAATATTGTGCTTTGTGTGCTCATGGAAAACCGGGTTACTGGCAATGTGAAGTGCACTTTGATTATCACAATAGAGAGGGACCGGTAAATGAAGTGGAACATTCAAGTCACGAAGAAGATATGTAAACCATTGTATTTCAGCAACCGTGACAACCATGGCTCAATATTCTGATTCAGCCGAGCGGCGAGAAACAATGTTTTGCTTCTTGGCACGCCATGAAACTAAAGCATCCCCAAGAAATAGGCAGTACCTTATGACAAGATTTGCGAGTCTCCGGGCAGCCGGCCCAATCCGAGTCCGTAAACGCTTTGAGAGTTAAAGGATTATCACCGAATATTGAAGGCCCTAACCGGGGTTCCGTTTAAGATATTTCAAAACCCTGTAAGCTACTTGTTGATGATGGACAATAGGCACATCGAGAAATTGCTAGAGCTGCTGTACCGCATATGCATTGTCGGGCCGTGATAGTGTTAGATAAAGCAGCTTTCCGACAAGCTTTCTGTATTGAGAATTAGTATCATTGAGTAGAGCATAATCACCATGAGACAACGCTGCTTTACTTTCCAGTGGAGTACATGCTGGTTTAGCTCCTAGTTGATGAAACTCTTGAAGCAAATTGAGAGTATACTTATGTTGAGAGAAGACTAACCCTCATGGGTCCTTGCCACTTCGAGCCCAAGAAAATATTTGAGAGGGCCAATATCCTTGATCTGAAACTGTTCATGCAAGAACGTTTTAATTTCCCGAATGTCATCTAGAGAATTGCCAGCAAGTAAAACATCATCTACGTAGACCAAAGTATCCAAGAAGCCACGAGTTGAGGCTCGAGTGAAGAGAGTGTAATCACTCTTGGATTGAGTGAAGCCTTTACTAAGTAACGCTAAAGTGAGCTTAGAGTTCCATTGACGGCTCACTTGCTTGAGTCCATAGAGGGACTTATTGAGCTTGCATACTAGATTCTGTGAGGGCCGAGGTGTATGATATCCTTGAGGTAATTTCATATAGACCTCCTCATGAAAATCTCCATGAAGAAATGCATTATTGACGTTTAATTGATGGATATGCCAATTTGAGGCAGTTGCAACAGCCAATAACACCTGAATGGTTGCCATTTTTGCAACAGGTGAGAATGTATCTTGATAGTTAACTTCATACTGCTGATTGTACCCCTTGGCGACTAAATGGGCCTTATATCTGTCAATCATACCATCAGGATTGTGTTTGATCTTGAAGACCCACTTGTTACCTATAGGCTGTTTTCAATAGGGCAAGGGGACTATGTCCCAAGTGTGATTTGAATCAAGGGCAGCAATTTCCTGTTTCATTGCTTGTCTCCAATTTTCTGATTTTGCGGCTTGGGAAAAAAAAAAAGTTCTGACTCAATGTCAATGTTCATAATGAAAACATCATAAGAGGGCCCAAGAAGTCATAAGAAAGGACTTTATTTAGTTGATGTGGAGTGGAAGATTGAGTGACATTGGAGCAAATGTAGTCTTGCAAGTATGAAGAATGATGCCTAGTCCTAGTGGAAGTTCTAGGAGGTGGCAGGTCAGAAGTGTTTGTGGTATGTTATGTGGCTGTTGAGGGAGAATTCTCATGAGGCAAGCCTGATGTGTCCTCTGGTAGAGTGGATAATAGTGTAGGAAGTGAAGGAATATAGGTGTCAGGTTGTTGAGAAGGCACAGGTTTAGTAAGAAAAGGAAAACATTTCTCATAAAATTGAACATTTCTTGATATGAAAACCTGCCTAGTGTGCAAATTGATTAAAAGATACCCTTTAGTAGTCTATGAAATCCCTAGGTGTACACAAGGAACACTTCTAGCAGAAAACTTGCTTCTGTCATACTGTAAAGTAGAGGCATAGGCTAAGCATCCAAATACTTTGATTCTGGAAAAATCAGGGAGTGTGGAATAAAGTTTGTGAAAGGGCGTATCATTGTGCATGGTAGGAGTGGGTGTGATGTTGATCAAGTGTGCAACATGAACAATACAATACCCCCAATAACATATAGGCAGATTTGATTGAAGCTTATGTGCCTTCCCAACATTAAGTAAGTGTTGGTGTTTCCTCTCAACTATCCCATTTTGTTGAGGCACACCAACACAAGAAGTCTGATGTATTATCCCATGCTTAGTGTAGAAATCCTTAATGTCGAATTCAGGGCCATTGTCTGACCTTATAACCTTGATCTGGTGTTGAAACTGATTCTGGACATAAGAATAGAAGGCCTGAACTAGGGGACCAGCTTCTGACTTAGCATGCATCATGTATACCCATGTATACCCAGTGAAATCATCTACTACTGTCAAAAAATATTTCTGTCCATGAACTGTAATATGTCTATGTGGGCCCCAAATGTCAAAATGTACCAAATCGAAAGCACAAGAAGTAAAAGACATATGAATGGGAAAAGTAAGTCTCCTCTGTTTTGCCAAGGGGCATACATGACAAATATCATTTCGAGGACATTTCATATTTGAATGTAAATCCCTCAATTGCTGTAACCTTTTATTGGCTAGATGACCAAATCTATAGTGGTCTAAAAGTCTATCATTTATGCTGCTAGAATTCTGAAAATCAACAACAAAAGAAGCCTTATTCATCTGGTCATTCTGAAAATCAGCCACAAAGAAAGCCTTATTCAACTGGTGTCCTCCCACTTGTGGAGTTGGCATCTTTGAGAAGATGTACAATCCTTTGACCTTTTTAGCTGATCCAATCATCATCCCAGTGTTCATGTCCTGTAGAGAACACTGATCATCATGAAAAGAGGCAATAACACTCAAGTCAGATGTCAATTTGCTGAGGGAAATGAGATTGAATTAAAAATTTGGAACACATAAAACCCATTTCAAAGTTATTTGTTGACCAAGTGAAATTGTACCAATATGAGACACAACCACTAGTATTTCCATTAGGCAGAGTCACATTCACATTGTGAACTTCTACATATTTTGTAAAGTGGTTAATATCACAAGATATGTGATCAGTAGCACCACTATCTAATATCCAATGAGTGGGAACTTTACCTTTGTTAATATCAGGTAAGAAAGCAACAGACAAGACAGTAGCTTGGTTCACCAAGTGCTTTGAATCCAGTGCATCATCAACAACAGCAACCTTGCTTTTGAGTAAACATCTCAATTGATCATATTCTTGCTTGGTGAACTATGGAACAAAGACATTTGACATGGTTTCCATCTGACAATCTGTATCCATGTTTTCAACCATGTTTGCCCTATGTATGAACTTATAGCCTGGGGGATACCCATGCTTTTTGTAGCATTTGTCGTCAATATGTCCAGTTATACCAAAGGGGGAATTAGGGAGAAGGACAGAAATATTTCATCAATTGAGTAGAAGGACAGTCTTTTGAAACTTTTGCATAAAGTACAAAACTATTTATTCACTCATCGAAATTCACTTGTGTTCGAAATTCACTTGCTTAAATTCACTGCCGAAATTCAACATCGAAATTCATTAATTTTCAAAATTCATTGTCTAAATTCACTAATTTTCGGATTCATCATCAAAATTTACTTCGTCGAATTCACCGATTTCGGGATTCACCGGGAGATTCACCGATTTTCGGATTCACTGTTTGTCCTTCTCGCTATAAAATTATGCAGATTGTCCTTCTCCCTATAAAAATATATGTAAATTATCATATTCTTAAAAATATTCCAGATTGTTTCCTTATCCCTAATTTTCCATAAAAAGAAATTATATTATGGGAGGTTGGGTATCTTGTGTCAATGCGGTCAATTGTTTTTTACAATACTACAGCCCCACGGAATAAAACACCGGTGTAGTTTATATTTATTGTTTCCATCTCAAATTTCTTTAATTACTAATTTTTCTTAACCAATTACAAATCAAGCAAAGATGGTGGTCCCTTATTTGTGAAAGAAAAAAAATTACGCTACTGCATTTTTCTTGTTTTATGTCATAATCTCACACTCTAAACCGTTGTCTTAATTATGGATGATTCTCGTGTTATGGATAATCAGAGTATCACGTTTATCATGGGATAAAATTATAACGTTCAACCAATTTTTTATGGTTAATTCTCGTGGTATAGATAATCAGAGTATGATGTTTAACATGAGATAAAATTAGTGCAAATTAGTTATAAGGCCGTCGTTAGAGAATTAATGATCATTTAGGACACTCCGAAATCTTATTTAGTTATAAGGACATTCTAATTTTAAGAAGGAAACTTATTTAGTTATAAGGACATTCTAATTTCAAGTGGATAAAGAAGAAAAATGAAGGAAGGAAAAAAAAAAGATGAAGCGCTGGAAGAAAAAGAAAAAGCGCTGGTGACATTGATGTTTTTTATTTTTTATTTTAAGATGCAGTGACATTGATGTCTGAAACAGTGATATTGATGACTCATGCAGTGACATTGATTTCTGAGGCAGTGACATTGATGACTTATGCAGTGACATTGATGTCCGATGCAGTGACATTGATGAATGATGTAGGGACATTAAGCTAAACATTCAAGATCGTGTTAAAGAATTGAGGGATTCCACAATGAATCCAATTATCAGGAGGGTACAAACAACGTGTGGCCATTACAAGAGTCATAGTGAAGAGTCTTTGTAGTTTCACCAAACTTGTACTTCTATCCATATTAAAAGCTCCACATTTGGAGAAATGCAAAACAAGAGCAGAGTCGATCGATGCGATTGTTAGGTTTTATGCAAAGGACATTGATTTACTTATACAATGGACATTGATGTCGATCACGCAGGGGACATTGGCGACTTTTGCAGTGACATTGATGTCTGAAGCAGTGACATTGATGACTTATGCAGTGACATTGATGTCTGAAGCAGTGACATTGATGACTATATTTACAATTAGATAACTGATGCAATGATATTGATGTCACCGCATATACAACTTGATACACACATTTGATAACTTTGTAAAGTAACTTTATTTCTTTGTTATCTTTAAATATTTGATTGATGTTGGTTTATTTGATTAGTGTTGGTTTAAATTTTCGATAACTTTGTAAAATACCTGTATTTCTTTTGTTTTTTTTTTGGTTTAAATGCATATTTTTACAACCAAAGGTATGCATAAATTGTTACAATAACACGTCATCGCATAAATCGTTACAATAATACGCCAAAGGCATAATTCGATACAATAAGACATCACCGCATTGATCGCTACAATAAGAAGTCATCGCGATAAATCGCTACAATGAGATCGCCATTGCATAAATCGCTACAATGAAATGTCATCGATCAAGGTTGCCAATGGATCGCGCGGTCAATACATCATGGTAGCCAATGAATCGCGGTGTGAATGCATCGGGGTGGTTAATGGATCCCGGTGGCCAATGCATCCGGGTAGGTGGTCAATGCATGACGGTGATCAATACGTCACGTCGATTTTTATGAAAAAAAAATTTGATTTTATGAAATTTATTCGGAAAAATATCAAATTTGATTTTAGAATAAAGAAGACGAAAAAATATGAATTTTAGTGAAAAAATTATGATGATCCGAGTTTTAGATCAAAATATATGACATTTAGAATATGGTGAATTAAAAAATAAAAAAACTGAGTGAACGTTGGGTTGAGGTTTTTTTTTTTTTTTTTTTTTTTTTTTTTTTTTCTTCTTTTTTTTTTTTTTTTCCTTGTTTTTTTTTTCCTTCTTCCTCTTTATCATTTTGAAATTAGAATGTCCTTATAACTAAATAAGATTTCGGAGTGTCCTATTACCCCTAATAAGTTGAAAATCAGTCCTTTTAAATAATTTGCCCATAAAATTATAACCTTCTCATTGATTTGAGATATACAAATAAACAATTATTTTGATATGTGGGTATATAATATAATTACTAGGTTAATTAGGGTATTCGGGTCAAAATTAGTAAAACATGTCTTTTATAAACGTTAAAAACATCCTAGTATTGCATTGTCCTGTAGTCTAAAAATCATTATAAAATATCCTTTTGCCTTTTAATTATAAAAAAATTAAAACAATTTAAATTATAGGAGGATGGGTATCTTGTGTCAATGTAGGTCAACTGTTTTTGACCATATTTAATGTATTCATAGTTTCCATCTCAAATTTTTCTTACTAGATAACTCTTCTAAACCAATGAGAAATTAGAGCTTTGATACGGTCGCAACGAATGATACAATGGTTATCTACACCGTTAATCATGATGAATCTACATTATTAATGATGTAAATCATCATAATCAACGGTGTAAATGACCCTTGTATCACTCGTTTTGATAGTACAGTTGTGTAGTATCATTATTCGAGAAATTAAGCAAATATTTGGGTCCCATATTTGTGAATGAGAAAAATAAGACCACTCGTACTGTGTTCCTCACGTATTCTGTCATATATTCATACTTTAAACATTTCTCCTTTGGATAATTCTCGTGATAGTGAGAGTACCCGTCAATTGTACCACAGGTAATGTACCGGTCAATTGTACCACAGGTTGGCAAGCAAGGTCGTATCCCACGAAATCTAGTTAAGTACCAAAGTCAGCTTTGTTCTTAGTTCAGATCAATCAAACTTTGGAATAAGGTGATTTGTTACGATCACCGGACGCTATCAACTATAGTGCAAAGTGTAATAGAGTAAAAATAACGATATTAAATGTTAGAGCCAAATTACGATCCAACTAATTACTTTCTCCCCCTAGTCGATATCCGGAAGTGAGTGTCACTTACCAACCTATCATGTATGTTTTTGATATGTTTAAGGGTGCAATCTCTAAAAATAGCTAACTAGACACTGATACCGTAATATAGCGCATTATGTTAGATTCAACAATCCGCTTCCCGGATTTAACTAACGTAACATGAATAAACTCTATGAGATGCTCAACTTGCATTGAAAACCTCACTCAAGAAACAAGAAACGAACAACTCGACTAGTTTTACGTGGCGATCCTAGAACCCCTTCTTCCACATTATCTCGCAAACTACATATGTAAAGATAATGCGTGTGATAAATCATTGATTCATGACGTCAACGAAGGCATAAAGAATAAGTTTCTAGGACTTAAACATTCAAGAATCTTGTAATTCAAACAACAAACACTTCCATTAATAAACTAAGGTTCGATTTCACTAATCTTCACATAACTCAATTAGTTACTCGTAATCTTATCAAAATCACAACTTAGCAAAAATCAAACGCAAAGAAATCAAAGATAAGAAGAAAAGAAAGTTACTCATACTATTGAGATGAAGAAAAATCAAATCTTTGAACAAAAACCCGTCGATCCCGTGTCAAGAAATCTTCGGAATGATACCAAGTTACAAATATTCTTCACCAAAACTAAACTAATATCTAACTAAACTAAGGAAAAGGGAAAAGGAGGTTAAGAGTAGTTGGGGAAGAAGATAATGATGTAAAAAGTGGGGAGAAATGATATATATACTCCCCCAAAAAGTTGCCCTACAAATAATTACAAATTTGCCATTTTGGGTCAGAGGTGTGCATCTCTGCCAAGAGGCCTAGGCCTCCACCGAAAATATCTTCATCTTACAGGCAGCCAGAGGTGTGCGTCTCTGTCTATAGGTGTGGGCCTCTAGAGCAATGTTGTGAAAATTGTAAAAACCAGAGGTTGGAGGTGTGCACCTCTCCCTGCAGGCGTGGGCCTCTAGCAGGGAACAAAATAGGAACCAAAAACCAGTGAACAGAGGTGTGCACTGTTGGAAAGGTGTCCTAAACCCAATCGGGTTGGACCGGATCCGACCGGGTCGGGTCGTTTACAGTCTATTTAGTTCATGTAATAACTTTATTATGATTAATAAAAGCACTTATGTTATTATATATTGTTTATCTTCATATTATTTATTGTGTATATATAGTAACGTCCCTAGTATCAATCTGTGATAGAGAAACCATGATAGTGATTATGG
The DNA here is from genome assembly GCA_026214975.1 of Gentiana macrophylla. Taxonomy (NCBI): domain Eukaryota; kingdom Viridiplantae; phylum Streptophyta; class Magnoliopsida; order Gentianales; family Gentianaceae; genus Gentiana; species Gentiana macrophylla. The sequence goes on along the minus strand of CM047812.1, from coordinate 106,563,681 downwards.
TTGATGAGATCTCTAATCACTATAATAAGGTTGGTACTTAAATGTCTCTAGTCTTATGTATTATCAAATGGGACATTGATAGTATAATCAGACTAGCACGTATTGGATGTCTTCTATCTTTTAGAAGGTAGGGATAGATCTTGTCTATCGAAGTGTAGAGACACTTGACCGTGAACGTGGACGTGTATTAGGGAATGCGTCGTTAGACTGACCCACTTACATTAAGTGTCACACTATGTGGCGGTTGTGTAATTATCCTTTTGACCGGAGTCTTCATGGCATCACGGTGTGGATTGTCATGCTTTGACACTATTGAGATTTCTCCTAACCACGGGACGATCATGCGGTAGTGATTGGGTATGATATTGAAGCATGCGGAGTATACATGATTGGTCGTCCGGGAATCGCGTATCCTATGATTGGGATCGAATATCCGAAATGGCCTTCTTATAAGGAATGTCTAGCTTTCGAGAATCTTTGCAAAGTGGGAATAAATGTGTTATTCCGAGAGAGCGTGATATCCAGATTATAAGATACGATCGTCAATGTATTGACACTCGTGATACGATCGTATGGATATTATTACAAATGATAGGATTGTAAGTTACACGGATAATCGCTTCACATGAAAGGTAGTAGTCATTGCTTTTGACTCTTCCGATAATTGGGGTCACGGTGTGTTGCTACACGCTATCCCGTGATCGTTAGGTATGAAGGGCATTTTAGTAAATCGCACTTTGTGTCTACGACCAACATATTCGAAGCCTATCGGGTCACACACATATGAACATCGAAATCGGATTAAAATGCGGTTATAGTTGATAACCAAATAAGGAAAGTTTATCTCTGTAACTATAAAGGTTATAGTGGTAAATTAATATGGTGATATTTATTTATTATGAATAAATAAAATACAAGATATTAATTATATATACATATTATATTAATTAAAGAATATTCCGGAAGTCAATTTGTTGACTAATAGGGCGCCACTTTTAAGTGTATGAGATAAACTTGGATTGTGCACTTTAATTAATAAAGATTGCCATAATATTAATATAAGATATTAATTGATTTTGAAAAATAGATTTATGGTAATAAGATAATTATAATCAATATAAGATATTGGCAAAATAAATTATAATTAAAGAGATAAATCAATCTAGTTGATTTTCCTTATTTTATTGGAAAAGGTTTTCTTCTCCTCCACACAACATATGGGCGCCACCTCCTATATAAAAGGAAGTGGGTGTCAAGCTCTCTTTCATCATCACAATTGCAAGAGTTCATAATTCTTGTGTAAAATAGAGAGCCTTCCATAGTGATTTTGTGAGGGAAGAAAAGGTTGGTCTAGCGACCGGAGATTTTCCGATAGCAATCCAAGGAGGATTCCAAGCGAGGGGTTCGTGTGGATTAGCGATAGAGGCCGGACACGTGGGCGGCTTGCGCGATTGAACTACTCTCCGTTGGCGGTCAAAGCGACGATCTTATAGATCATCTGAGGTATAACCGTCAAACTACTTAACGTGTTTATTGCATTACACGAAGAACGATCTAGAAAAGGAAATCAAAATTTTAAATTCCGCTACGTTAAACTAGTGATCTCCTAACAGTGGTATCAGAGAAAGACTTCGAGCTTAAGCAATAAGCATAATTTAAATGCGTAGTATTTAATTGATAGATGCAAGATTTAAATCACGAAACGTTAAAACAAAAAAACAAAAAAAATTAGGGTTCATGGGGGGTCGGCCAACTGGCGGCGCCCCCCTCCCTCTGCGGCGGCGGCGGCGGCGGCGGCGGCGGCGGCGGTGGCCCTAGGGCTACCGTCTGTCGACTGTCATCTTCCAATGGGGGAGATCGACCCTTTTTTGTTTTGTGATATTTATTGTGCATAGATATCTCGTTTGTTTAGTTGTGTCATATATACCAACCAATGGTTTGAAATAGTTTGGACCATTTAGGAAACCATATGGCATATTGGCCTTTCCAAATTTTGATTTGGAATAGACTTGAGCCTAGCCACTCCAAAATTTTGATTTTGGAAAGTGGCGAGCCTAAACTAAAACTATTTGGCATTTCCAAATATTTGATTTGGAATAGGCTGTGCTTCTTTCCAAATATTTGATTTGGAATAGCTTAGGCTGCGCCACTTTCAAAATTTTGATTTTGGAAAGTGGCCAGGACTAAGCTAAATTTATTTTTGGAAAGGAAACAAATAGGAGACTTAGTAATTTTAATTTTTGTTTGAATGGTTCAAATTTAATTAAAATTGAAATCGATTTAAAATTAAATGTTAATTTTAATTTTCGATTAAATCATATAATTAATTAAAAGTTATTTAATTATTTGATGTGATAAAATAAAGACGCATGAGTAGTTAAAATTAGAATTTAATCTTTTTCATAAGATAAAATTGTATGGATTAGATATGTAGATATAATGTGATTATATGGACCCCGATTGATCATGGACTCGACCAATAGGATAGATGAGAATGTTTTTCTTTATGTTGATTTTTGAAAAAAAATTGTCCTAGGCCGTTATGAAGAACGTGACCTAGTTTACTTTTTGCAATTATCCCATTCCTCATAGCTCCCCAAAATGCGGTGGGTGTAATTATTTATTATGTAACAAGAATGGAGCAAGAAGTTAAAGACCAAGAAGAGATAAAGAACCCATTGGCGTACAACAATAAAGATCCTATTGGCGGTTGCAGATACCCTTAGTTTGTGACCAGCGGTTTCGGCTGGGTTTGTATACTAAACCGCACTCTAGGTAAAGTCCATGATCATACCGGTTATTTTATATGCGAAATGTTGTGTATGTTTTACTTTATATGATATCGTAATAATATGCACATAGCGAGATGAGACCATAATTAAACCAAATTAATTAAGTGAATTAATTTAAAATTATTCCCACACAAAAATCGAGCCAAAATTGTCTCCCAATATTATAATGACGGTGAAGAGCCCTTGTTCGGATCCAATCGATCGCCCTCGCCGGGAGTTGACCTACCACGGTATATCGTTATTATTGAGATATGATCGTTACGAGATCTCATGAATATTGGGTTACGACTTCGACTAGAATCTTGCGGTGATTGGCCCTCGTCAGGACCGTCCTGATTTTAGAGACAAGGGGTTGACTATCACATAGAGATGTGAACGTCAAAGAGTTGACTAGTCAACCACCTGGGAGTCGCATGCGATCACGCGATCGTAAGAGTACCTACCGTCGAAATTATCTCGGTTGATCGGCCCTCGCCGGGAATCGAGGTAACTAGATGGGATCCCACCACTAAAGAATTAATTAAATTCTTGAAAGCCAATAGGAATAGTTGGCTAGTGGGAATAAAACCTTATAAAATTTTAAGTGCAAATTTAGGGTTTTTATACATGAGCTTTTACTTATTCTATCTTTATTTATTGTTGTAGAAAATGTCAAACAAATTGAACCTTCGCTTTATCATCGAAAACAAGCTTGACGAAACTAATTTTCTCGATTGGGAAAGAAACCTCAAAATCGTTTTGAGGCACGAGAAGATTGGCTATGTCTTGGGCGAGGCCCTGGCCGAAAAGCCCACCGAGGTTCGGGCCGCAGATGTTGTCGAGAAGTACAACAAGCAATCGCTTCGACAAGATCGATGCTACATGCATCATGCTTGCTTTTATGACACCGGAACTGCAGAAACAGCATGAGTCTATGGACGCCTACATTATCATGGTCCCCCTGAAGGAACTTTATGCTTCTCAGTCTCGTACTGAGAGGTACGAGGTCTCGAAGGCCCTGTTTAGTTGTAAGATGGCATCTGGGATCGCTTTGTGGGGTCACACGTGCTTAAAATGATCGGGTACATAGAGAGGCTTGGGAAGGCCGGGCCACAAGTTGGAACGAGTTGAGTATTGACTTGATTCTCGCAATCTACCAGATTCATTCTCGCAGTCGTGATGAACTATCACATGAACAAGATAGATTGCTCCCTCGCGGAGTTATTGAACATGTTGAAGACTGCTGAGGGCACTGTGGGGAAGGGAAAGCAAGTGTTGCTGGTCACTTCAAGCAAGGGCAAGGCAAAAGCCCGAAAAAAGTCCAAGAAGGCGAAAGGTCGCACTTAAGCCAACGCCTAAGATAGCAAAAGACAAATCCAAGGATGCTTGCTTCCATTGCGGTGAGACCGGACATTGGAGGAGAAACGCAAGGGCTTCTTGAGTACCAAGAAGAAGCATTCGATGCTTCGACTTCGTGTATATTTATGATTGAGATCAACATTACTTCTTCTAAGTCTAACCACCGGGTATTAGATCTGGTTGTGGTTCTCATATTTGTACGAATATCAGTACACTAAGAAGAACTAGAATCTGAGGAAAGGAGAGGTGGACCTACGCTACCGGAAATGGAGCAAGTGTTCTGCTGCCCGGCCGTAGGAGTTTATTTTCTTTCGTTGCCCAAAGGGGCTAATACTAGAACTAAATAATCATTATTTTGTTCCTCGCTCTTCACGAAGAGCATTATTTCTATTTCTCGCATTAGATGTTGATGGATTTTCTTTTACGCTTGAGAATAAATGTTGTTCTTTTCACGTGATGGAATCTTTTATGGTACTTGCATACTTAGCAATGGTCTCTACATATTAGATATGAATGTTGACGTACTTAATATAAATAACAAGAAAGCCAAAACAAATGACTTGAATGAATCCTACTTATGGCATTGTAGACTTGGCCATATAAATAAGAATCGCATTTCCAAACTCCATAAAGATGGAATGTTGGATCAATTCGATTACGAATTGTTTGATACATGCGAAGCTTGTTTACTTGACAAGATGACAAAGTCACCTTTCAATGGCAAAGGGATAAGATCCAATGAATTGCTTGAGCTCATACATACTGATGTGTGTGGCCCAATGTCAATTCAAGCCAAAGGAGGATACTCTTATTTTATCACTTTCACTGATGACAATTCTTGCTATGGTTACATATACTTGATGAAGTATAAGTCTGAAGCCTTTGAAAAGTTCAAAGAGTTCAGAAGTGAGGTGGAGAAACAACTAGGCAGAGAAATCAAAACACTTCGATCCGATCGAGGTGGAGAATACCTAGATGGAGAGTTTCAAGACTATCTGAAGGAGAATGGGATTCTACCTGAATGGACCCCTCCCGGGACGCCACAAATGAATGGCGTGTCTGAGAGGAGGAACCGCACCTTGTTAGACATGGTGCGATCCATGATGAGCTATGCAGTTCTCCCAAAATCATTTTGGGGTATGCTCTAGAAACCGCATCCTATACACTAAACCGAGTTCCATCAAAGACGGTTGAATCCACACCATACGAGGTATGGCATAAGAGGAAACCGAGTCTAGCATATCTTAAACCTTGGGGTTGTCCGACTTACGTGAAGCGGATGATGCCTGACAAATTAGAAGCTAGATCTGACAAATGTCTGTTTGTGGGTTATCCTAGAGAAACTAGAGGATACCAATTTTACCATCCTGAGGAACAAAAGGTGTTTGTTGCCAGGACTGGCCACTTTCTAGAAAATAGTTTATTCTCGGATAGGGTCGGTGGGAGTAAAATTGATCTTGAAGAAATTCGAGAACCGCTTACGGATAACGATCATTGATGGAAGTAGAGGACTTGCCACACGCAGATGTGACACCAGCATCTACCATGGACACACTAGCACCTCGCAGATCCACTGTGGAACGCCGTGAACTCGAAAGGTATATCAAGCGTGTATCTCATGAAAGATGAGGACCCTAGAACTTATGAGGAAGTGCTATTAAGGCATGACAAAGAGAAATGGTGGAAGCCATGAATTCTAAATGGAATCCATGAAAGACAACCAAGTTTGGAACTTAGTTGATCCACCTGAGGAATAGTTCCCATAGGGTGTAAATGGGTCTTTAAGAGAAAGACCGACATGGACGGTAACGTGACTACCTACAAGGCTAGGTTAGTGGCAAAATGTTATAAGCAAAGACAAGGAGTTGACTATGATGAAACCTTTTCACTTTGCTGCCATGTTAAAATCCATTAGAATTTTGCTCACTATTGCAAAGATACCATGATTACGAAATCGACGGATGGATGTGAAAACAACTTTCCTTAACGTGAACTCCGCCTGAGGAAGTGTATATGACATACGACTGAGGTTTCACAACCAATGACGCCAGGATGGTGTGTAAACTGTAAACATCCATTTATGGATTAAAGCAAGCTTCGAGTTGGAATCTTCGCTTTGATGAGATAATCAAACAGCTTTGATTTCATCAAGAACGAAGATGAGCCCTGTGTTTACAAGAAGGTTAGTGGGAGTGCCATTGTGTTCTTAGTGCTTTATGTAGATGACATATTGCTCATAGGGAATGATGTGCCTATGTTACAATCAATCAAAGCTTGGTTATCCAAGAACTTCTCAATGAAGGACTTGGGTGAGGCGCCTATATTCTAGGAATAAAGATCTATAGAGATAGATCTAAAAGGTTGCTTGGTCCATGTCGCAATCCACCTATATAGATAAGATGTCAAGAGATTCAAGATGGAGCACCCAAGAAAGGATTGCTGCCCATGTCACATAGGGTCTACCTGTCGAAAGGAATGAGTCCTAAGACAGAGGAGGAAAGGGCACAAATGAGTAAAGTCCCTTATGCTTCGGCAATCGGGTCTATCATGTATGCCATGTTATGCACAAGACCGAGATGTCTCGTACCTCTTAGTATGACTAGTAGGTAATACCACCAATCCAGTGATGGTCACCGGATTGCTATCAAGAATATCCTCAAGTAATTGGGACGTACTCAGGATATGTTCCTGGTTTTCGGAATGATGATTTAGTATTACGAGGTTACACAGATGCCGGTTCCAAACCGACAAGGATGACTTTAAGTCACAATCTGGATTTGTTTTCACGCTTAACGGGCGGAGCGATGAGTGGAAGAGTTCCAAGCGAGAGACTATCATGACTCTCTACAACGGAAGCCGAATACATAGCACCCTCGGAGGCGGCAAAGGAAGCGATTTGGATGAAGAAGTTCATTCATCGAACTTGGTGTGGTTCCCTCCATTGAAGGTCCAAAGCCTCTGCATCGTGATAATAATGGAGCGATATCTCGATCAAAGGAACCAAGGTCTCATCGAAGTCCAAACATGTGCTACTGGCGCTATCACTTGATTAGAGATAGTAGATAGATGAGATATAAAGATAGAGAAAGTCCACACGGATGATAACATAGCTGATCCGTTAACCAAGGCATTGTCTCAAGCTAAGCATGAGAAACATGTTCACTTGCACGGGCTTAGGCATATGGGTGATTGGCTTTAGGCAAAGTGGGAGATTGTTGGAAAGGTGTCCTAAACCCAATCGGGTTGGACCGGATCCGACCGGTCGGGTCGTTCTGATCCTATTTAGTTCATGTAATAACTTTATTATGATTAATAAAAGCACTTATGTTATTATATATTGTTTATCTTCATATTATTTGTTGTGTATATATAGTAACGTCCCTAGTATCAATCATGATAGAGAAACCATGATAGTGATTATGGTTGATGAGATCTCTAATCACTATAATAAGGTTGGTACTTAAATGTCTCTAGTCTTATGTATTATCAAATGGGACATTGATAGTATAATCGCACTAGCATGTATTGGATGTCTTCTATCTTTTAGAAGGTAGGGATAGATCTCGTCTATCGAAGTGTAGAGACACTTGACCGTATGCGTGGGCGTGTATTAGGGAATGTGTACGTTAGACCACCCCACTTACATTAAGTGTCACACTATGTGGCGGTTGTGTAATTATCCTTTTGACCGGAGTCTTCATGGCATCACGGTGTGGATTGTCATGCTTTGACACTATTGAGATTTCTCCTAACCACGGGCGATCATGCGGTAGTGATTGGGTATGATATTGAAGCATGCGGAGTATACATGATTAGTCGTCCGGGAATCGCGTATCCTATGATTGGGATCGAATATCCGAAATGGCCTTCTTATAAGGAATGTTTAGCTCTCGAGAATCTTTGCAAAGTGGGAATAAATGTGTTATTCCGAGAGAGCGTGATATCCAGATTATAAGATACGATCGTCAATGTATTGACACTCGTGATACGATCGTATGGATATTATTACGATAGATAGATTGTAAGTTACACGGTAACGCTTCACATGAAAGGTTGTAGTCATTGCTTTTGACTCTTCCGATAATGGGGGTCACGGTGTGTTGCTAGACGCTATCCCGTGATCGTTAGGTATGAAGGGCATTTTAGTAAACTGCACTTTGTGTCTACGGCCAACATATTTGGAAGCCTATCGGGTCACACACATATGAACATCGAGTCGGATTAAAATGCGGTTATAGTTGATAACCAAATAAGGAAAGTGTATCTCTAGACTATAAAGGTTATAGTGGTAAATTAATATGGTGGTATTTATTTATTATGAATAAATAAAATACAAGATATTAATTATATATACATATTATATTAATTAAAGAATATTCCGGAAGTCAATTTGTTGACTAATGGGGCGCCACTTTTAAGTGTATGAGATGCACTTGGATTGTGCACTTTAATTAATAAAGATTGCCATAATATTAATATAAGATATTAATTGATTTTGAAAAATAGATTTATGGTAATAAGATAATTATAATCAATATAAGATATTGGCAAAATAAATTATAATTAAAGAGATAAATCAATCTAGTTGATTTCCTTATTTTATTGGAAAAATGTTTTCTTCTCCTCCACACAACATATGGGGCGCCACCTCCTCTATAAAAAGGAAGTGGGTGTCAAGCTCTTTTGTACATCACAATTGCAAGAGTTCATAATTCTTGTGTAAAATAGAGAGCCTTCCATAGTGAGTTTGTGAGGGAAGAAAAGGTTCGGTCTAGCAGCCGTAGTTTTTCCGATAGCAATCCAAGGAGGATTCCGGCGAGGGGTTCGTGTGGATTAGCAATAGAGGCCGGACACGTGGACGGCTTGCGCATTGAACTATCTCCGTTGGCGGTCAAAGCGACGATCTTATAGATCATCTGAGGTATAACCGTCAAACTACTTAACGTGTTTATTGCATTAAACGAAGAACGATCTAGAAAAGGAAATCAAAATTTTAAATTCCGCTATGTTAAACTAGTGATCTCCTAACATGCACCTCTGCCCAGAGGCGTGGGCTCCCGCCTGAAAAATCACAAAAACTTTGTTTTCTCATCGTTTCATCCCCGAGCTTCAGCTAAACTTCTATCTTGACTTATAACTCGCCTCCGGCCATCAAAACCACCTAAAATCTTGACGTACAATCCCCGCAACACAATATGGCTCCGAAATATGCACTAATTCACCCAAAAAAGTATGAGATTTTTGGACTATGACATCCTAGAGCTCAAAATACGTAGCATGGTGAATATGCAACTAAAATCAACCGAAATGTCACAGAAACATGCTAAATTAACTGTAAACTGGAGTAAACACACAAGTAAAGTGATAGCAAGGTTGACTCTCATCATCTTTCTCTTTTCTTAAGTCATGTTTAATTAAGTTTTTGTTTCCTTTAAGAAAGGGTTACAAGGCTTTGAGCTCTGTAAGCCCATAAATATATAGGTTCCTAGTTGCCTCAAAACTCATAATTTCAAAGATGTTTCTTTCCCACGAAGTCACGCTTTGAGACCACCAAGGATAGAAGCATGACTGTGAAATCATTTGAACTTCTGAAGTCGTTATGATTGCCTAGTTCTCTGTTTGGCAGACTAAACATGATTTCATCATCTTCATCGCAATTTTGACGTAAAAGATTGCCATCTTAGTTTTTTAATCCAATTCGTGTTAGGGTTTGGGTTCTTCATAGATTTGATGTATAGTTGGAAATTCTATTCGTAGGGTTTGTTGATTTGTAGTTCCTCTTGGTAAATTCGAAGTACAAGAATCATCCATCACTTGTTTCGTAAATTCAAGGTAAATATTCGTTCTTTTCTATCTTTCCTTATCGTTCTTCGTTAGGGTTTCGCGATACAATAAGTTTTTCATAGAAATGATGTCAAGTTGTATTTCCCTTCATAGGACGTTCGTACATCGTTGTTATCTTGTGTTGTTGTCTTGTTTCGTAGGATCATCAGATTTAAAGTAAAAAGGTTTTTTATCGAAAATACTCGTTTGTTCTTATTGTTTTCTAAAGTTATTTTCCAATATCTGCATTGATTCTTCTAGTTTAGGACTATGTGTGCATATGTTGGATATATGTGAAGCAGAAAAACAATCACGAGATGTTTTCTGATTCGCAGATATAATTTTTGTTTCCTTAACCGCAAATGTGAGGACACATTGTGATCAATTTTATGTATGGTCTACCTCAGAATGAGCCTAGCTATTTTGAAGTAAATTTATTTCAGCATTGGTGTCTACTATTTTTTGCAAGGGTTTGGGAGTTCCGGGTTGATTAGTTGATTATGGAACCGTCATGTGTTAATTTAAGTAAAGTAAATATGTAAAATGAACATGACTTATGTGATGATGACTATTCTTAGTTAGGTACTACATAAGAAATGTGATAATAATTACGAGTACCTTAAAGGGTATACCTCACGTTTCACATTATGACCTCCTGATGGGATTTCACCATGCGTTGTACCAGGGCCGGCCCTTGTATTTGTTGGGCTTAAGACCAAGTCTTCGAATTGGGCCTTTTAGTTGAAGTTGTCTTTTTTAAAAAAAAAAACATACTTATCGCGTTTTTAACATCCGTAAGTACAAAATTCAAGTTATTTGCTAGATATTTTATTCACAAAATCTGTTTTTATTTTTGTTTTGAATGTGTTGTTGCACACTGAGTGCGACAGGTGTCGCCGAAAGATCCTTTGAAGACGAACTAGTTTGTTCTTTCGTGAAGAGGGACTGTATCTTTTCGTTGTCTATATATAGAGACATCAGCATTCGGTGTGAAAGATAATAAAGTTTTTTTAGAAGCATCACCAGTACAAACATATTGTGTCTCTAAAGTAGTACTACATTGAATACTGAGAGAGATCTTAAAACAACTCTTTAAAGAAACGTTTTATACATGCCTTGGAGATCATTCAATTCTGTTTATTTTATCACATTTTTCCAACATTATTGATAGTCTCAAAATATGCCTACAAAGTAGTCTTTTCTAGCATATTTAGAAACAAAAATCAAATTCATACGTATACATAAAACATACTTATATATTACTATTTCAAGATCGCTCTTGCAACACATTTAGAGACGAAATGACTAATCAAAGTAGAATTGTCAATTTCATTAATCATATTCTTCTCAATTGAGAATTTGAGAATAGAATTTATCATTTATGAATGGGAAATTGAAAGAAGAAAAGGAAAACAAAAAACTAAAAATAAAAAATAATCAACAGCTCAAGCGGCAGGGGAGCTGGGGAAACGAAGGCAGGCCTGAAGGGGAAGGCCGGAACTTAGGAGTGAAAAATGAGTTCTATCTATTTTTGTTTGTTTTATTTATTTTTGTGTGTGCTTTTTTTTATATAATATAGATATATATAATAAATTAATAATATAGATAAAGTCATAAAACAAAAAAAAAACTTGTTTGTATATATCTATTTTTTTTTTGGGTCAAGTAAATTTTTTATTGGGGTCTTTATCAATTAGAATAAAAAAAAATTGGGCCTTTATCAAAAAAGAAAATTAATATATTATATTAAGTTGGATCGGATTAAATCTACACGATTTTTTTTCTTTTCTTTTAGCGAAACACGTTGTGCCATTGCGCCCGACACATTGAGGCACTTTAAGACCTTGGCCTCGTCGGCCTTAGCATAGGGCCGGCCCTGCGTTGTACCCTTGAAAACTTGATCATTATGTTCTATATGCTTTGTATATAGATTTCGTTATGTTCCATGCGCATGTTGACCCACAAACGTTGGGTATAAATTAGGTTTTGTTACGCTCTATATGTGCAGTTATGTTCTACAAATGTACAAGTCATAAATATGTAACTTGGGGATAAGTATGTATTTAAGGTAAGAAGATAAATATACATGTGAACAAGTAAGTAGGTTCATCGTTTTGTGCATTTAAAGGTAATTTGTAAAGGTATACTGCCTTTGAACGGCTTTCTTTAAAGGTTTGGTTTGAAAAGTATTTTGTCATATTAGCTTTGTCTTTGTTGAGATATATAACAAGAGGATAAGTTTTTTTTGGTTCTTAGAGGCTTTTCCGCAAACACTTAAGTTGGTAGTTAGTTAGTTAAGTTTGTTACAACCGATTGAGCTCACATCTCCATTATAAATACCAATTGGAGCTGCAGAAACTCGATTGAGTTGTTTAATTACATTTTGATGTAAAGTTTTCGTTGTAATTCATTCACATTCATTTTCCCGTCTTTTCTAGTTTTGAAATTGGGGAAGAACACATTCAAGAGGAGGTGCACCCATTATGAAATAAAAGAGGAGGTGCACCCATTATGAAATTTAGCAGACTCCTCAAACTCCAAAATGGCTTAACAAAAGTCAAACTTCAAAATTTCCCAAAATCTTTTAATGAAATTAAAATTGAAACCATCGGGACCGGGGGCCTTCGAACCCTCACACAACCAAACCGCCGCTTTAATCTCATCGTCGGAGATTTTTCTCTCAAGCCACTCACATTGATCATGAGAAATTTTTGCAAATAAATTACTATTAAAAACAGGTCTAACACGTACCTTTTCTTTATACAGCTTTTCAAATGAGTTTTTCACAGCACTTTTGACAAGAGAAGGCTCCTCCAACCAATTCCCATTAACCAACAAACCTGGTGACGATGACAAATTATGTCACCTTAATGATTTGAGCCCTAATTTAATCTAGTGATGAACACACAAGAACCCTAATGCCAAAAAGAGGAATGAGGGGGTGGATTTTATGTATGCGGCTGAGTCCAAAACTGTATCTTGGATTGCCTACGTATCTCGCTCATTCCAGAATCAAGCCTTACGTAGTTCCTGGAATGGGGTATTTATAGTGATCATACTTGCCTAAACCCTAAGGTTAATTCGGCTTGTATTATTGTCATCTTTACCCTTAAATGGGCCTTGACCCCTTGCCCAAGCTATCGCTATTAATGGGCTTAGTAAGCTGATGCGGACTCTATCCTCGTTATCGACCTGTGGTGATCGACTCTAGGACTCACTATCCTACATTGCTAGCTGGTGCGGACTGAATGTCCTACACTGCTCGATACTCGATAGTCGATAGTCGTAGCCTGGCTTTGATATGATGGCCTTGGCCTCGAGCCTGGGCATCGACATGAATATACTGGCGTTATCTCACAGTGTGATGACCAACCGATAGATGACACGTGGAGGGAGTGAAACCCTGTATCATCATAAGCCCCCCAGACTTGAGAGAGGTGACTCCCGTCGTCCGAGGTCGAGTCTGTCATATGAGTCGTCTTCGAGTTAAGTTTTGCTTGGGCGGGCTTTTTCCCGCCATTTGTTTTCCCTAACTGCTTATTACCACGTGGCACAATATCTGGCATACAAAATGCTTCGAATCCCGTAAAAGACGCGTCACTGCCTTGATTGTCATGATATCCAGGGTTATAACCCCCACTACCCACGTCTCTTCACTTCATTTGCAAACTATTCACTATCATATATAAAGAGAGGAAGGATAGAAGCTGCTGCAAAATCTGTTCGCTATTTTCTTGTCACAAACCCCAAATTCAAAACACCAAGTAAGATTCTTTCTTTTTTCAGTGTTCATCTTTTCTTTTGATTTATCTATGTCAAGTAGTAGTAGCAGTGCCACAGAATCTGATAGAGGTAGCGGTACGCCTTCCCAATCCCAAACTCCGGTATCTGCTGCCTCCGATCATCTTCTCCGACGAGATTCCGGTGAAACCACAGCTTCCCCCCCTCCTGTCCCTAACCAGCCTAAAAAGCTAGTAATTAGGATGGATGGAAAGGGTGCAAAAGGATTTCTCAGTGCACTTTCCCCAGAGGATGTTGTCGAGATTTGCCAGAAGTATAACATCATTAGTCCTCCGTTCGAATCTCGACTCCCTTCCGGTAATCATATGTTTGCCGACGAGCCCCCAGAAGGATTTTGCGCGGTTTACGAGAATCAACTGGCGAGTGGATTGAGGTTTCCACTCTGTCCAGCCGTCCTAGCCGTCCTTCACCACTATGAGATAAGTGTCTCCCAACTCGCCCGAATGGCGCCGAAACTCGATGGGGTTCATCATAGCATGTCGAGTGGCCTGGTATGCTTTTCGGTGCCCGTGTTCTGACACTACTACAAGATTGCTGCCACACCCGACAAGTTATGGTATTCCTTCCAGAGGAGAGCAAATCGTCATGAGTTTATTACGAGGGGGCCTTCTTCTCACGGGGAGTGGAAACCTCGATTTTTCTTTCTCCGTCATGGCCTAGATAATCCCTATATTGGTCAATGGAGGTCGAGATAGGGGAAACAGGACAAGCTTGGGAAGGAACCGGCTCCTCACGAGGCTCGACTCTTGAGTGGACACAACTTCGAGGTGTGTACTCGAGACCTGAGTCTCATGTATCACCTGGCTCACTTGGAGGAAGCTGGGCCAATGCCATACGTAGGCCTGAATGTTCCTGATCACGAGAATCGTAGGATGTTTACTTGCTTTTACACACTGGTTATTCTTTGAGTCGATAACTTGTTGTTTGTTGGTCAGAACTAACTTGTCTTTTTTCTGTATTGCAGTGGGCAAATTCTCCAGGTCACCAACCCCAGCGTATCCCTCGAGTCGACGGTCATAGCCGCTCCACCACCGCTGAGGGTCGCCACTACCGACTTGCCGTTGGCTTTGAGATCGAGGCGCGCCTTCCTCATCTCGAGAGGGCGCCCTCCACCTAGGACAAACCTCGCTTTGCAATCGAGTCGTCTGGCGCACTGAACGACGAGGTGCCTCGACCACCGGCGAGTTAATCGCTCGATTCGGATCTCTTCGACGGCGAAGGCGAGGAGGAACTGTCGATTTGACCTCGAACGTCGAAGTTAATGTCGAGGAGCAGGCGGCGCGGACGAAGAAAAGGCCAACTGTTGCTGAGGTGGTGAAGGAGCAGCTTTGAGAAGCGAAGAGGAAGAAGGTTGCTGAGACCTCTGCCGAATCAGGGATCGGTGTGGACTGGGTTTTCGACGATTACGCCGGTGTGGACGACAAAGACTTGTCTCATGTTTTGCGGAAGCTGAATCGCCTCGTAAGTCGATCCTTCTTTTATATTTGCTTTCCTCGAGGCCCATGCCCTGTTTATTTATTAACGTGTTCTGCTTTTTTGTAGCATACCCTTGTTGGTCGGGAGGCTGCTCGACGGCTGGCCAAAACAGGAGAGTCGGCGAATGAGATCAAGAAGGAGAATGGCAGGCTACTCTAAGATAATATCGCCAAAAGCGCCGCACTCTCTGCTGTGGAGAAACAATACAATTCGTTGAAGTGCGAATCGGTCGCCGAGCTCGAGAAGCTGCAAGATAAGTTGGTGGTCACTTTGAAACAAAATCGCCACTACATGAGAAAGAGTCGGGCGATTGCAGGAGGAAAGGCATGATCAGGGTAGGGAGCTGCTCAAGCTGGCCCAAGACTACGAGATGTTACAGAGAGGGCAGAAGGCTGCGGATGATGAGGCTAGGAAGGCTCGCCGTGATCGAGATGCGCTACAGGCCGACTTGGATAGAACGCGCGCGCAGGTCGAAGAGGCTAAGACCGAATCAATCATGGAGTACCGCAAGTCGACAAACCTAGAAGACGACTTGGAGGTGATCATGCGCGCCTCGATGATGGGTGGCTACACTCTGGCCGTTGATCAGGTGAAGGCCGTCGTCTCCGGATTCGACGTATCATCCCTCGAGACGCCTATGTTCTATAATCCGGACTCGGAGAAGCTGTATGATCGGTACTTCGAAGAGTTTCAGCGGGGAGAGTCTTTGGCTATAAAGTATGCCCCTACCACGTCTGCCCCTACTGCCGATCCGACCGCCGCTGATCCGACCTCTGCCCATACTGAGCCGACCCCGGAAGCCGACCCCTGATCTTGATCTTTTTAAATCTTCTGTTGATTCAAACTTGAAGTTTGGTAACAATATTTATTTTAACTTTGGCTGGTCTTTTCGACCTGGCCTTGTCGTGTAATAACTTTATTTTGAATTTGACTTGCTTTTGAAATTTGATTTTTCTTTCTTGTGATTTTTGCTTGTCTTGATCTTGTCTTGATGTTTAACAGCCTTTTGCTTGTCGAGCCTTTGACTCTGTTTGCTATTCGCTATTCGTTTTATTTGCTGTACTTGTTGTTCTTGTTGTTGATACTGTGTTGCCCCCCAAGTGTATTATGAACCCTTGGTTCTTATTGCACTTGAGATCGACTTGCTTGCCTTAATCTTTTGCCCCTTAGGCTGAGCTTTTTAATGTAAACTGTCCCTGGCCGCGGTCTTTTTTGCCACTTAGGCTATTTCGACCATCGACTGGGACAGGTGGCCCGACTATGCGAACCGTCCTTTGTCTAGATCTTTTTCGCCTCTCGGGCTCATTTGGCTTTCGACTGGGACAAGTGGCCCGACTATGCGAACCGTCTCTATGCCTTTGCATTCGTCGCCCGTTAGGCTAACTTTGCTTTGGCTTTATCGAGATGTCCGACCTGCGGATTTCTCTATTCGTTGTTGATTGTTTTGCCTTTAACTTTTATGTCACACTGGACTTGCATTGTTTTGGCTATAAATCCTAACAAACACAAAAAAGCATCTCTAAAAGATACAAATTTATTAGAATACTCATAAAATTGTCTCATGGACTTATTACAAGATTCATAAGTGAAAAGTAAAAAAGTTCATCGAAGTAAAGCTTATCTTAAACATAATACTTCCTCAGATTGTTGACGTGACAATGTCGAGGAACCGTGGTTCCATCTGCTCGACCAAGCTGATAAGACCCTTTGGGGTGAACCTTCAGAATCTGATATGGGCCTTCCCAGTTCGGGGCTAACTTTCCGATCGCTTCCATCGACTTGCTTCGCTTTTCCTCGTAACTAGATCTCCGACTTTGAAGTATCTGTGTCTTACCCTCGAGTTGTAATACTGAGAGATCTTCTGCTTGTACCTTGCCATCCTGGCTGAGGCTATCTCCCTTCGTTCCTCGACATTGTCCCTCTCCTGACGGAGTTCGGGATCGTTTGTCTCAACATTATAGGCCAGAACTCGAGGAGAGGGGACTCCGATCTCGGCGGTATCACCGCTTCACACCCATACACTAAAGAAAAGGGGTTTCCCCCGATGAATTATGAGTCATCTGTATGACCACAGGATGCTCGGAAGTTGAACCGCCCAATCTCGACCTTATGCCTCTAGCCTCTTCTTTAACCCCATTTTGATCTCAGCCGGTTAGTCTGCTCGACTTGACCGCTTGCCTGGGGTGAGCCACCGAGGTGAATCGGGCTCGATTTGGTACTCATTTGCACCATTCTCTAACTTTTCGATCTTCAAACCGGGTACCGTTATCCGAGATCAAAGCCTTTGGAATTCGTGACTGCATAGAATGTCAACCCACAAGAACTTTTTAATGGTTGCACTGGATGTCGGGCAAAGCCTTAGCTTCTACCCATTTTGTGAAGTAGTCCACCGCGACGACCACGAATCTGAGATTTCCCGGAGCTCGGGGCAGAGTTCCAACAATATCGACTCCCCACTGATCGAATGGCCATGCTGACGAGATGACGTTCATGTCTTACCGCTCTTGATGAGAGATATTATCATGAATCGACAAAGCGTTGCACTTCGACTAGGTTGTTCGCATCTCGCCGCATCGACGGCCAAAAATACCCAAATAATTTGCATTTTCGAGCTAACATTCTAGCCCCGCAGTGATTTCCACATGCTCCTCTATGAATTTCTTCCAAGAGATATTCGCCTTCATTTTCAGAGACACATCTTAACCATGGGCTTACAAAAGATTTTCGATAAAGGATGTCGTCGAAGAACGCATATCTAGTGGACTGGAGTCGAATTTTTCTTGATTGCACCTTGTCGAATGGTAGTATTCCGTCTTTGAGGTAAAGAGCGATCGGGTCCATCCACGTGGCCTGCTGAGTAATCGGCTGGGCCTCCATCTCGATGTAACTCCTAGAGGTCAGTAACTCGACCAGAACCTTCTTGCTTGACATGAAGTTTGATGCCAACTTGGAGAGCGCATCGGCTCTCTTGTTCTGACTTCGGGGGACTTGTTCGAATTGAACTGTTTTGAATTCTGGTATGAGTCTTTGGACAACTGCTAAGTAATTCTTCATGGTTTCTTCCTTAGCCTCATACTCCCCTTTCACATGATTGACCACTAATCATGAGTCATCAGAAACCGTCAGATCTTCGACACCCAGCTTCAATGCGAGCTTTAAACCAGTAATCATGGCCTCATATTCGGCCTCGTTGTTAGTTGCTTTGAAGTCGAATCGAAGGGCGTATGGGAATTCCTCGCCTTTCGGGCTTACCGTAAGAGCCTGCTCTCCCCCCTCCTTACTCGATGCTCCATCGACTTGGAGAGTCCATTTTTCCTCTGAAATTTGTTTTTCCTGATCGAGTTGGACGGAGATCCCTTCAGCCAAAAAATCCGCCAAGGCCTGTGCTTTGATCGCAGTTCGAGGTACGAACTCGATGTCGTACTGAGCCATTTCTATTACCCATTTCGCCAATCGACCTGAAGTATCAGGCTTTGCCAATATTTGCTTCAGTGGTTGGTCTGTAACAACCATAATAGGATGAGCTTGAAAATATGGCCTCAACTTCCTCGAGGCATGAACCAGGCATAATGCTAACTTCTCAGCTGGTGAGTACCGGATCTCGGGGCCATGTAGTGCTTTACTAACAAAGTATATTGGCACCTGGCCATGTACCCCTTCTCGTACCAGAACCGCACTTACTGCTTCCTCGCACACGGCCAGATAAACCAACAACTTTTCCCCTTCTCGAGGAGAAGTGAGGGTAGGTAATTCTGATAAATAAGTCTTCAACTCTTCAAAGGTTGTCTCACATTCATCATCCCAATGAAAAGGACTGGCCTTTCGGAGTATCTTGAAAAATGGTAGTGCACGCTGTGTTGATCTCGATAGAAATCTGTTGAGAGCTGCCATTCGACCCGTGAGCCTTTGTACTTCCTTGATATTTCGTGGTGCGGGCATGTTCTTCAATGTATCAATTTTATCCGGGTTCGCTCGAATCCCGTCCTTCGAAATCATGTAGCCCAAGAACTTACCCGACCTAACTCCAAAAGTGCACTTCTTCGGGTTTAATCTCATCTGTGTTTCTCTCAACACTTCGAAAACCTCTCGAGCATCGACCAGGTATTGTCTCATAGATCGACTCTTGATAAGTAGGTCATCTACATAAACTTCCATACATCTACCAATTTGTCTTGCAAAAATTTTATTGATCGCCTCTCGTATGTTGCCCCAAAGATTCTTTTAATCCGAATGGCATGGTCACATAGCGTAAGGTGCCAAATTCATGATAAAAGATGTTTTCTCCGCATCTCGAGGATCCATTCGAATCGATGGTAACCTTTATATGCATCTAAAACCAAAAACTTCAAGTCGATGGTCGAATCTACTAACCTGTCGATTTTAGGCAATGGGTATGAGTCTTTTGGGCAGGCTTTGTTTAGATCTGTGAAGTCTACACACATGCGCCAACTCCCATCAGGCTTCTTGACTAATACTGGGTTAGCTAGCCATTCGGGATAGAATACCTCTTTCACTATCTTGGTTGCTAGTAGCTTGCCGACTTCCAACTCGATGGCCTCAAGTCGATCCGACGCAAAATTTCTCTTCTTCTGTTTGACTGGCTTTTTAGCCTGGTCAATTTCTAGCTTATGAACCGCGATGTTGGTGGACAGTCCCGGCATGTCGGTGGCTTTCCAGGCAAAGATGTCCCTGAACTCGATTAAGAGCTCGACCAGTAGCTGTTTTTCTTTCTCTGGGATCCAAATCCCGACTTGCACACACTGATCGTCCTCTCCTTCCTAGAGTCGGACGTTTTCGACTGCGTCACTGGAGACCCAACTCTTCTCCTCTTCTTCCTCTGGGATCAATTCCTCGACTAAGACTTGTTGAACCGCCATCTTCCCATTCATGACAATGGAGTTACAACTCCGAGCGACTTCAACGTCTCCTTTTACTTCATGGGAACCGTTCCTGGTAGGAAATTTCATGCTATTATGAAAAGTCGAAATTATAGCTCGTAGGTCGAAGAGCGCTGGTCGTCCTAGGATAACATTATAAGCAGAGGGGGCCTTGACCACCACATAGCTTAATTCAAGTGTCCTTCCTTTCTCGCCATCCCCAACTGTCATGAGTAACTTTATCGAGCCCATGGGATGGACTGCTTGCCCTGTAAATCCGAACATGGGAGATGCTATGGGGCTAGCTCTTCTCTTTCAACTTCATCGCTTGAAACGCCGAGTGATATATGATGTTCATCGCACTCCGTTATCGATCTGCACTCTCGATACACGGGCTCGACTAATAATCGCCTCGATAACTAACCTTTCGCTATGACTCCTCGACTTGGGGATATCATCTCGAGGGCGTATCCGACTCACATGCCGTGAATTGAAATGCTTGCGCCTCTCGAGCTACTAGTCGGCTCTTCACCGTCCGATCCTTATCACTTTCATCCGGACCAAAGATCGATTGACATAGTTTACAGTGTCGATTTTCTTCAGATCGTCCCGACCAAAGTTGTTTCCTTCCCGACTGGGACCGATTCTCTCGAGGTGACCGATCCTTCGCCTCTGGGCATCTCGACCTCGGTTCCTGTCTTGATCGGAGTTTTTCTCTTAAATTCCCACGCCTCCGGGCCCATCATACCGAGATCATCAACAACTTCGTCTAGCTTTCCTTCCTGAATGCAGACGTCGATATCTCTCTTCAGGTCGATACAATCCTCTGTTGTATGACCTATGTCTTCGTGAAAATCACAGTATTTGCTTGCATTCCTCTTTTCTCGAGGTTTCTTCAACGGTGGCGGTTTCCTCGCCAAGTTTTTTGAAAGCATAATCGACAACACCTCGGATCGAGGTCGATTGAGCGGGATAAAGTCCTTATCACGCGAGGTCCTTCTGCCCCCACGGTCCGAGGTGGACGTGTCGATACGGTCCCAAATCGATGGCTTACTCTCGACATCCTCGCCTCTTGACTGATTCCTCGCTCGACCTCGGTGTCCTTCTTGATTCCATCCGGTCCGGATTGGGTGTGCCTCCGCACCGCTCTTCCCCGATTGCATCTATGCACCACATTGACACATTCGCCCATGGTATGGGAACGTCTCTCAACAACTTCATGTACAACTTAGTATTACGCAGCCCCTACGAACGATGTGATCGAGTCGGTCATCTCGTCCTTGACCTGCATGGCCTCGAGATTAAACCTCTTCAAATACTCCATTATCGTCTCATCTTTTGTCGCCTCACGTTCATGAGGTGCGTGGCACTCGATGAAACTTTTTATTGACTATAAACGCGCATCGGAACTTTCGAGCGAGCATGGAAAAAGCGAGATCGACCCGGTCGTAGCCGTGAACCATTCTCTTGCTCGACCTACGAGTAAATGTCTCGAATGCTCGGCAACAGATTGCATCGGTGCCCCATCCAACCTCATTTGAGACAGATACTGTGGAGATGGTCCTCCGGTCGGTGGTGCCATCATAAGGTTCTATCTTTGGTATCTTAAACCCCTTGGGTTTAGGAAAGCTCTCGATCTCCTTCGTGAAGGAGACTCGAGCCACAACGAAACCTGGTTCTTTCCCAAAATTGCATTCAACTCTTCCTGGCGCTATCATCATCCCTCTCTCGGTGTTTTTTTGGTGGATCTCGCGTCTTTCCTTTCCACCGAGCTAGATGATGCGCTTATTTCGTCCCCTGAGTCTGCTTAGGCTTGTCCATCAAGCGTCTTTTCGCCGCTTCCGCCATAGCTTCTTTACGGCGGCGTCTCGCCGCCATTCGCGCCAGAATCGCCTCGGCTATTATCCCGGACATTACCTCCAAATCGCCCCTCGCCAATCGATCCGCAAGTGCCCGATATTCGGAGCAAGGGCTTGCTTTTCGGTTGGTGGGTCTCTGGATGCAGGTTCAAGGTGGATCTTTTCCTCTGCTTCTGCTGAGGATCGTCTTGAATAAGATCCAAGCGGATCTTCCTCTCCTTGCGTATCGTGATCGATCGCTCGCTCATCCGGGAGCCTTGATCGATCGCTGGATGCGCTTTTGGATGCGCTTTTCTTGGGAGGCATCGTGTTTCTTGCGTCTTCAATCAATAGAAGGCCCTCCTTCTAGCGCGCTTAATGACGATGACAAATTATGTCACCTTAATGATTTGAGCCCTAATTTAATCTAGTGATGAACACACAAGAACCCTAATGCCAAAAAGAGGAATGAGGGGTGGATTTTATGTATCTGGTGAGTCCAAGATCATATCTTGGATTGCCTATGTATCTCGCTACGCTCGGAATCAAGCCTCACGTAGTTCCCGGAATGGGGTATTTATAGTGATCATACTTGCCTAAACCCTAAGGTTAAGTCGGCTTGTATTATTGTCATCTTTACCCTTAAATGGGCCTTGACCCTTGCCCAAGCTATCGCTATTAATGGGCTTAGTAAGTCGATCGCGGACTCTATCCTCGTTATCGACCTGTGGTGATCGACTCTAGGACTCACTATCCTACATTGCTAGCTGGTGCGGACTGAATGTCCTACACTGCTCGATACTCGATAGTCGATAGTCGTAGCCTGGCTTTGATATGATGGCCTTGGCCTCGAGCCTGGGCATCGACATGAATATACTGGCGTTATCTCACAGTGTGATAACCAACCGATAGATGACACGTGGAGGGAGTGAAACCCTGTATCGTCACCTGGCATAGCACTTTTCCTTCTCTTCCCTTTAACACATCTATGGAAGAATTTCGAATTTGTCTCCCCTTCCTTCAACCATTTTATCCTTGACTTTTGTCGCAAATTATTTTCCAACAAGGTTCCAAGAAGAAATAGCTTTTCTGAGGCTTCTGCTCTGCATTTTTCCTCTTCTTCATTAAGGATCATTGACTCAGCTTTCAAATCCATCTCCCCTAAAAACTTCTCTTCTTTTTTTATTTGAAGTGTCATGTTCCCAAAGACTTCTTTACCCCAAATCTTCAATGTTTCTTTTAATTTCTTAAACTTCATTTTTAATCTAATTCCTGGAACAGAGGAACTTACATCTTGCTGCCAACAATTCTTCACCACTTCTTCTAAACCATCATTTTCCAACTAGTGATCGAACACCCTAAAGGGATATGGACCATAATCCACTTTTTTAATAGACAGAAGCAAAGGACAATGATCAGAAAGCCTCCTGTCAAGGGCTTCTAAAGACATGTCTTCCCAATTAGCTAAAAAATCTTCAGACACAAGAATTCTATCTTGCCTACTCATCTTGGAACCGGCTTTATTATACCAAGTATATTTCCTCCTTCCCATTTTTAAGTCAATAAGCTTCGAGCATTCAATGAAGTCACTAAAAGATGTTGCATCTCGATAATTAAAAGACGAACATTTTCTTTCAAAAGATGAACGAACCGCATTAAAATCACCATGAAGACATACCAAACCATTTTGATCCCGTAAGAAGCATAGCAATTCTTGCCATAACCTATCTTTTGCATCCAAACATTGGGGAGCATACACATTAATAAATGTGCAGTGCTTATCTAAACCCTTCCACAGACCCTTGACACTAATAAAGCTTGAACGTTCAAATTTTTCAACAATAGAGAAAAGATCCTTATCCAAAACACTTAATAACCCACCCGAAAGACCAACAGCCCCTTTGAAATGAAAGTCGAAATGATTATCTTTCCATAAAGAACGTACTAAATTGCTGTTAACGAGAAGCAATTTGGTCTCCTGAACAGATAAGAACGGTAAATGATGTGAAGAAGACAATTCCTTTAACCATCTCCTTTTGCAGCTCGAACCCAATCCTCGAATATTTGCTGAAATCATCTTCATAATTAAACAAATTTATCTCAAACAAATCAAAAATAAATAGATCAGTTTGTCTATGCCTCTGCTTTTTCCTTCCATTCAACACCCAGAATTTTCCCTAGCTCAAAAGTTTTTTTCCGATTCGCTTTTGCCATCATCATTTTCTATCAGCCATCTTCTAACTAAATTTGTCATATTTCGAAGATTGGAATCTGCAAGAGAAACATCCGAAATCCCCACATCTTTGATTTTCTTGCCACTTTTTTCACATTCTCCAAATATTTTTCCTTCAATCTTTTGGTGCAGTCATATCCGAGCAATTCGGACAAGGCTTTATCTTTTTTGATAGGACCTACTTTTGAAAAAGCCGGAGAGCCAAGAGCTTCAATTGGAGAATAATTATTATCATCTAGTACATTTAAGCGTGAGTCAGCAGAGCTGATTTGCTTCATAACGCAGGCTGCAACATGGTCTGGTGTTGCTGGGCCTTCACAAAGGCTATCTGGTACCAAAGAAACATCAGAGCTATCCTTAGAATCAAAAAGGGTATCACATGGGCCTGCCACAGTATTGGGCTTTGCAACTAAAGGCCTTTCTGAGAATTCAGATATTGAATCTGAATCCAATCTCACATAATTAGCCGAAGTATTATTAATTTATTATTATTATTATGTAGGGTAGGGGTTGAGCCGCAATCACTGCTTCCAGGGTTATTCGATGACGCAGTGAGCGCTCATAGAGAAATGCATACGCACGCGTGCATCCTGACCACACGCTTTAATCCTCACAGTGAATCGCATCGCGGCGTTAAACGTGCGCACCCAGGATGTCGCACGACGCAGCTTCTCTTCTATTCCTCCTGCATCGTAATAACCCCTGCTTCCAACATTCGGCTTCTCCAAATTCGAGGCGACATCATCAATTTTTTGGGACAGATCGAACCTTGATCTTCTCTTAACGTCGGAAGCTGTGGAGGAGGTCTCCGATGAAATTTCAAAATCGTCGTCGGAGCTGTGAATTTCCGACGAAGAACAAACCCAAGGAGCCGCTAGTTGATGATTTTCTTGACATTCTTCTTCCACCAAGATCCAAACATTTTCGCCATTGACAGTAATCTGAAGTTTTCTGGAAACGTGTTCATCCTGGTCCATCCGCACCTGAATTCTTCCTGATATTAAAGATGATCTTGCTTTCGTATTTTGGTCCACTCTCAGAAATAATCCCTCCCCAAAATGACTACCAATAGAATGAAAAGTTTTCCAATTCCAAATATTCAAGGGCACCCCTCTACACTTTAACCAAATTATTCTATCAACCTGATGCATTTCTGTAGACCAAGGTCCTACCCAATCAAACCACTCTCCAAGACACGAACCACCGTTGAGGAGTTAGCTTATTCCGCTGACAAAAGCTATCGCATTCGATGAGGACCTGTAAACCCCCAAGAGGTTTAATTATGCAATTCTCAAACCCTTCATCTGACAGGGCCTGCTCTATTGATTCAATGGAATCCAGAGATTTTACATTGCCAAGAATACATCTGTCCAGCCATTGGATTTCAAGATCGCTCGTGAAGAATTCCATAGAACAATTTTGCATTATCTGCTTACTTGTATTCTGATAGCAATCGCCCCTATAATGCAAGGATTTCTCACCAACCGAAGCCATACCTGCTGAGTTTCTGGACTGGAATACCTTCACCTTATTTTTGACAGCTTCTACATAGCTTTTTCCTGGTGTTCTATCCCCTCCCAACATTCTATCCCCTCCATTTATCTTAAAGCTTGATTTTTTGGAACCGCAGACGCTTTCTTCATTGGATATTCACTTTGATATCGTAGAAAAACTTTATATGATTCAATCCAAACATTATCCAACTTATTATGCAGAACTGATAAGAGCCGATCTTTCTTGAATCTAACGAAGCCGAATTTCTTTCCCTTTCCATTCCTGCGCTTACAAACGAATACATCTATTACCTTACCAAAATTATCGAAAATTTGTCACAAATCTTTCTCTCCTAGTTCCTCAGGAAAGTTAGTAAAATAATAGGAGTGAGCCACCTTCTTCAAGCCCTCATGCCAACTGATCTTTGCACCCATTCCGCTGTTCTTGATCTCCCCGCTTGGGGATTTTTTTAGGAGTACCACCCATTCTGTGGTATATTTGTCAATATACCACCCAAGGCAAAAACAAACGATTTTGGTTCGTAATTTTCTCCCATTTTTTTCATGAATGCGACGATCTTAAGGTCACACAAATCCCCTATCGTGTTCCTTCCCAATTAGGGTTTAGTTTGGCCCAAAAACACCTAAAACGCTAAAAAACGGAGTGGTATTTTGACAATTGAGTGGTAGCCCAACATTTGTCTTGTCTAAATTAATAGTGGTATTTTGACAAAGGTCCCGTCTGCTTGCATGCCTCCTGATTGAAGAACCAACCTCGCTCACCCTCTCTCTCCTGCGCGACGCAGGATCTCTCTAAGGGAAATAAAATTTTTAAAAACAAAAAAAAAAAAAAATTAAGAAAAAAGTATATGTAGCGTGCATAAATTTTAGTGTGTTTTTGGATTAAGGCAATAGCTTCTTGCTACAGTGATGTAATCGCCACTGCTCTCTCCCTCTCTCTCATCCCGTTTTTTTTTTTATTTTTTTTTATTTTTAAATTTTATTTCATCGTTAAAACATGTGTTCTAACGTTTATTACCTCAAATTTAAAACACGCGTTAAAATTAAAACATTGAAAGATCACTGCATCATTTTCAGAGGAGATGATTGCAACTGCATGATTGTCTGTTGCTATTATGGGAATCAATCACAAGCTAGAAAACAACTAAGAGGAAAATTTGAAGGGGTTAATATATATAATTAACCGTTATTAACAGTTAAGTATGGCACTTATCGAATGCTGAAGGGGTTAATAATTGACAGTTAAGTATGTCACTTATCGAATTCTAAAGGGGTTAGTAATTAACAGTTATTAATTAATCAATCAAAAAAGTCATTATGGAAACTTTGAAGTGTTTGATGATTGAACTTTTTAAACTTCTTCTTATATATGGGTAAAGCTATCAGCTGTGTGCTTTCAGAAATATTGCACATGCATATATGCTATTAATTAGGTAAAACTGATTTCATTGAAATGCATTAAGTTCTGATTTAATTTTACCCTGTTAGCACTTCTTATCTTTTATATTGAAACATTGAGATAGATCTAAAAAGAAATATTTCTCTAAAAGATCCATTCACCAATTAGCATTTGGAACCCTCTTATCTAAATTTGGTGGGGGTGATTCTTATAATGACTTATTTGAACTTTTATGTTAGATTTATAACATTAAATGCACCATTTTCTCGCCTAATTAATTATGAAAAACATGTTAAAACAACAGTAATTTTATTATGGTTTTGGACCAATTTTTTTGGGTTACTATGCCATCAGTTTGAAAAAAAAATATGATTGGTTGTTTATTTTTATACACGAAGTTTACCAGAAATCTCTTAAATCCTATTGATTTGACATACCAAGTAGAATTTATTCTAAGATCATTCTAAAATTTCTATTAAAACAATCGTATTTTACTATTGTGATAGGTCGATGAATGAATCACTTCATTAAACTCACAAACTAGTATCCACCTCACTAACTATACGGCCAACTGGTATCATTATAAAATAAAAAACATTTCGTTTCTTTGTGTAGGTTGCCCCGGGGACAGGCCCATCAGGCCGCAGTGGCCTAGGCCCCCGCCAACATTTGTAATTTTAGGGGTCTGACTACATATGCTAGTAATGTATTTTATGTCCTTTTTTATCTTTATATTTTATTTTTTCGACCGAAATGATATATTATGCACACAATTTGTCTCGATTGAGATTTGAACCCATGAACTTCTGGTACTGGGGCCTCAACTTTGTCCACTACGTCAAGCATCATGAGCCCTTTTTTTTTTTTTTTTTTACGTAAACTAACATATCGGTAATTATAAGGCCCAAATTCATACCAAAATCGTTTTTGAGGTGAACATTTGTAATATAATGATCCTCGTTTTCATATGCGAGTATTGTATTCTAAGTATTTAATTTTCTTTTCTTTTTTGACGGAAATAATAACACAAATATATAATGCATTGACACATTTGTCCCACCTTAGGGAGTGAGACTAGAACCAAGGATCTTCTGATCGTAGGGCCTCAACTTTGGCTAAGAGGCCAGAACGTCTGCTTAGGATACCGAGTCCTTATCCTGGAAAAGTGCGTTCAAGACGCATAAGAATAAATAAAATTTAATGCATACACGCCACCTCATCAATAATCGTAGATACTAAACGTCGCGGAAGCTTAAAAGATAACTCGAAATTAAAATTAAAACCAAACAATCAAACGCCTCCCAAAAACCGAACCAGAGTTACAAGTGTTGTTCTACAAAAAAAAAAACCGAATTCAAAAGAGAAACTAAACATCCAAAGAACATCATCCAAATCTTAAAGTACCACACCTCGGAACTCCCTTAACAAAACTAAAATAAAAGGAAAGATAACAAAACTACAAAGAAACCGCTGGACTCCAAGCTTAGATCCCACTCATTCCTCGTCCTCAGGATAACCCTCAGCCGTCTCGTCATCCTCTGGATACACATCTAAAAGAAAGAAGGGACAAAACACAGGGGAATAACGGGTGAGTACAAAGTACACAGTAACATGAGTAGGTTACTGATGAGAGATAAATTTATGATCATTTTTATGACATTTCGTCCCATTTCTGATACCATTTTGAGCATTATTATATCAAATCAAGTCATAAATGCTAAGTTTTATCTAAATATGTAAGTAGTAGTTATTATATAGATTATCGTATTTTTATAAGTTTTTGTTAGTTTTGTACCGGTTTTAGTGACCGGAGTGTCGTGTCTGCTTTACGTGGGTATTTTCTGCTTATTTCTTTGCGTAATCCTAAGATGAATCGAAATCCCGGTATAGACACTTTTTGAAGTCAATTCAGTCGCTGGAAGGAAGTTATAAAGCGTCACTAAGTCAAATGATCAAAGGGTTAATCATTTCTTAAGAATGAAAATCCCGAGTATCGATGGGAATTGCCTATCAAAACGGCATTTTCTGAAGAAGTGGCCTTAATGAAAGTCGTAGATCTTCATATAAACGCTCCGACGCACTTTGAATCACGCCAATTGGACTTCTAGAACTCAAGATATGAAACGTCACTAGATCAAGTGGTCAATCACGAAAACGACACGTATTGGGAATGGCTCGTCAAACGACGCCAGAGAAAGTGTTCTTCGTAAAAGTTGAAGATCTTTGTACAAGCTTTCCGATGCAATTTGAATCATGAAAATTGGAGGTCTACAACTCAAACGGTGGTCAAGTGGCTACTTGATTCGTATTTCTTTAAATTGCCGAAAAGACTCGTAATACAAATGGCTCATCAAAATGACGTTTTCTGAAGAAGAGTCCTTGATGAAAGTTGTAGAGTTTTCCGAGAGCTTTCTAATGACGTTTAAATCACGATTTTTAGAGGTCTACAACTTAAGTTACTTAATTTTAGTTTTTAATATATAATTATATATAATTATATACTCTGCATACGCAAAGACACGCAGAAAATGATTAGCAATGATGATTTCAGGACCGGTCCGCTCTTTTAAGCGACAGTCCGGCCTCCCAATTTTCTATATATATGAGGCATCATAGAACAGAGCCTCGGCCCCTTTCTTTCCCCTTCTTCTTTCATTGTCTCTGTTCTTTTATTTTTCCTTTCTGTAGATCACATATATATATATACTTATATATATATATATACACACACACACATATATATACATATATGTCTATATATGTATATATATGTTAGATCTATCTCTTCTCTTTGTTTATTTTTATTTTGTGGCCCGTATATACATATATATGTCTATGTATGTATGTATATATGTTTTTATATATAAATAAATTAGTACCATTGTAATGCTCGGGAAAATCTCGGAGTTCAGATATTCTTTGAAGTCGTTGTAATGTCCGGAAGAGTACAACCTCTGAATCAACAATTTGTAATCGGGTATTTTTCTAAAGTATTATGTTTGTTGTTTCTATATATATATATAAATAAAGTAGTTATAGATCGTTATAATGGTAGAATAATTATCGAAGATTGTAGATCTCATGGAATTGACCCCATTCAACAGCTTGTAATCGGTAATTTATTCTAATATTATGATGTTTATTATAACTATGTTAAGCTAAAATATATATCTAGCCAAGATATGAAATCAATTAGTTAATCTTTTGGTAAAATGGATGATCGACTCTGTAATAATGATTAAAACCGATTATAATGAATCTCTTTCTATTTGAACGTAATCTAATGAATTAACAACTCACAATTAGAATACGAGATCGTAATAGAAAGACCGAGGGTAAAATTGGCGAGTGAAAACGTGACAACGGAATCCGATTTCCTACCGGGCGCATTTGTCCTAGAAAAACAAATCTTATTAAAATTGTGCTCAAGATCGTATTACGTTAATTTATCTGCTTTTAATCGAAATTCAAACATTGCTCGTATGACAAAACGGGAGTGACTTATGCTTTGGATGACATTGGATGCTTGATGAGACATATGACAATTTCATACGCCGTGTGAGTGAGGAGTTGTCTAGCTTAGAGTACACCGATTCATATATAATTTACACCTTGAATAAAGGAAGATCTGCCTCATTCATTAATCTAAAAAGTGATACTGATTCAAGAAAGTATTCTTGGCTAGATCCAAAAATATATATTATATTAGTATTTATTTGTTTTATTTTCTGCTTTACTAACATCTAACTCTAACATTACTAACTAATCTAATCGATCTAACTATCTAACCCGAGGAAAAGTTAAAAATCATGACTTAGATCGAGTTAATAATAGCTTCTTGGTGTTTAACCCCACTTAAAAGAATTACCATGTTTTCCCGAGGAATACGACCGACTCACCGTGACTAGCACTACAATTTGACCCGCACACTCGCCGGTTAGATCTCAGATAGCCTGGTAATGTCCGTCGCCTTTTCGACGCCGTTTCCAAGGTTAGGTTTAGGTCAATGTCAAGATTTTGGCGCCGTTGCCGGGGAAAACGTCGCTAATTTCTTTCTTTGTGTCTAGGGTTACTACTTGTATTAGCTCAAAATTCTCGAGAGATAAGTCAACACTCTTCTTATCACATTTCTTTTATTTTTTCGTTGGTAACTACCTTCTTTAGTTACCAATTTTATTCTTCTATAAAATTCGAGCATTTTCTATTTTGTTAGTTGATGACCGTAGTGGTAAGGCCCCACTCAATCCTTATAAACCTGATTTAAACACGCAAAGCGCTAAGAAGAGTAGAGTGTAAACGCTGGTCATATCAATCAGGAAATCCCACCAAGTATCATCTTCAAATCGAAATACGAGAATGACCAAATCGATAATGAAACACCGAACAAGGGGCTGATCATGCCCAAGGAATAGAAATAATCGAATCGGAATAAGCATAATCACCCACCAAACCCGAGACTTATTTGTGATCGACCGTAGAAGGTACCGATTAATAATCCAATTCGCTTACCCAATAAAGGAGAAAATAATTTCAAATAAAATCTCATCTTTTGGTTTAATTGACACAAGAGCCCAATTTTTGGAGAGAGATGATGAGGATCCACATCATCACCTCTATCTTTCAAGAATTGTGTAATACAAACCAAAAGTCATGGTGCTCATCGGGAATTAACGAGGATGTCTTTGTTTCCTTTTTCTTTAAAAGGAAGAGCACGAGATTGGTTTCTCATCACTTCCACATCATTCACCGACTAGTTGGGAGGATATTCAAACCGAGTTCTTAAAGCAGTATTTTACTCCTGGTAGAAAATTGGAATTAATAGTCGAAATTGCCAACTTTAAACAAGGATCTGAAGAAATGCTTGGGAATGCTTGGGAAAGATTTAAAAAATTATTAAGAGCTTGTCCCGATCATGGTTATTCCTTAGATATGCAAATTCAACTTTTCTGTCGTAAATTAAGAAAAGACTCACGTGCAGATGTAGATCATGCATGTGGTGGTTCGTTAATAATGAGTGAAGCCCAAATAGTTTACGATGCTATAGAAAAGATTTCCAAAAATAACAGAATGTGGGAAACCGGTTCTAGCACAAGAAAAGTAGCATTTGCAGGAGAATATACATCGAATACGGAAGTTCTAGCACACTTGGAGAATTTGAGTAGGAAATTTGACGACTTATTAGCTAGTAAACCTATAAACTCAGAAAATATCATACCGAATGACTACTCAAATCATGATAATGTGTCATTAGGGATAAAGAACCGTAAGGCTATTCAAGGGAAAAGGTGAGTTTTTAAAACAAAGATAGGAATTTGAACGACGCCAGTATTCAAACTCGCTTGATGCTATTAGAAGAGATCACCCTACTTTTCGTTGGTCCGAAACCCCTAGTAAGCCAGGACAACCGCTGTATCCAGTTCAATATAAGAATCCATATCAAGGTTATCAAGGAGATACCACGAATCAAACCACTCAAAGCATACCAGTAACTCAGAGTTCAACTCAACCTGAAGGAGTTAACAAATGGGAGAAATTAATGGAAAATCTGATAGGTATGATATCTACTCAAGCTCAAAATATGGAAATTATGATAACTTCTATAGTACAAATACTAAGGATATGAGTACGTTGAAAACATCTATGAGTGGACATGATACTGAATAAGAATTATAGAAGCTTCATTAAGGAACTGGAATATCACTTGAGTAGAAAGTAGAACGTAAAACAAAGAAACCCTCGTAAGGATTGCCAAGTAATATCGAAAGAAATCTGAGTGGGTAAATGTCATTATTACCGTAAGTGGAAGGATCTGTGGAAGTAATGGATTAGAAAAATTCGGGAATAATGAAGTAGATGATGATTTAGATGGTAAATATAAGAAGAATATGGAATCTAAAGGGCCAATTCAAACCGAACCTTATCCGGCTCAACCTAAATTCACATCGGTTCAACCTGGAAGGGCATCACCACATCCACTGCATATTTTGAAGAAAAAGGTACTGAATGATGACACACTATGTCTTCAAAAGGCACAATCATTCAAGGAAGCTTTACCATCTTCATCTAACGACAAGGGTAAGGGAGGTATTCATTCTAACCCTACTGATCTTGAATTACTCCCCTATTCCCCGAGAAATGAAATGAAAAAGATGAAGTTGGATAATAAGTATGCATGTTTTCTTGACACTTTTCGGCACTTAACTATTAATACCCCTTTCATCGATGTTTGTAAGGGAGAGCTTAGTTTGGGAGTGAATGATGAGCGCGTTATCTTCAATATTTACAATTCATTGAAATATCCATACATTACACTAGAATCTAGTTCTTGTGTAGACACTTTGTGTTCTCTTGTGGTGGATCGTACTAACACGCAGGTAACTGGAGAAGATGACTTCAGTAATAATGTGAAAGCTCGTAAACCCAAAGCTCGAAAATCAAAGGAAAAGGTCAAGAACCGTTGGATTCGACGGCATTCGCCTAACATATGTTGGAAAGCAATATTGATAAAAAAGACGGATGCGAAGGCGTGAGGATGACCCACCACCAAAGGCCTTAAAATCAAGCACGGTAAAGTCGGCTATAGACTATAAATGTAGTCAATGACGGGTACTATCCTTCCTTTTACTCCTTAAGCATTTATTTTTAGTGGATTATGTGCTTAATTGTTACGTGCTTTTGTGAGTAATTGTTAGAAGTATCCCGCTTTGTTTAGTATATTATATTAGTTAATCATTATCATTTTGGTCGAGCAAACGACGTTAACTAAAAGCGCCACCGGGAGGCAAACCCGTAAAATGTTAAATATAATAATTACTCATACTTTGGATGATACTTTGCGAATACTTAGGATTGATTTTCATTTTGTTTCACCAAGTCTTAGGATGAATGTTTGAATGTCATTATAACGGGAATGATTAGGCGGTTATCCGAAAATCCTGATGGAAAAAAAAGAAGGTTGTTAGAACGATTTGAAATAACCCTTGAGGATCTGGGTATAAAAGACTCAGAGTTAATACTTTCTCACATATTTCATATCATGATCTAGTCTGTTTTAAATTTCAAATAATGTGTGACATGTATTAGTTCAACTACTGTGGAATATTGTGTGTTTTAAATCAATAAAAGTTTATGTGGTGTGTTTATCTACCCTTTTGCATTACACTGTCACACTCCACATACTTTTATTTTATTTGCACACACAACGGTCATAACTTTGACCCACCCACCCACCCTTTTTTTTATCATCCGAGTATTTGTTTTGACTTGTTTTAGTGCACCATTGCTTTCCCAACAACTTTTTTTACACTCACTTTACATTGGGGACAATGTAAGTTCGTAAGTGGGAGTGGAGTCGTTGGTCTAAAGAATGGTATTAATGTTTATTTTGTATCAATAAATCCCTTAGTTTTTATTTTTTTCGAGCATTATTTAGTTGATTAAAATAAATTGTATAAGGTATATATTTCATGGATTTGAAGATATAATGATCAATTTGGATGTGTATCACCAATGTGAACCGTAAGTGCATTGTAATTCCAAATATATTTGTGTAACATGAATTCCTTCACGTAAGCCTTTGATATTGAAACGAAAATTTTAAATCAGTATCCATTCAAGATCCTAGTGGTTATTCTAGATAATAATAAAGAACTTAGTACCTAACTTTTGAACGTGTATCGTGAATATCCAAGGTTTGAATGTGATAGAAAGGATATAAGTTAAGTTTATGAAAAAAAAAAAAAGATGAACTATTTATATGTCGGTTGTAGCTACCAATGATTTGAGTGCAAGAGAGGGCGTTATCACTAAAACGTCATATATCACTATGAGGTTTAAAAGCTCCCGACTGCCTGATGATAGTAGTCCAGCTAGGGTGTTATCACGAAACGTCCTATTGCTGGGAATGAAGGCATATGCTACACATGTGAAATTAAGCTCATCAAAAGAAAAAAAAAAATAAAAATTTTAAGCGTGGTTGAAAACTTAGCTATCTTCTGACTATCCCCAGTATAAACTGAATGATATGCTTTAGGGATTATCCTAATAAGTACACGGGAGAACTTTGTGTGGAACGACTACTGCTTATACCTAGGAAAGTCATTAGGACTGTCTGAATGGATATTTGTGTGTTTGCTTGATTTATTCAAGAGAGGATAAGTGAAATTGAAAAGGCTTGTCACACACACACTGCTATACATTTATATTGAGGTTAACGCCTGGTTGTAATTCTATACGGTTGCAACATCTCGGTTGTCTCTTATATCTTCTATCTTCATAAATTTATCTCTTATTCATTTTGTTTTATCGCTTGTTTTGATCGAGGACGACCAAAAAGCTAAGTGGGGGTTGTGATGAGAGATAAATTTATGATCATTTTTATGACATTTCGTCCCATTTCGATACCATTTTGAGCATTATTATATCAAATCAAGTCATAAATGCTAAGTTTTATCTAAATATGTAAGTAGTAGTTATTATATAGATTATCGTATTTTTATAAGTTTTTGTTAGTTTTGTACCGGTTTTAGTGACCGGAGTGTCGGGTCTGCTTTACGTGGGTATTTTCTCGCTTATTTCTTTGCGTAATCCTAAGATGAACTGAAATTCGAGTATAGACACTTTTGAAGTCAATTCAGTCGTTGGAAGGAAGTTATAAAGCGTCATTACTAAGTCAAATGATCAAAGGGTTAATCATTTCTTAAGAATGAAAATCCCGAGTATCGATGGGAATTGCCTATCAAAACGGCATTTTCAAGAAGTGGCCTTAATGAAAGTCGTAGATCTTCATATAAACGCTCCGACGCACTTTGAATCACGCCAATTGGACTTCTAGAACTCAAGATATGAAACGTCACTAGATCAAGTGGTCAATCACGAAACGACACGTATTGGGAATGGCTCGTCAAAACGACGTTTTCAGAGAAAGTGTTCTTCGTAAAAGTTGAAGATCTTTGTACAAGCTTTCCGATGCAATTTGAATCATGAAAATTGGAGGTCTACAACTCAAACGGTGGTCAAGTGGCTACTTGATTCGTACTACTGGAAATTGCCGAAAAAGACTCGTAATACAAATGGCTCATCAAAATGACGTTTTCTGAAGAAGAGTCCTTGATGAAAGTTGTAGAGTTTTCCGAGAGCTTTCTAATGACGTTTAAATCATGATTTTTAGAGGTCTATAACTTAAGTTACGAATTTTAGAAGTTTAATATATAATTATATATAATTATATACTCTGCATGCAATGCACACATGCAGAGAAATGATTAGCAATGATGATTTCAGGACCGGTCCGGCTCTTTTAAGGACCGGTCCGGCCTCCCCAATTTTCTATATATATGAGGCATCATAGAACAGAGCCTCGGCCCCTTTCTTTCCCCTTCTTCTTTCATTGTCTCTGTTCTTTTTATTTTTCCTTTCTGTAGATCACATATATATATATACTTATATATATATATACATTATTACACACATATATATACATATATGTCTATATATGTATATATATGTTAGATCTATCTCTTCTCTTTGTTTATTTTTATTTTGGGGCCCAGTATATACATATATATATATATATGTATGTATGTATATATGTTTTTATATATAAATAAATTAGTACCGTTGTAATGCTCGGGAAAATCTCGGAAGTTCGTATTACTGAAGTCGTTGTAATGTCCGGAAGAGTACAACCTCTCTACGAATCAACAAATTGTAATCGGGTATTTTTCTAAAGTATTATGTTTGTTGTTTCTATATATATATATAAATAAAGTAGTTATAAGATCGTTATAATGGTAGAATAATTATCAAGATTGTAGATCTCAAGCGGAATTGACCCCGATTCAACAAATTGTAATCGGTAATTTATTCTAATATTATGATGTTTATTATAACTATGTTAAGCTAAAAATATATCTAGCCAAGATATGAATCTGAATTAGTTAATCTTTTGGTAAAATGGATGATCGACTCTGGTAATAATGATTAAAACCGATTATAATGAATCTCTTTCTATTTGAACGTAATCTAATGAATTAACAACTCACAATTAGAATACGAGATCGTAATAGAAAGACCGGAGGGTAAAATTGGCCGAGTGAAAACGTGACAACGGAATCCGATTTCCTACCCGGGGGCAGATTTGTCCTAGAAAAACAAATCTTATTAAAATTGTGCTCAAGATCGTATTACGTTAATTTATCTGTTTTAATCGAAATTCGAAACATTGCTCGTATGACAAAACGGGAGTGACTTATGCTTTGGATGACATTGGACAATTTGATGAGACATATGACAATTTCATACGCCGTGTGTGAGGAGGAGTTGTCTAGCTTAGAGTACACCGATTCATATATAATTTACACCTTGAATAAAGGAAGATCTGTCTCATTCATTAATCTAAAAAGTGATACTGATTCAGTAAAGTATTCTTGGCTAGATCCAAAAATATATATTATATTAGTATTTATTTGTTTTATTTTCTGTTTTACTAACATCTAACTCTAACATTACTAACTAATCTAACTGATCTAACTATCTAACCCGAGGAAAAGTTAAAAACTGCGACTTAGATCGAGTTAATAATAGCTTCTTGGTGTTTAACCCCACTTAAAAGAATTACCATGTTTTCCTGAGAATACGACTTCGACTCACCGCACTAGCACTACAATTTGACCCGGTACACCGCCGGTTAGGATCTGTATAGCCTGTAATGTCCGTCGCCTTTCGACGCCGCTTCCAAGGTTAGGTTTAGTCTGTCACAAGATTTTGGCGCCGTTGCCGGGGAAAACGTCGCTAATTTCTTTCTTTGTGTCTAGGGTTACTACTTGTATTAGCTCAAAATTCTCGAGGATAAGTCAACACTCTTCTTATCACATTTCTTTTTTATTTTTCGTTGGTAACTACCTTCTTTTAGTTACCAATTTTATTCTTCTATAAAATTCGAGCATTTTCTATTTTTGTTAGTTGATGACCGTAAGGGTAAGGCCCCACTCAATCCTTATAAACCCGATTTAAACACGAAAGCAAGCTAAGAGTAGAGTGTAAACGCTGGTCATATCACCAGGAAATCTCACCAAGTATCATCTTCAAATCGAATACGAGAATGACCAAATCGAGAATGAAACACCGGAACAAGGGGCTTGATCATGCCCATGGAATAGAAATAATCGAAATCGAATAAGCATAATCACCCACCAAACCCGAGACTTATTTGTGATCGGACCGTAGAAGGTACCAGATTAATAATCCAATTCGCTTACCCAATAAAGGAGAAAATAATTTCAAATAAAATCTCATCTTTTGGTTTAATTGACACAAGAGCCCAATTTTTAGGAGAGGATGATGAGGATCCACATCATCACCTCTATCTTTCAAGAATTGTGTAATACACCACCAAAAGTCATGGTGCTCATCGGGAATTAACGAGGATGTCTTTGTTTCCTTTTCTTTAAAAGGAAGAGCACGAGATTGGTTTCTCACTTCCACATCATTCAATCGACTAGTTGGGAGGATATTCAAACCGAGTTCTTAAAGCGATGATTTTACTCCTGGTAGAAAATTGGAATTAATAGTCGAAATTGCCAACTTTAAACAAGGATCTCAAGAAATGCTTGGGAATGCTTGGGAAAGATTTAAAAATTATTAAGAGCTTGTCCCGATCATGGTTATTCCTTAGATATGCAAATTCAACTTTTCTCGTCAGAAATTAAGAAAAGACTCACGTGCGTGATGTAGATCATGCATGTGGTGGTTCGTTAATAATGAGTGAAGCCCAAATAGTTTACGATGCTATATAAAAGATTTCCAAAAATAACGTAATGTGGGAAACCGGTTCTAGCACAAGAAAAGTAGCATTTGCAGGAGAATATACATCGAATACGGAAGTTCTAGCACACTTGGAGAATTTGAGTAGAAATTTGACGACTTATTAGCTAGTAAACCTATAAACTCGTAAAATATCATACCGAATGACTACTCAAATCATGATAATGTGTCATTAGGGATAGAAGAACCGTAAGGCTATTCAAGGAAAAGGTGAGTTTTTAAAACAAAGATAGGAATTTGAACGACGCGTATTCAAACTCGCTTGATGCTATTAGAAGAGATCACCCTACTTTTCGCTGGTCCTGAAACCCCTAGTAAGCCAGGACAACCGCCAGATCCAGCCTCAATATAAGAATCCATATCAAGGTTATCAAGGAGATACCACGAATCAAAATCTACAATCATTACCTAAACCATATCCACAAAGATACCACTCAAAGCATACCAAGAACTCGAGTTCAACTCAACCTCGAAGGAGTTAACAAATGGGAGAAATTAATGGAAAATCTGATAGGTATGATATCTACTCAAGCTCAAAATATGGAAATTATGATAACTTCTATGTGTACAAATACCACTAAGGATATGAGTACGTTGAAAACATCTATGAGTGGACATGATACCGCAATAAGAATTATAGAAGCTTCATTAAGGAATCTGGAATATCACTTGAGTAGAAAGTAGAACGTAAAAGCAAGAAACCCTCGGAAGGATTGCCAAGTAATATCGAAAGAAATCTGAGTGGGGTAAATGTCATTATTACCGTAGTGGAAGGATCCGTGGAAGTAATGGATTAGAAAAATTCGGGAATAATGAAGTAGATGATGATTTAGATGGTAAATATAAGAAGAATATGGAATCTAAAGGGCCAATTCAAACCGAACCTTATCCGCTCAACCTAAATTCACATCGGTTCAACTCGGAAGGGCATCACCACATCCATCGCATATTTTGAAGAAAAAGGTATCGAATGATGACACACTATGTCTTCAAAAGGCACAATCATTCAAGGAAGCTTTACCATCTTCATCTAACGACAAGGGTAAGGGAGGTATTCATTCTAACCCTATCGATCTTGAATTACTCCCTATTCCCGAGAAATGAAATGAAAAAGATGAAGTTGGATAATAAGTATGCATGTTTTCTTGACACTTTTCGCACTTAACTATTAATACCCCTTTCATCGATGTTTGTAAGGAGAGCTTAGTTTGGGAGTGAATGATGAGCGCGTTATCTTCAATATTTACAATTCATTGAAATATCCATACATTACACTAGAATCTAGTTCTTGTGTAGACACTTTGTGTTCTCTTGTGGTGGATCGTACTAACACGCAGTAACCGGAGAAGATGACTTCGAGAATAATGTGAAAGCTCGTAAACCCAAAGCTCGAAAATCAAAGGAAAAGGTCAAGAACCGTTGGATTCGACGGCATTCGCCTAACATATGTTGGAAAGCAATATTGATAAAAAGACGGATGCAAAGGCGTGAGGATGACCCACCACCAAAGGCCTTAAAATCAAGCACGGTAAAGTCCGCTATAGACTATAAATGTAGTCAATGACGGGTACTATCCTTCCTTTTACTCCTTAAGCATTTATTTTTAGTGGATTATGTGCTTAATTGTTACGTGCTTTTGTGAGTAATTGTTAGAAGTATCCCGCTTTGTTTAGTATATTATATTAGTTAATCATTATCATTTTGGTCGAGCAAACGACGTTAACTAAAAGCGCTACCGGAGGCAACCCGTAAAATGTTAAATATAATAATTACTCATACTTTGGATGATACTTTGCGAATACTTAGGATTGATTTTCATTTTGTTTCACCAAGTCTTAGGATGAATGTTTGAATGTCATTATAACGGGAATGATTAGGCGTTATCCGAAAATCTCGATGGAAAAAAAAGAAGGTTGTTAGAACGATTTGAAATAACCTTGAGGATCTGGGTATAAAAGACTCGTGAGTTAATACTTTCTCACATATTTCATATCATGATCTAGTCTGCTTTTAAATTTCAAATAATGTGTGACATGTATTAGTTCAACTATCATGGAATATTGTGTGTTTTAAATCAATAAAAGTTTATGTGGTGTGTTTATCTACCCTTTTGCATTACAATCGCCACACTCCACATACTTTTATTTTATTTGCACACACAACGGTCATAACTTTGACCCACCCACCCACCCTTTTTTTTATCATCCGAGTATTTGTTTTGACTTGTTTTAGTGCACCATTGCTTTCCCAACAACTTTTTTTTTTACTCACTTTACATTGGGGACAATGTAAGTTCGTAAGTGGGAGTGGAGTCGTTGGTCTAAGAATGGTATTAATGTTTATTTTGTATCAATAAATCCCTTAGTTTTTTATTTTTTTTTCGAGCATTATTTAGTTGATTAAAATAAATTGTATAAGGTATATATTTCATGGATTTGAAGATATAATGATCAATTTGGATGTGTATCACCAATGTGAACCGTAAGTGCATTGTAATTCCAAATATATTTGTGTAACATGAATTCCTTCACGTAAGCCTTTGATATTGAAACGAAAATTTTAAATCAGATCCATTCAAGATCCTAGTGGTTATTCTAGATAATAACAAGAACTTAGTACCTAACTTTGAACGTGTAATCGTGAATATCCGAAGGTTTGAATGTGATAGAAAGGATATAAGTTAAGTTTATGAAAAAAAAAAAAAAAAATAAAGATGAACTATTTATATGTCGGTTGTAGCTACCAATGATTTGAGTGCAAGAGGGCGTTATCACGAAACGCCATATATCACTACGAGGTTTAAAAGCTCCCGATCGCTCGATGATAGTAGTCCACCTAGGGTGTTATCACGAACGCCCTATTGCTTGGGAATGAAGGCATATGCTACACATGTGAAATTAAGCTCATCAAAAGAAAAAAATAAAAATTTTAAGCGTGGTTGAAAACTTAGCTATCTTCCTCACTATCCCCAAAGATAAACTCGAATGATATGCTTTAGGGATTATCCTAATAAGTACACGGGAGAACTTTTGTGGAACGACTAACGCTTATACCTAGGAAAGTCATTAGGACTTGTCTGAATGGATATTTGTGTGTTTGCTTGATTTATTCAAGAGAGGATAGTGGAAATTGAAAAGGCTTGTCACACACACACTCTGTTATACATTTATATTGAGGTTAACGCCTGGTTGTAATTCTATACGGTTGCAACATCTGGTTGTCTCTTATATCTTCTATCTTCATAAATTTATCTCTTA
Source organism: Gentiana macrophylla (assembly GCA_026214975.1). NCBI lineage: Eukaryota > Viridiplantae > Streptophyta > Magnoliopsida > Gentianales > Gentianaceae > Gentiana > Gentiana macrophylla. The sequence continues at coordinate 106,521,510 of CM047812.1, read as the reverse complement.
TTCATTTTGTTTTATCGCTTGTTTTGATCGAGGACGACCAAAAGCTAAGTGGGGGGTTGTGATGAGAGATAAATTTATGATCATTTTTATGACATTTCGTCCCATTTCTGATACCATTTTGAGCATTATTATATCAAATCAAGTCATAAATGCTAAGTTTTATCTAAATATGTAAGTAGTAGTTATTATATAGATTATCGTATTTTTATAAGTTTTTGTTAGTTTTGTACCGGTTTTAGTGACCGAGTGTCGTGTCTGCTTTACGCGGTATTTTCTGCTTATTTCTTTGCGTAATCCTAAGATGAACTGGAATTCGAGTATAGACACTTTTGAAGTCAATTCGAGTCGCTGGAAGGAAGTTATAAAGCGTACTAAGTCAAATGATCAAAGGGTTAATCATTTCTTAAGAATGAAAATCCCGAGTATCGATGGGAATTGCCTATCAAAACGGCATTTTCTGAAGAAGTGGCCTTAATGAAAGTCGTAGATCTTCATATAAACGCTCCGACGCACTTTGAATCACGCCAATTGGACTTCTAGAACTCAAGATATGAAACGTCACTAGATCAAGTGGTCAATCACGAAACGACACGTATTGGGAATGGCTCGTCAAAACGACGCTTTCAGAGAAAGTGTTCTTCGTAAAAGTTGAAGATCTTTGTACAAGCTTTCCGATGCAATTTGAATCATGAAAATTGAGGTCTACAACTCAAACGGTGGTCAAGTGGCTACTTGATTCGTGATTTCATCGAAATTGCCGAAAAGACTCAGAATACAAATGGCTCATCAAAATGACGTTTTCTGAAGAAGAGTCCTTGATGAAAGTTGTAGAGTTTTCCGAGAGCTTTCTAATGACGTTTAAATCATGATTTTTAGAGGTCTATAACTTAAGTTACGAATTTTAGAAGTTTAATATATAATTATATATAATTATATACTCTGCACATGCAAGCACATGCAGAGAAATGATTAGCAATGATGATTTCAGGACCGGTCCGGCTCTTTTAAGGACCGGTCCGGCCTCCCCAATTTTCTATATATATGAGGCATCATAGAACAGAGCCTCGGCCCCTTTCTTTCCCCTTCTTCTTTCATTGTCTCTGTTCTTTTTATTTTTCCTTTCTGTAGATCACATATATATATATACTTATATATATATATACGCACACACCACACATATATATACATATATGTCTATATATGTATATATATGTTAGATCTATCTCTTCTCTTTGTTTATTTTTATTTTGGGGGCCCGTATATACATATATATGTATGTATGTATGTATATATGTTTTTTTATATATAAATAAATTAGTACCGTTGTAATGCTCGGGAAAATCTCGGAAGTTCGGTATTACAAAGTCGTTGTAATGTCCGGAAGAGTACAACCTCTCGAATCAACAAATTGTAATCGGGTATTTTTCTAAAGTATTATGTTTGTTGTTTCTATATATATATATAAATAAAGTAGTTATAGTATCGTTATAATGGTAGAATAATTATCGAAGATTGTAGATCTCAGGAATTGACCCCGATTCAACAAATTGTAATCGGTAATTTATTCTAATATTATGATGTTTATTATAACTATGTTAAGCTAAAAATATATCTAGCCAAGATATGAATCAATTAGTTAATCTTTTGGTAAAATGGATGATCGACTCTTAGTAATAATGATTAAAACCGATTATAATGAATCTCTTTCTATTTGAACGTAATCTAATGAATTAACAACTCACAATTAGAATACGAGATCGTAATAGAAAGACCGGAGGGTAAAATTGGCCGAGTGAAAACGTGACAACGGAATCCGATTTCCTACCCGGGGGCAGATTTGTCCTAGAAAAACAAATCTTATTAAAATTGTGCTCAAGATCGATTACGTTAATTTATCTGCTTTAATCGAAATTCAAACATTGCTCGTATGACAAAACGGAGTGACCTATGCTTTGATGACATTGGACAGTTTGATGAGACATATGACAATTTCATACGCTCGTGTGAGGAGGAGTTGTCTAGCTTAGGAGTACACCGATTCATATATAATTTACACCTTGAATAAAGGAAGATCTGTCTCATTCATTAATCTAAAAAGTGATACTGATTCAGTAAAGTATTCTTGGCTGATCCAAAAATATATATTATATTAGTATTTATTTGTTTTATTTTCTGCTTTTACTAACATCTAACTCTAACATTACTAACTAATCTAACTGATCTAACTATCTAACCCGAGGAAAAGTTAAAATCTGCGACTTAGATCGAGTTAATAATAGCTTCTTGGTGTTTAACCCCACTTAAAAGAATTACCATGTTTTCCTCGAGAATACGACCTCGACTCACCGACTAGCACTACAATTTGACCCGGTACACCGCCGTTAGATCTGTATAGCCTAGGTAATGTCCGCCGCCTTTCGACGCCGTTTCCAAGGTTAGGTTTAGTCCGCCGCTTACGCACTATCATAGCTACTCAACCGAAGAAGAAGGCGCCGCCATCTTTTATTAACTTTTCCGTTATTAACCTAGCTACCTACCACATTGCGCTCATGGCACAACGTGAGGTCCCTAGGGTTTCTAGCTTAGCTCACTATTTGTCACGCTAAGGTTGGCAAGGACACATACGACCGTAATTACGCCGCACCGGTTACGATTACGACCTACTAGAATTACGCTCCAAAGAGTACGAACAACTTGTGTTCGATAGTGCGCCGACTGCATGTACTCGTGGAAGTCCGGATGACCACAGAGGCACACATCACATCGTGCCATATACACATCGACGAGTATAAACGTGCCTTTTACGCAAGCCTCCCAAAGCATTTAATCTTTTAGCTAACACATATGTAATTTATTAAGTGTTTAACTAGCCACCTAGTTCATTCACATAAAAGGCCCCTATCATCTACTCAAGGTCCTGACCACTGTGACTCTAACCTCATACCACATACACGTACAATGGCGAACACTAGCTCGTCAAAGCACTAAGTCCGCTCAAGGCTCTCCGCACGTCCCCTACAAACGATCACGGTTAGTGAAAACTCCGTAAGGTTTGGTTCTATGCGCGTGGGAACTCCCTTCAAGACTTAGTTCAAGATTAAAGATCAGATTATAAAGCCCGGACATGAGTTGACACCACAAAACAGCTCAAACCAACATTTGCCCAACCAGGCTCTTATCCGTACGGATGGATAAGTTATCCGTACGGATAAATGCCCCAACCATCCGGATAACTTCATCAGATTCTCAAAACTCCAAACTGCTGACTTATCCGCACGGATAAGCCTTCTATCCGCATTTAATAGCCCCAAAATCCTCGCACTAAAACCGCAGAATGCGATTCTGTTTATTTCCAACCCAAAACCAATCCAAATTCCATCTTTTATACACCAAACAAAGAAAGAAACAGTAATAAACATACAAAACTCCAATTCACTGATTGGGCCCCTAAAATAGTACGAAGTCTAGCCACGTTACCTTTTGATTGCGTGGTTCTACGATTCCAAGCCATCGAAGCACCAACAAGCCTTAAGCCTTGAACCGGAACGAAATCACAAATCGTTTGTATCGGGAGAATCACCGCGATCCACCGAACCTTTTCTTCTACTGCTGTCTGCACAAACGAGCCACGGATTAAACACCAAAATTCAACCTAGGGTGAGCCTTTGATGGAATAGGCGCCCTCTTCTGTCTCAGAGCGTAAGAAGAAAAACAGAACTGAAAGAGAAGTGAGGGTCAATTCTATTTTCCCGTTTAAATACCCCGACACCTTTAATTCTCGTTTACGTCGGCCAATCAGAATATTTCCTTTTATTCTAATTTCTTATTCCTTTGTTTAATCCTTTTAATTAAATAAAAACATAAAACCCCAATTATCATTAAAATACAAAATTACCCTTTTCGTAAAAATCGGGGTGTTACATAGGCCAAGCCTCATTGACCCATTTTTGTTTTTTTACTTAAGTTAGAAGATAGATAAGGTCCAAATTCATATCAAAATGTAGTTTAACAAGATCTAATCAAATAATGTTACATTTTTTTAGAGTTGATTTGACTATAATCCATTTTTTATTACATATAGTAAGTATATATGACACGGTATTTGAAAAGGTTAAAAAAAACAAAATTATTACGCATTAAAAAATGAAAAACACGTTCGTTGCTCATTTAGTCGACATATGATATCTGTTCGCTCATTTAGTTGCTCCTTTCTTTTTGTTTTTCTTTTTTTTTTTTAAATCTTTTTTTCGCTCATTGTCGTGAATTATTTTTTTTTTAAATGCTGAAAAATAAAATATATATTGCTTTTGCTACTTCCATCCAAACTATTTCCTACGAATGGTACCCACGCCAAGATTAAAGCATCGCTCACTTGGCAAACCAAATATTTTACCCTTTTTTTTGAAAAACATCAAAGCCGCCATTGAACCAAATGGCTTTAACCTGGAAAAAACGTGAGCATCCTGTATTGAAATGAAATTGGTACATAGGAAAAACGCGAGCATCCCGTATTGAAACGAATTTGATGATAGGAAGTCACCGGTTCAACCAAATGGCTTTGTTGTTTTTCAAAAAAGGGTAAAGACGCTTGGTTGAACCAAATGGCCAAGAACAATCTTGACGCGACCCATTCGCAGAAATAGTTTGCATGAACGCCGAAACCATAAATATTTTATTTTTCAGCATTTAAAAAAAAAAATTTCCATTGTCGTTCCTTTCCATTTTTTTTCTAGCAAACACGTTCAAGACTAAATTTTTTTTGAATATCTCTTACTTTCTTTTTTTAAACAATTGTAACTTTTTATTTAGATTTCCGATAATTAAATTTCTTTTTTACCATAATTCATATTTTTTGTTTTCTTTATTTTGATATCTCATATGATACCATTTCGACGTAATATTTGAAATCTGAAAACATATTTGCATCAATTGCAATTGTCACATTGTTTGCAGTAACACTCTCACAGTGACGCACATTAACACTCTCGCAGTCACACGCTCATAGTAACACCTTTTATTAACAATACACAATGACATTATAAACTTACGTTTACAATAATACCCTCATAGTGACTCACACGTTTTATTAACAAATAATACATAATGACAGTAACACCTTATGTATATAGTAACACCTCATAATAACACCTAATACACGGAGAGAATAATAGTAACACCGTCACATAAATAAAAATACACAAAGAATAACATCACAAAGGACACATTATGTATTCCAAAGTGACTTTTGCAAGAATATCTTATAATTATACAGTAACACATAATAGTAACACATTATGTATTCACAATAACACCCTCACACCGACACAATATGTATTTCAGGGCCTCTTTGCAATAACACCAATGTAATTTTGCAATAACACATTATTTTCACAGTAACACCCAAAGAACTTGTGTATTTTGCATTAACACATTATTCTCATAGTAATAAATGAGTAACACTCAATCCTCACAAGAATAAATCAAAAACTTGTGTATTTTGCGGTAACACCTTCAAATACAAAGGACACCTAAAAACTAGTGTCCTTACAAAGGACACCCTTACGTATCAAAGGACACCACACCTCTTTGGAATAACTGATTCTGTAGATTAGTTCCTTCAACTATTTCACCATAAAAAATCATCATAGTTTTTTCCAAAAAGACACAACAATAAGCAACGCCCGTGATTATGATTACAACAACACGAACATATGGAACAAGACCTGTTAAACTGCATATGTAAAAAGTCTAGTATACAATTTCTTTAAATTCATCTTTTAACCTAAAAAACACAGCATCTAAACACATAAAGTTTATGAAATTCATATTTTGATTTTACATGCCATTTTTCCATCTCTTCTATATATATGTTTCTATTCCATTTAAGCCCGAAAGCTTAAATTTATTTCTCGCATGTATTCAGGGGCGGGTGCAAGATCCCGGGCTACGGGGGGCGAAAATTCTGGAGTTTTTTTTGTAGTAAAAAAATATTTAGTAGTGTTTTTTCTATCCCCTACGATTCGAAAAATAACTACTATAAATCGCAAAAAAAGAACACGAGTATATATTTCGCATTATATGTTAATAAACTACTACATATCGCATGATCTGAATACATTAACCCTTCTACTTCTATAAATAAAGAATTAAAAACACTACAAACAATGTTCTTCAAGGAAACTAATGTTCCGAAACCGATTAATTTTTTTATTAATGTATTACTTTGATAATAACTATGTATTTTTATTAATATGATAGAATTTTTATGTCAATTATCGGTTTATTATAGATGATAATGGCGAATATAAATTTTATGGAGGGTGGAAAAATACATAACATATATATAATAGTGTATTTTTCTCGATCCGATGTGACTAAGGTTCCCTACTTATAGGGTGGATCCGCCCCAGCATGCATTCAATCTTCATATAGTCGATTTTGGAGTCAAGAATAGTCTTTCAAAAGGTCGATTTTAATTTGATGCACATGTAGTGTGGGTATGGTAAATTCGGAGTGGTGCAACTAAAGTCTCTCAAAGAGAATCAATTTTCGGGAAGAGTACAACGTGATTACACAAAACACATGGTCTAAATACGGAATTTCGTACTTCGGCCTAAGGATTTTGATGAAGATTTAATTGATACTCCCTCCATTTATTTATTAGTCGCTTTTGATATGGTCACACAAACTAAGAAAGTGATTAATGTGCATGATATATAGTATTAAATGACTAGACCGTCCTTCTTTAATATTTTGAATATATTTTTAATCATTAAATACACTATATTGGAATTGTATGACCTTTGGTGTTTTTGATGCATTGAAAATGTATTTTTTTTATTATTTAGAGTATAAGACTTTGATTAAATCTTGTAATTAATGTGAAGGCGTAAGTTGAAAAACATAATAAATGATGTATTGGTAATCTAAAATGACAGATATAAGTTTAAAAACAAATTATAAAAGTGACGCTTAAAAAAAAGTAGGAAGTATACTTTAGGAAAATCATTATATGATTATTGCGACTATTTTAAAGCGAGAAATTATTTCAGTAAACGATAAAAAATAAATCCGGAAAAAAATTTGCGGAAAATCATTATATGATTATTGCGACTATTTTAAAGCGAGAAATTAGCTTCTTCTTTTTTTTTTAATATCAAATAAAAAATAGCTTCAAAATAAGACAAAACACCCTTCAAAAAAAAAAAAAGAAAAAAAAAAACTTTTTTAACATTGATGATAACATTGAAGTAATGAATAATCTGAAATTAGATATTCCAATTTTGTTCCAGAAAAAAAAAAAAAAAAAAAAATAGATATTCCAATTACAGCTTTAATTTCTCCCTGCAAAATGCAAAATGCAAATACAAATACAACAAAAAGCATTCTTTTCAAAATCTTTCTTAAAATTGATCTGCAACGGACCACCACCAATAGCAAATTTGAGGGTGTGGAAGGTTAAGATCCGGTAAAACCGGCCTTCGATTTTGGCGACGATTAGTGTGCTGAGCGGGATCACCCCGACCTGCAGTATTTGCCGAGCGCAATGGAGGTGCTAAAATAACAGCTGTTGCTTCTTCCGGAGGGTGCACTCTCATATGTGCGGATAGACCGTATCTACTAGAGAAATACCTGTCACATTCTGGACAGTCAAACCTGCATTTGCGTCAAAGAAAATTGAAGAGACTATCCAGACATGAATTTGTATTTTTTAACAGCAAAACTAAAATGTTTTAATAGAAGAAAAAAATCAAAACAACAAAGCAGAGGCGCTGCCCATGCTCCTTTAACAAAAAAAAAAAAAAAAAAAAAAAAAAAAAAAAAAAAAAAGATAAAATTATAAAGCTAATTAAGGGAGTCATGTGCCCTGTGCTACGTACCTGCGTTGCGCATTTGGAATGCGCCTTCCAATGTATATGCGCTGAGGAGAAGGATGAGGAGGTGGTGGTGGAGGAGGAGGAGGGGTGTATCGGGAAGTGACTTCAGTCACTTCACTCGAAGGCTGTTGGGAGGGGGTTTCTGAAGAAGAGTCGGAAATGGTTATTGGCATTTTGAGAATTTGGATTTTTTTGGGTTTTGGGATACGTTCCGATACGAAGAAAATCAAGGTGAGATGGTAGGTTTATATAGGAGAGTGGTGACACTAACGCTGTATTGGAAAATTAATGTCTGCCGTTGCGATAGACCTTTGTTTTTAAAGGGCAAACTCACAAAGGCGGGGAAAATATATCAAAAGTGATTTTACACCGTCCATAATTTAAAAACATATTAATTGATTTGAATGCCACATTTATTTAATACAATTTTACACTATTAATTGTATTTCAATTGTCAAAAATTAAAATTTCTTTTAGCTTTGAAACACAATTTAAATTTTTTTATTTTGTCAAATTTGATGTAATCTAAAAACGAAAATACTATTTTTGTACAAATGAGTATTAGAAGTTTTTTTTGAGGGGTGAGTATTAGAAGTCAGAATATCATAATAATAAAAAACATATAAATTAGTTGATTCCAGTAGATGATAGGGGTAAAATAAAAATATGCATTAATACTTTTGTCATTTTTTAAACAGCAATAATATTTTATTGATTTGTGAAAAACATTTTTATTACAAGAGACGACGTAGAAAAAAGAGATAATATTTGATGAAAAATACACACCCTAATTCTTAACCAAAAAAAAAAAAAGATAAAAAACACACCCTTAAAGGTTTAGGCTAAAACAAAAATATGAGTCAAAAATCTACTTTAACATTGATACAACAACAACAACAACAAAAACAACCATTCTCTCCGAGGGAAAATTAAGAAATGACTGAGTTTTCTCATCTATTTTTCATCGATTTCAAGCATTCATATTCTAAATCTAAGCCCCATAGAATCATAACTATTTCACTAATTTTTGTTTTTGGGATAACTACTACAGTTTTAGTCCTTTGTGTTTTTTTATTTTCTCAAAATAGTCTATATCTTTTACTGTTGCGATAAATACTCTTATGTATGTGTTTTTGTGACGATAAACACCTTTATTATTTTCATTATTACAATAAACACCCATATGTTTTTGTTTTTGAAACAATAAACACTCCCTTAGTTGTCATATAATTGTAAGAAAAACAAATACATGTGTGTGTTTTCGTAATAAAATACATACATATGAAATGTTTATCGTAATAAAACGCATATATATATATATATATATATATATATATATATATATATATATATATATATATATATATATATATATATGAGTATTCATCGTAACAATGAAAAGTAAAAGATAGTTGTGAGAAAATAAAGAGACATGGGGGATTAAAAGTGTAATTATCCATTTTTTATTTTACTTTTTGTCATATTTCAAATAAGGTCACCAGTGTTGTTTATATTTGTTGTTTCCATCTCAAATTTTCTTAATTGCTTATATAAAATAAAATAAAATCTTAATTGCTACATATTTTTATCCAAAATCATAAATCAAGCAAAGATGGTGCTAATATCCCATCAGCAAAAAAGGGTGACCCCTTGTGAAAGAAAAAATTAGGCCACCGCGTTTTTCTCTCGTTTTATGTCATAATCTCACACTCTAACCAATTGTCTTAATTATGGATGATCTCGTGCTATGGATAATCAGAGTATCACATTTAACATGGGATAAAATTATAGTAACGTTCTCATTGCTTTGTCCTTTGAGATATACAAATAAACAATTATTTTGATATGTGGGTATATAATTACTAGATTAATTATGGGTATTCGGGTCAAAATTAGTAAAACATGCCTTTTAATTGTTAAAAAATATTAGTATTGCATTATCTTGTTGTCTAAAAATCATTATAAAACATCATTTTTGCAATTTAATTATAAAAAAATAAAAACAATTATATTATAGGAGGATGGGTATCGTGTGTCAATGTAGGTCAATTATGTTTGACCATATCTAATTTTATTCATAGTTTCCATCTAATATTTTTCTTACTATATTCTTATAAACCAATGAGAAACTAGAGTACTAATACGGTCCGTTAACGAATGATACTGATGGTTATCTCACTGCTAATAATGATGAATCCAATTGTTAATGATCCGAATTCGCCATAATCAATAATGCAAACGACCATTATATACGTTTCGTTGCGACACTACTGTTGGCTTAATATCATTATTTGAGAAATTAAGCAAATATGTGGGTCCCACATTTGAAAATAGGAGCACTAGTACTGTGTTCCTCGCGTGCAGGGGCGGCTACACCTTATGGAATAAGGGTCACTCGACCCACTAAAAAGTAGAGACTGAGTGAATTTTTTGTGCACATATATATATATGCCAATGAGCATACCCGCTTTTTTTTATATATTAATCTGTATTCATCCATATTGAAATATAATATATAAAACTACGTTTAATAATAATAAATTTCCGACTCGTATCATTAAATTCTCGCTCGCCCACGCCACGTGTTCCTGTCATATATTCACACTTTAAACATTTCTCCTTTGGATAATTCTCGTGATAGTGAGAGTATCACTTTCAACGTGGGAAGAAATTATAAAATTCTACTTGCCTTAATATGTACGAATAAACAAATATTTTTGTGGTTAAAAAAAATATTTGGTAAGTGAGTAATATTTGATACTTTTTTTAATAACAGTTTGATACTTTTTTTAATAGAAGTTTACTACTTATTAATCAAGAGAATTTCAAAATAAATACAATTTTCTTTTTTTTTTTGGGGAGAATTAGGGAGAATGAAAATAATTTCAAAACATTTTCATTTTAGAAGCAAAATATATGTATCATTTTAGTTGCTTATTATTATCTTGAAATAAGTGACGATTTCAAAAAGTGAAATTTTAAAATACAACCGTTGTAGGAATGTTTTATCAAGTGGCATACATTACAACCACACATTTCTAACATCTCACACACGATAAAAGTGTATTATGTGAAAGAGAGTAAAAATGAGAGGTTCTAATATATGCCACTTGGTATAACCTTACTACAACCGTTGCACCATAAAATCACTCGTCAATGATAGGAAAGATAAAGGAGGGTTAGTTAGAGAAAATGTAATAAAATGAACGGTCACTAAGGCAATAAGTATATTAAAATCTACATAAATAGTCTTATTTTGTGTGGATTGAATACTACTTAGTCTTAAAAGCCGTTACACTATCGATAAACATTATAGTTCAATCTTCATCTATTCCCCTAATATATATATAATTATAAAAAAAATCTCCCAAATAAAAGAAATAATAGTCATGTATTATGCACACAAGCAAAAGAACATCTAATTCCGTGCATTATACAGGTTGGCCAGTTCCATCATTGAATGATTAGTTACCCTAAATCCCGCATTGTTAAATTACCATCTTTTTCAAAAACTTAAGCTGTAGGAGATACAGATAATTAATATTTTATATATTTTAACACGCCCTCTCAAACGCTGGGCCTATATCAAAGTATACGTCAACTAGACACACAATGCTCCTGAGCCCAATTAGCTCATAAAGATCAACTAGGCCAACAACAAAGAGGCTCAACACTTACACAATATAAATGGAGGAAAATAATATTGACGGCGGGGTTTGTTTGTTTGTTTGTTTTTTTTTTTTTTTTTTGACTCTCCCATAATATTTTTTTTAAAACTGTGTCTCTCCCATAATATTCTTTATCAACAGCAACTTAATTGTATTTCTATTTTATTTTTTTTGTTTATTTTAAGAGAAGCCTTGTAATTTTATTGGAAGAAAAGGGTGTTACAAAGTTCTTGGGCCCTCTCGGACTCCTCTAAATACACGTGTCCTCAATGTATTTCCCTCATCTCCTTAAAACCACATAGTCCGTAGAAACCCGATGTGGGAGAAACTCAGTCTTAGTGAATAAATGTGAGCCTCCATACATTGGAAAAAAAAACTATATAAGAAAAACAAATCCAAAGCAAAGCCTGGGAGGTGTATCCCCAGCACCAACACAATGAAAAGAAAAAAAAACTTTAATCAAAAGAGCTCTCCATGAAGCTTGAATAGGCTGTCTTCTTAAAGCAAAAACAGAGCCTTGTCGGCCTTCGACCAGAAACTCACCAACACCACATGAGATCAAGCAAAACCCACAACAAATGAGCCCAAAGAACCAGCAAGCATATATTAATTTTGAGCAAAGATGATATATCCTTCTTCTTGCAAAGCAAAAACCAAAATGGACTTCGAACTTGATGTAAGCAGCAACATTAACTCAAAACTACACAAAAAAAAAAAGTGCACCACAGCATCCATTTGTAAAGAATATCCAGAAAGGTTTATGGGATAGATAGCACCTGCTTTGCACTCTTCATGTCCAAATGAAGAGTGCTCCCCAAGTAGAACTGCAAAGCCAAGGGATCCAACATTGAAGTCTGGGGTGGCTCCATCTCCATCCAGCATTAATTGATACTTCACCGCTATCAAGAAGCGTAAACCCAAAGAAAAGGATACTAAAGTAAAGGATATGCTTAAAGAACAAGAAAGGCAACAACCTGGTTGCACTCTTCATAAATATGAAGAGTTCTTCCGGGAGATACAAACAGCTGATCATCCAGTACATCAGTTAATCCTCAAAGCTGGCAAAGAAAGGGCATCCCTTAGGATCAATAGACCTAGAGAGCTTTCCAAGATTCTGCAGTCCAGTTGCTAAGTCTGTTGTGTTGTGTTAGCTTTTTTGGCAAGATAGTCAGCAATTGTGTTCCCCTCCCTGTAAATGTGTTGGATTTGAATATGATGTTGTGTAATCAGCATTTCAAGATGAGCAATTTCTTCAAGATATATACACGGAACATCAAAATTCCCCCTTAACATTTGGATCAAACTGTAGGAATCTGATTCCACTACAATATCACCCACCAAGCTCTAAACAACAAAGAATACCTCGCTTTCATAGCTTTGATTTCACTTTTCCATATTGGTACCAATCCCACAAGCCTTATATTCAGCCCCTAGACATTACCAAGGTTGTTCCCGATCACAAAGCCACCACCAAAGCAGGACTTGGATTGCCCAGAGAAGAACCATCACAGTTAAGTTTAATTTGGAAACCTGCAGGAAATGCCATTGAACTAACTGTAGTTTATTTGGTGCAACAGGCTGCAGGGATATCAGGATTCCACTTATGGTAAGAATGCTATCTTCTTCTGAGTGCTTCCTCAGCTTCATTTTAGGTACAGCATAGTTAATATTACTTATTATATCATGCAAAGCATTGCAAACGAAGGAGTTGAGGCCCCATATAGAGCACTAGTTCTGAACTTCCAAAGCTCCCACAAGGTAAAGAAGAAAATAAGTTTAAGAACTTTTCCCAAATCACCTTATAAGTGTTATGAAGCCAAGAGTGCATAAAATCCTTCCAGCTTCTAGTATCAGCTTTAAAATGCAAGAGATTTTGAAAGTGACTCCACAGATCTTGAGCTTTAGAACATTTCCAAAAGGCATGCAAAATAGTCTTCAGCTGTACAGAAAAAGCACTTAAAAGGCCCATGAAAACCAAGTTTCCTCAACTGCAGAGGGAAAGGTAGCAAATGTTTATGCAGTCTCCATAAAAAGAAGGAGACTTTGATTGGCAGATGTTGGCAGCGGAGTTTGAACCCAAAACCTTGCATTCCGATACCAAGTTGAACTACCATCTCTCCCAAAAGCAGTAGGGTAAAATAATGTTGGCAGCAGGGTTTGACCCCAAGACCTTGCGCTCCGATAACATGTTGGACTACCATCTCTCCCAAAAGCAACTAGGCACACAATAAACCTGAGCCAACTAGGCTCACAAAGACCTACTAAGCCAACAACAAAGAGGCCCAACACTTGCACAATATAAATGGGGGAAAATAATGTTGGCAACTGACAGACCTAAACCTAACCTTGGAAACGGCGCCAAAAAGCTGACGGACATTACCTAGGCTATACAGATCCTAACCGGCAGTGTACCGGGTTAAATTGTAGTGCTAGTCTGGTGAGTCAGGTCGTATTCCTCAGGGAAAACATGGTAATTCTTTTAAGTGGGGTTAAACACCAAGAAGCTATTATTAACTCGATCTAAGTCGCAGTTTTTACTTTTTCCTGGGTTAGATTATGTTAGTAGTTAGATTGTTAGTAAAGCAAGAAATAAATATATAAATATAAAAATAGATAATATATATATTTTTGGATCTAGCCAAGAATACTTTATCGAATCAATATCTTTTGTAGTGAAATTGAATGAGATGAGATCTTTTCCTTGATTCAAGGTGTAAATTATATATGAATCGGTGTACTCCTAAGCTAGACAACTCCTCCTCACACGAGCGTATGAAATTGTCATATGTCAAATGTCATCACCCAAGGTCCACAACCGCCCCATGCTAATCTTAGTTAGTCCGAACAGTACCGAGTACAAATCTACCCCGATAAAAGAGGTTATTCCGCTCGTCGACGGCCGATGTTATTCAAGAGGCTCCGTTGTCAAGCGGATCGATTTAACACAAACGGTGTAGTTTCAATTAAACCGTGATTTTAACATTATTAAGATCTCGAGTACAAATTTCAATAAGATTCATCTTTCCAGACAAATCCGCCTTCGGGTAGGAAATAGGATTCCGTTAATCGACGGCCATTTTTACCTCCGGTTTTTCTATTTTTTATCTCATATCCTAACTTCTCCGTCAAGACATCGCCAAGTTATATGTTGCGATTCATCTTGATTAATTACGCTAATCCGAATATATTATCAATACGCTGCAAAATAGAAAAAGATTCATTATAATTGGTTTTAATCATGATTACCGTAGTCGATCATTCATTTTACCAAAAGATTAACTAATTCAGATTCATATCTTGGCTAGACATATTTTTAGTTTAACATAGTGATAGATACAAAAGTAATAACTTGATAAAATTACCCGTTAAGTGCAAATCAAAGCCGTATTCTCTGAAAATAACAACTTCTTCAATAACAACTTTCTCAGTAATTCTCTCGAGCATTACAACAGTACTACTTTTATTTATAAAAACATATATACATACATAGATATATGTATATACGGGCCCGAAATTAAAATAAAACGAAAAGAGATGAAGAACGGAGATGAAGAAGAGGGGAATGGAAGAAATGGGAGGAGGTGGAGAAGAGAGATCTTGGCCAAGAGTGGCCAAGATGGGGCAAGGATTGTTTATGGATATGGGGAGGTATTTATAGGGGGAGTTGAGGGAGGTTGTAATGAGGGAGGTGATATTTGAGGGAGATATTTTTGGAGAATATGCTAAGATATGCCAAGGAATATGCTAAGCATATGCCAAGTTTGTTACAAGCATGTGGGAGGTATTGATGAGTTTGTTATGACTCATCATCATCATCATTAGTTAGCACATGGAGTAACATGCAACAAGTTGAGCCAAAAATATCCGGTTCGACCCGAGATATCAACTGCTCGGTAAAAATTCATAACTTGAGTTGTAGACCTCCGATTGACGTGATTCAAAATGCGTTGGAAAGATCATTTAAATATCTACAACTTTAGTCAAGAACTATTATCCAGAAAATGCCTCTAATTCGGGTCAAATTTCCATCGAAAACAGGTTACGGTAGAAGCGCCAGTAGGAAAAATAATTTGATCCGTTGAACTCGTAAGCTTGTAGCATTTTCTTCTTTCCTCAAAATCCATCTTTTAGGCTTCAAAACATGTCGTTACGTGGAATCTTGGTCAATGAATAATCCCGCAATGAACCACCAAAATACCAAACGTAAATCCGACATTTACACACACCGTTACTAAACCGGTACAAAACTTATAAAAACTTATAAAAATACGATAATTTATATAATAACTACTACTTATACATTTGAATAAAACTTAGTAATTTTGACTTGATTTGATACAATAATGCTCAAAATGGTATCAATATTGGGGTAAAATGTCGTAATAATGATCATAAATTTATCTCTCATCACAACCCCCTACTTAACTTTTGGTCGTCCTCGAGCAAAACAAGCGATAAAACAAAATGAATAAGAGATAAATTCATGAAGATATAAGGTATAAGGAACAACTAGATAATACAACCATTAGAATTACAACTGTGCTTTAACCTCAATATAAGTGTATAACAGAGTGTGTGTGTGTGTGATGTGCCTTTTCAATTTCCACTATCCTCTCTTGAATAAATCAAGCAAAACACACAAATATCCATTCAGATGCATTTCCTAATGACTTTCCTAGGTATAAGCAATGAATAGCCCCACACAAAGTTCTTCCGAGTACTTATTAGGATAATCCCTAAAGCATATCATTCAGTTTATACTTGGGATAGTCGTAAGATAGCTAAGTTTTCAACCACGCTTAATTTTTTTTTTTTTTTTTTCTTTTTTGATGAACTTAATTTCACATGTGTAGCATATGCATTCATTCCCAAAGAATAGGACGCTTTAGTGATAACACCCTAGTGGACTACTATCATCAGCAATGGGAGCTTTTAAACCTCATAGTGATATATAGACGCTTCGTGATAACGCCTCACCGCACTCAAATCATTGGTAGCTACAACCGACATATATAGATAGTTCATCTTAATTTGGTATTCTTCTTTAACTTATATCCTTCCTATCACATTCAAACCTTCAGATATTCACAGTACACATTCAAAAGTTAGGTACTAAGTTACTGCAAATCTCTCTAGAATAACCACTAGGATACTGAATGGATACAGTTTAAAATTTTCGCTTCAATATCAAAGGCTTTACGTGAAGAAATTCATGTTACACAAATATATTTGGAATTACAATGCACTTACGGTTCACGTTGGTTATACACATCCAAATTGATCATTACATCTTCAAATCCATGAAATATATGCCTTATACAGTTTATTTTAATCAACTAAATAATGCTCGAAAAAAATCAAAAACTAAGGGATTTATTGATACAAAATAAACATTAATTCCATTGCTAGACCAACGACTCCACTCCCCACTTACGAACTTACATTGTCCTCAATGTAAAGTGAGTGTAAATAAGTTGTTGGGAAAGCAATGGTGCACTAAAACAAGTCAAAACAAATACTCGGATGATAAAAAAGGGTGGGTGGGTGGGTCAAAGTTATGACCGTTGTGTGTGCAAATAAAATAAAAGTATGTGGAGTGTGACAGTGTAATGCAAAAGGGTAGATAAACACACCACATATACTTTTATTGATTTAAAACACACAATATTCCACAGTAGTTGAACTAATACATGTCACACATTATTTGAAATTTAAAACAGACTAGATCATGATATGAAATGTGTGACAAAGTATTAACTCTGAGTCTTTTATACCCAGATCCTCAAGGGTTATTTCAAATCGTTCTAACAACCTAAGTCCAAGAAATGATGCATTTGAATTTTCTCTTTTTTTTTCCATCAGGATTTTCGGATAACCACCTAATCATTCCCGTTATAATGACATTCAAACATTCATCCTAAGATTTGGTGAAACAAAATGAAAATCAATCCTAAGTATTACCAAAGTATCATCCAAAGTATGAGTAATTATTATATTTAACATTTTTACGGGTCGCCTCCCGGTAGCGCTTTTGGTTAACGCTGTTCGCTTCGACCAAAATGATAATGATTAACTAATAAATATACTAAACAAAACGGGATACTTCTAACAATTACTCACAAAAGCACGTAACAATTAAGCACATAATCCACTAAAAATAAATGCTTAAGGAGTAAAAAGGAAGGATAGTACCCGTCATTGACTACATTTATAGTCTATAGCCAGACTTTACCGTGCTTCAGTTTTTAAGGCACTGGTGGTGGGTCATCCTCACGCACTGCATCCGTCTTTTTTATCAATATTGCTTTCCAACATATGTTAGACGAATGCCGTCGAATCCAACGGTTCTTGACCTTTTCCTTTGATTTTCGAGCTTTGAGTTTACGAGCTTTCACATTATTACTGGAGTCATCTTCTTCAATTACCTGCGTGTTAGTACAATCCACAACAAGGGAACACAAAGTGTCTACACAAGAACTAGATTCTAGTGTAGTGTGTGGATATTTCAATGAATTGTAAATGTTGAAGACAACGCCTCATGATTAACTCCCAAACTAAACTCTCCCTTACAAACATCGATGAAAGGGGTATTAATAGTTAAGCACCGAAAAGTGTCGAGAAAACATGCATACTTCTCATAGTTAAACGAAGATGGTAAAGCTTCCTTGAATGATTGTGCCTTTTGAGGACATTGTGTGTCATCATTCAGTACCTTTTTCTTCAAAATATGCAGTGGATGTGGTGATGCCCTTCCAGGTTGAACCGATGTGAATTTAGGTTGAGCCGGATAAGGTTCGGTTTGAAATGGCCCTTTAGATTCCATATTCTTCTTATATTTATCATCTAAATCATCATCTACTTCATTATTCCCGAATTTTTCTAATCCATTACTTCCACGCATCCTTCCACTTCGTAATAACAAAGATTTACCCCACCTCAGTTTCTTTCGATATTACTTGGCAATCCTTCTGAGGGTTTACTGTTTTTACGTTCTACTTCTCTACTCAAGTGATATTCCAGATTCCTCAATGAAGCTTCTATAATTCTTATTCTGGTATCATGTCTACTCATAGATGTTTTCAATGTACTCATATCCTTAGTGACTGTACCTATAGAAGTTATCATAATTTCCATATTTTGAGCTTGAGTTGACATCATACCCATCAGATTTTCGATTAATTTATCCCATTTATCAACTCCTTCAGGTTGAGTTGAACTTTGGGTGACTGGTATGCTTTGAGTGGTATATTGTGGATACGATCTAGGTAATGATTGTAGATTCCGATTCGAGGTATCTTCTTGATAAACTAGATTTGGATTCTTATATTGGATTGATACGGTGGTTGTCCTTGCTTACTAGGGGTTTCGCACCAATGAAAAGTAGGGTGATCTCTTCTTATAGCATTAAACGAGTTTGAATATGCATTGTTCAAATTCTATCTTTGTTGTAAAAACTCACCTTTTCCCTTGAATATCCTTCTGGTTCTTCCATCCCTAATGACACATTATCATGATTTGAGTATTCATTTGGTATGATATTTTCTGAGTTTACATTTTTACTGGCTAATAAGCCGTCAAATTTCCTACTCAAATTCTCCAAGTGTGCTAGAACTTCCGTATTCGATGTATATTCTCCTGCAAATGCTACTTTTCTTGTGCTAGAACCGGTTTCCCACATACGATTATTTTTGGAAATCTTTTCTATAGCATCGTAAACTATTTGAGCTTCACTCATCATTAAAGAACCACCACATGCATGATCTACATCTGCACGTGAGTCTTTCCTTAATTTACGACAGAAAAGTTGGATTTGCATATCTAAGGAATAACCATGATCGGGACAAGCTCTTAATAATTTTTTAAATCTTTCCCAAGCATTCCCAAGCATTTCTTCAGATCCTTGTTTAAAGTTGGCAATTTCGACTATTAATTCCAATTTTCTACCAGGAGTAAAATACTGCTTTAAGAACTCGGTTTGAATATCCTCCCAACTAGTCGTTGAATGATGTGGAAGTGACAAACCAATCTCGTGCTCTTCCTTTTAAAGAAAAAGGAAACATAGACATCCTCGTTAATTCCCGATGAGCACCATGACTTTTGGTCAGATACACAATTCTTCGAAAAGATAGAGGTGATGATGTGGATCCTCATCATCCTCTCCTAGAAATTGGGCTCTTGTGTCAATTAAACCAAAAGATGAGATTTTATTTCAAATTATTTGCTCCTTTATTGGGTAAACGAATTGGATTATTAATCTGCACCTTCTACGGTCCGATCACATATAGTCTCGGGTTAGGGCGGGTTTCGATTATTACGATTATGCTTATTCCGATTCGATTATTTCTATTATTCGATTACGGTTTATTAGGTTGAGGTAAATTCGATTAAGGTTTTGGCCATACCTCGAGCATGAGCAATCCCTTGTTCAGTATTTTACCAACGGTTTCGACCATTTTCGTAACTCGATTTGACAATTCTTGTGGAATCGAAAATATCGAATAGAAAATAACACGAAAATCGATAAAACCACTTTTTTCTCTCTCGTAATTATCGACTCCACTCGGTATTTACCGAGTGTATTTTTTATTTTATTTTTTATTTTTTTTTTCCTCGGTAATTACCGAATTCACTCGATATTTACCGGGTAGTTTTTTTATTTTTTTTTCGGTTTTTTTTTTCTCTCTCGTAATTACCAAGCCACTCGGTATTTATCGAGTATTTTATAAAAAATTGATATCTTACCAAATAGGTAGGTACCAATGAAAATAAAAATACAAATGAGATTGAGAAATGTATTGACTTATCCTCATTTGTTATGACCACGCTTACTTTCTACTATCGAAAATAGAAAATAACTCGAATTTGGTAGAAGAAGAAAATTGGTAACTAAAAGAAGGTAGATACCAACGGAAAATAAAAATAGAAATGTGATAAGAAGAGTGTTGACTTATCCTCTAGAATTTTGAGCTAATACAAGTAGTAACCCTGCATACAAAGAAAAAGAAATTAGCGACGCGTTTTCCCGGCAACGGATTATCAAGGATATTTTCCTAGCGTCGTTTCCCGTGGGGCGTAGACACAATGCCTTCGTTTCCCGCAACGGCGCCAAAAATACTTGATGACCTAAACCTAACCTTGAAAAGCGGCGCCAAAAGTCGACGGACATTACCTAGGCTATACAGATCCTAACCGGCGCAGCAGTACCGGGTTAAATTGTAGTGCTAGTCCAGTGAGTCAGTCGTATTCCTCAGGGAAAACATGGTAATTCTTTTAAGTGGGGTTAAACACCAAGAAGCTATTATTAACTCGATCTAAGTCGCAGTTTTTACTTTTTCCTGGGTTAGATTATGTTAGTAGTTAGATTGTTAGTAAAGCAGTAAATAAATATATAAATATAAAAATAGATAATATATATATTTTTGGATCTAGCCAAGAATACTTTACTGAATCAATATCTTTTTGTAGTGAAATTGAATGAGACAGATCTTTTCCTTGATTCAAGGTGTAAATTATATATGAATCGGTGTACTCCTAAGCTAGACAACTCCTCCTCACACGAGCGTATGAAATTGTCATATGTCAAATGTCATCAGTCCAAGGTCCACAACTCGCCCCATGCTAATCTTAGTTAGTCCGAATGTGCACCGTACAAATCTACCCCGGATAAAAGAGGTTATTCCGTTCGTCGACGGCCGATGTTATTCAAGAGGCTCCGGTTGTCAAGCGGATCGATTTAACACAAACGGTGTAGTTTCAATTAAACTGTGATTTTAACATTATTAAGATCTCGAGTACAAATTTCAATAAGATTCATCTTTCCAGACAAATCGCCCCGGTAGGAAATAGGATTCCGTTAATCGACGGCCATTTTACCCTCCGGTTTTTCTATTTTTTATCTCATATCCTAACTTCTCTCGGTCAAGATATCGTCAAGTTATATGTTGCGATTCATCTTGATTAATTACGCCAATCCGAATATATTATCAATACGTTGCAAAATAGAAAAAGATTCATTATAATTGGTTTTAATCATGATTACCAGAGTCGATCATTCATTTTACCAAAAGATTAACTAATTGATTCATATCTTGGCTGACATATTTTTAGTTTAACATAGTGATAGATACAAAAGTAATAACTTGATAAAATTACCCGTTAAGTGCAAATCAAAGCCGTATTCTCTCGAAAATAACAACTTCTTCAATAACAACTTTCTCAAGAAATTCTCTCGAGCATTACAACAAGATTACTTTTATTTATAAAAACATATATACATACATAGATATATATATATACGGGCCCGAAATTAAAATAAAACGAGAAAGAGATGAAGAACGGAGATGAAGAAGAGGGAATGGAAGAAATGGGAGGAGGTGGAGAAGAGAGATCTTGGCCAAGAGTGGCCAAGATGGGGCAAGGATTGTTTATGGATATGGGGAGGTATTTATAGGGGAGTTGAGGAGGTTGTAATGGAGAGGTGATATTTGAGGAGATATTTTTGGAGAATATGCTAAGTATATGCCAAGGAATATGCTAAGCATATGCCAAGTTTGTTACAAGCATGTGGGAGGTATTGATGAGTTTGTTATGACTCATCATCATCATCATTAGTTAGCACATGGAGTAACATGCAACAAGTTGAGCCAAAAATATCCGGTTCGACCCGAGATATCAACTGTTCGGTAAAAAATTCATAACTTGAGTTGTAGACCTCCGATTGACGTGATTCAAAATGCGTTGGAAAGATCATTTAAATATCTACAACTTTAGTCAAGAACTATTATCCAGAAAATGCCTCTAATTCGGGTCAAATTTCCATCGAAAACAGGTTACGGTAGAAGCGCGTAGGAAAAATAATTTGATCCGTTGAACTCGTAAGCTTGTAGCATTTTCTTCTTTCCCTCAAAATCCATCTTTTAGGCTTCAAAACATGTCGTTACGTGGAATCTTGGTCAATGAATAATCCTGCAATGAACCACCAAAATACCAAACGTAAATCCGACATTTACACACCGTTTACTAAACCGTACAAAACTTATAAAACTTATAAAAATACGATAATTTATATAATAACTACTACTTATACATTTGAATAAAACTTAGTAATTTTGACTTGATTTGATACAATAATGCTCAAAATGGTATCAATATTGGGGTAAAATGTCGTAATAATGATCATAAATTTATCTCTCATCAGCAACTGGGTTTGAACCACTCTGATACCATGTCGAACTACCATCTCTCCCAAAAATTTAAGCTGAATGGAATACAGATAATTAACATTTTATACACTTTAACAAACATTATAAATAACCCCAAAGTTTATAAGGGCAAAAAATCTTTTGGAAATTGATTTCCTTTCTCTTTTCTTAAGTCAAATTTAATTAAGTTTTCTTTTCCTTTAAGATAGGGTTACACGGCTTTGAGTTCTGAAAGCCCATAAATAGGTTCCTAGTTGCCCCAAAACTCATAATTTCATAGACGTTACTCTTCCACGAAGCCACGATTCGTGGCCACCAAGATAGAAGCTTGACTGTGAAATCATTTGAACTTCTGAAGTCGTTATGATCACCCCAATTCACTGTTTGGCAGACTGGACATGATTTCATCATCTTCATCGCAGTTTTGAGGTAAAAGATCGTCTTCCTTGTTTTTTTAATCCATTGTGTGCTAGGGTTTGGGTTCTTCATAGATTTGATGTACAGTTGGAAATTATGTCCGTATGGTTGGTGGATTTGTAGTTCTTCTTGGTTAATTAGAAGTACAAGAATCATCCATCACTTGTTTCATAAATTCAAAGTAAATATTCGTTCTTTTCTATTATTCATTATCGTTCTTCGTTAGGGTTTCGTGATACAATAAGTTTTTCATAGATATGATGTCAAGTTTCCCTTCATAGGACGTTCATACATCGTTGTTATAATATGTTGTTGTCTTGTTTCGTAGGATCATTAGCTTTAAAGTAAGAAGGTTTCTTCTCAAAAGACACGCTTTGCTCTTATTGTTTTTAAAAACTGTTTTCCAATGTCTGCATTGATTCTTCTTGTTTAGGACTATGTGTACATATGTTTGGTATAAGTGGTGAAAAAAACAATCATGAGATGTTTTCTGATTTGCGGATATAATTTTGGTTTCCATAACCGCAAATGTGATGACAGTTTATGATCTATTTTATGTATGGTCCACCTTAAAATGAGCCTAGCTATTTTGAAGTAAATTTTTTCCAGCATTGGTGTCTACTATTTTTTGCAATTTGTGCATGTCAAGATGTTGGAGATAGGGTTTGGGAGTTTTGTCTTGATTAGTTGATTATGAAACCCTCATGTGTACATTTATGTAAAGTAAATATGTAAAACAAACATTATATTTGAATGTGTGCTTTAAGAATTGCACATATATGCTATTAATTAAATAAAACTGGGTTCATTGAAATGCATTAAGTTCTCATTTTTACCATGTCAGCACTTCTTAGCTTTTATATATATGGAAACATTAAAATAGATCAAAAGATAAATATTTCTCTAAAAAGATACATTCACCAATTAGCAATTGGGGCCTCTTATGATTTATAACATAAATTATTTCTTTAGATTTATAACATAAATTGCACCCTTAATTATCTCGGCTTATTAATTGTAAAACACTTGTTAAAAAAAACGTATTTTCATATTGTATTCCCTCCGTTCCAATTTATTTGTCCCGTTTAATTTTTCACACTTATTAAAGAAAGTGTAATTAATACTTTGAATCTCATTAAATGATCCAGTATTTTTACATTTATACAAAGTAAATATTTGAGCATTTAATGCTATACTTTTTATTGTAAATATTGTAAAAGGACAAGGGCATTTGAATAAATTTGATAATAAATGAATAAGATGATCATTTATTTTAGGATAAACCAAAAAGGAAACGTAGACAAATAAATTGGACCGGAGTAATAGGTCACCGAATGAATCACTTCAGGAAAGTCACAAACTAGTATCCACCTCACCAACTATAATCCAATTGGTTTTATTAAATAAAGGCCTAGGCCCAAACGTCCATTTTCATATGTATTTTAAGTCTTTTTTTATTATGGAAATGATAGTATCTTTCTTTCTTTGTCTTTATCTTTATCTTTCTTTACTATGTAATAAGAAAGGAATTAGTGGGGGTTTGTGACACTTGTTTTTTTTTATTGGTTAGTAGGCCAAGCCTCATTGACCCATTTTTGTTTTTTTACTTAAGTTAGAAGATAGATAAGGTCCAAATTCATATCAAAATGTAGTTTAACAAGATCTAATCAAATAATGTTACATTTTTTTAGAGTTGATTTGACTATAATCCATTTTTATTTTTTAAATCATTTTTTCGCTCATTGTCGTTCCTTTCCATTTTTTTTTCTAGCAAACACGTTCAAGACTAAAAAAAAATTGAATATCTCTTACTTTCTTTTTTTTAAACAATTGTAACTTTTTATTTAGATCTCCGATAATTAAATTTCTTTTTTACCATAATTCATATTTTTTGTTTTCTTTATTTTGATATCTCATATGATACCATTTCGACGTAATATTTGAAATCTGAAAACATATTTGCATCAATTGCAATTGTCACATTGTTTGCAGTAACACTCTCTCACAAAGGACGCTTGCATTAACACTCTCACGATCACGCTTCATAGTAACACCTTTTATTAACAATACACAATGACATTATAAACTTACGTTTACAATAATACCCTCATAGTGACTCACACGTTTTATTAACAAATAATACATAATGACAGTAACACCTTATGTATATAGTAACACCTCATAATAACACCTAATACATGGAGAGAATAATAG
This sequence comes from Gentiana macrophylla, assembly GCA_026214975.1. Lineage (NCBI taxonomy): Eukaryota > Viridiplantae > Streptophyta > Magnoliopsida > Gentianales > Gentianaceae > Gentiana > Gentiana macrophylla. Next base: position 106,496,133 of record CM047812.1, on the reverse strand, counting down.
TAACACCGTCACATACATAAAAATACACAGTAACAACATCACAGTGACACATTATGTATTCCAGTGACCCTTTGCAATAACATCTTATAATTATACAGTAACACCTAATAGTAACACATTATGTATTCACAATAACACCCTCACACCGACACAATATGTATTTCAGGGCCTCTTTGCAATAACACCAATGTAATTTTGCAATAACACATTATTTTCACAGTAACACCCAAAGAACTTGTGTATTTTGCATTAACACATTATTCTCATAGTAACAACTCGTAGTAACACTCAATCCTCATAGTAACAGTCCGAAAAAACTTGTGTATTTTGCGGTAACACCTTCAGTCACAGTGACACCTAAAAAACTAGTGTCCTTACAGTGACACCCTTACGTATGCAGTGACACCACACCTCTTCGGAATAACTGATTCTATAGATTAGTTCCTTCAACTATTTCACCATAAAAAATCAACATAGTTTTTTCCAAAAAGACACAACAATAAGCAACGCCCGTGATTATGATTACAACAACACGAACATATGGAACAAGACCTGTTAAATTGCATATGTAAAAAGTCTAGTATACAATTTCTTTAAATTCATCTAATAACCTAAAAAACACAGCATCTAAACACATAAAGTTTATGAAATTCATATTTTGATTTTACATGCCATTTTTCCATCGCTTCTATATATATGTTTCTATTCCATTTAAGCCCGAAAGCTTAAATTTATTTCTCGCATGTATTCAGGGGCGGGTGCAAATCCCGGGCTACGGGGGGCGAAAATTCTGGAGTTTTTTTTGTAGTAAAAAAATATTTAGTAGTGTTATTTCTGTCCCCTACGATTCGAAAAAAACTACTATAAATCGCAAAAAAAAAAAAAGAACACGAGTAAATATTTTGCATTATATGTTAATAAACTACTACATATCGCATTATCTGAATACATTAACCCTTCTACTTCTATAAATAAAGATTTCAAACACTACAAACAATGTTCTTCAAGGAAACTAATGTTCCGAAACCGATTAATATTTTTTTTAATGTATTACTTTGATAATAACTATGTATTTTTTATTAATATGATAGAATTTTTATGTCAATTATCGGTTTATTATAGATGATAATGGCGAATATAAATTTTATGGGGGGTGGAAAAATACATAACATATATATAATTGTGTATTTTCCGGATCCGATGGGGGGACGAGTGCCCCTACTTATAGGGTGGATCCGCCCCAGCATGCATTCAATCTTCATATAGTCGATTTTGGAGTCAAGAATAGTCTTCCAAAAGGTCGATTTTAATTTGATGCACATGTAGTGTGGGTATGGTAAATTCGGAGTGGTGCAACTAAAGTCTCTCAAAGAGAATCAATTTTCGGGAAGAGTACAACGTGATTACACAAAACACATGGTCTAAATACGGAATTTTTGTACTTCGGCCTAAGGATTTTGATGAAGATTTAATTGATACTCCCGCCGTTTATTTATTAGCCGCTTTTGATATGGACACACAAACTAAGAAAGTGATTAATGTGCATGATATATAGTATTAAATGACTAGACCGTCCTTCTTTAATATTTTGAATATATTTGTAATCATTAAATACACTATATTGGAATTGTATGACCTTTGGTGTTTTTGATGCATTGAAAATGTATTTTTTATTATTTAGAGTATAAGACTTTGATTAAATCTTGTAATTAATGTGAAGGCGTAAGTTGAAAAACATAATAAATGATGTATTGGTAATCTAAAATGACAGATATAAGTGAAAAAACAAATTGTGAAAAGTGACAGTTAAAAAAAAAGGAGGAAGTATACTTTAGGAAAATCATTATATGATTATTGTGATTATTTTAAAGCGAGAAATTATTTCAGTAAACGATAAAAAATAAATCCGGAAAAAAAATTGTGGAAAATCATTATATGATTATTGCGACTATTTTAAAGCGAGAAATTAGCTTCTTCTTTTTTTAATATCAAATAAAAAATAGCTTCAAAATAAGACAAAACACCCTTCAAAAAAAAAAGAAAAAAAAAAAACTTTTTTAACATTGATGATAACACTGAAGTAATGAATAATCTGAAATTAGATATTCCAATTTTGTTCCAGGAAAAAAAAAAAAAAAAAAAAAGATATTCAAATTACAGCTTTAATTTCTCCCTGCAAAATGCAAAATGCAAATACAAATACAACAAAAAGCATTCTTTTCAAAATATTTCTTAAAATTGATCTGCAACGGACCACCACCAATAGCAAATTTGAGGGTGTGGAAGGTTAAGATCCGGTAAAACCGGCCTTCGATTTTGGCGACGATTAGTGTGTTGAGCGGGATCACCCCGACCTGCAGCATTTGCCGAGCGCAATGCAGGTGCTAAAATAACAGCTGTTGCTTCTTCCGGAGGGTGCACTCTCATATGTGCGGATAGACCGTATCTACTAGAGAAATACTGTCACATTCTCGACAAATAAACTGCATTTGCGCCAAAGAAAATTGAAGAGGCTATCCAGACATGAATTTGTATTTTTTAACAGCAAAACTAAAATGTTTTAATAGAAGAAAAAAATCAAAAAACAAAGTAGGGGCGCCTGCCCATGCTCCTTTAATAAAAAAAGATGAAATTAGAAAGCTAATTAAGGGAGTCATGTGCCCCGTGCTACGTACCTGCGTTGCGCATTTGGAATGCGTCTTCCAATGTGTATGCGCTCAGGAGAATGAGGAGGAGGTGGTGGTGGAGGCGGTGGAGGAGGGGAGTATCGGGAAGTGACTTCAGTCACTTCACTCGAAAGCTGTTGGGAGGGGGTTTCTGAAGAAGAGTCGGAAATGGTGATTGGCATTTTGAGAATTCGGATTTTTTTGGGTTTTGGGATACGTTCCGATACGATGAAAATCAAGGTGGGATGGTAGGTTTATATAGGAGGGTGGTGACACTAACGCTGTATTGGAAAATTAATGCCTACCGTTGCTATAGACTTTTGTTTTCAAAGGGCAAACTCACAAAGGCGGGAAAAATAAAATCTTAATTGCTACATATTTTTATCCAAAATCATAAATCAAGCAAAGATGGTGCTAATATCCCATCAGCAAAAAAGGGTGACCCCTTGTGAAAGAAAAAATTAGGCCACCGCGTTTTTCTCTCGTTTTATGTCATAATCTCACACTCTAACCAATTGTCTTAATTATGGATGATCTCGTGCTATGGATAATCAGAGTATCACATTTAACATGGGATAAAATTATAGTAACGTTCTCATTGCTTTGTCCTTTGAGATATACAAATAAACAATTATTTTGATATGTGGGTATATAATTACTAGATTAATTATGGGTATTCGGGTCAAAATTAGTAAAACATGCCTTTTAATTGTTAAAAAATATTAGTATTGCATTATCTTGTTGTCTAAAAATCATTATAAAACATCATTTTTGCAATTTAATTATAAAAAAATAAAAACAATTATATTATAGGAGGATGGGTATCGTGTGTCAATGTAGGTCAATTATGTTTGACCATATCTAATTTTATTCATAGTTTCCATCTAATATTTTTCTTACTATATTCTTATAAACCAATGAGAAACTAGAGTACTAATACGGGTCGCAACGAATGATACGATGGTCATCTGCACCGTTAATAATGATGAATCCAATTGTTAATGATCTGAATTCGTCATAATCAATAATGCAAATGACCATTATATGACTCGTTGTGACACTACGGTTGTGCTAATATCATTATTTGAGAAATTAAGCAAATATGTGGGTCCCACATTTGAAAATAGGAGCACTAGTACTGTGTTCCTCGCGTGCAGGGGCGGCTACACCTTATGGAATAAGGGTCACTCGACCCACTAAAAAAAGTAGTACCGTGAGAATTTTTTTGTAGGTACACATATATATGTGAACATGACCCGCTTATTTTATATATTGATCTGTATTCACCCATATTGAAATATATTATATAAGACTACGTTTAATAATGATAAATTTCCAACTCGTATCATTAAATTCTTGAAGCCGTCCATGCTCACGAGTTCCGTCATATATTCACACTTTAAACATCTCTCCTTTGGATAATTCTCGTGATAGTGAGAGTATCACTTTCAACGTGGGAAGAAATTATAAAATTCTACTTGCCTTAATATATACGAACAAACAAATATTTTTGTGGTTAAAAAAAAATTTTGGTAAGTGAGTAATATTTGATACTTTTTTAATAGAAGTTTGCTATTTATTAATCAAGAGAATTTCAAAATAAATACAATTTTTTTTTTTGGGGGAGGAGAGAATTAGGAGAATGAAAAAAAAAAATGTTTTTAAGCCAGTGAAAAATGTTAAATTAAGTAACAAGACAGATTTCAAAACAAAACAAAAAAAAGTAACAAGACAGATTTCAAAACTTTTTCATTTTAGAAGCAAAATATATGTATCATTTTAGTTGCTTATTATTATCTTAAAATAAGTGACTATTTCAAAAAACATTGAATCATATTCTATCATCAAACATAATTAAGAGAAAAGAATATTAAGGGAAAAGATAAAAATGGGTCAATGAGGGGAAAGATAAAGGAGGGTTATTTAGAGAAAATGTAATAAAATGAACGGTCACTAAGGCAATAAGTATACTAAAATCTACATAAATAGTCTTGTCTTGTGTGGAGATTGAATATGGCCTAGTGCTAAAAGCCGTTACACTATCTGATAAACATTATAGTTCAATCTTCATCTATTCCCCTAATATATAATTATAAAAAAAATCTCCCAAATAAAAGAAATAATAGTCATGTAGTATTATGCACACAAGCAAAAGAACATCTAATTCCGTGCATTATACAGGTTGGCTAGTTCCATCATTGAATGATTAGTTACCCTAAATCCCTGAACATTGTTAAATTATCATCTTTTTTAAAAACTTAAGCTGAAGGAGATACAGATAATTAATATTTTATACATTTTAACACGTCCTCTTGTTAAGGGTGAAATTTATGGTTTATAATACGTTATTTCCGTAACAATATCCTTCGTATCTTTATGGTTTTTATAGAAAATCATTGGTATTATCTAAATATTGAGCAAACATGTTTTCAAAGTGTCTAAGTACAAAACCGAGCTAATTATGTGATTTTATCGATAAATATCGTTGTATCCGTGATATTACGTTTTGCACGCGTTTGTCGTCATTGTAGTACCGAATGTTTCTTATGAGGAGCCTAAACGATGATCAAAAGAAGATGGAAGAGTTGAGAGATGTTTAAGTGAACAATTAAATGGAAGAAATAAGGTTTTAAATTGAAGTTTGCTTGCAATCAACATTAAACGGGCGTTCATGGAACTAAACCAAATTCATGCAAAGGGATTGGATACAGAGTGCGACCATGACTATGAACGAACGTCCATAGTTCTAAACTAGCGTTGAAGCTTCAATCGATCTGAGATTGTTATGGCTCGGCGTTAGGCGTTTCATCTCGATTCAAGACAACGAACGGACGTTCGAGATTCAAGGACGCTCGCTCGTCCGGCGCGAATACAAGCGACCGACTTAAATCATCAGAGCAACCGACTTACAAACCTCTATAAATATCACGACTTTTAACCCTAAAATTCATTCGTAAACACGCCCCACCCTAGAAAACCCTAAATTCATACGAGGAGGAGCAGCGACCGGCCGCCAAGCTCCTTGCTTGGTCGGGCCGGCTCGTTAGATTAGTCGTTTCAACTCCGTGTTTCGATTTTTTTTTTTTTTTTTTTGAATAAGTTGAGGCAGCCATGAACACGCTTTGAAGGTTCTTATTTTGCGTGACACTTAATTTCAATTCATGAATGATTTTGTAAGTGTTAATTTAAATTGTTTCTCTTCCTATGCTAATTTGTTATCTTGCAATTTAAATCGAAAGATAATCGCTTGTTGATGCTACCGTATGACGAAAGTCGGTGTAGTTTAGATCACCGTAGGAAAGATTAGATTTTTAATCTATACATAACGAAAGTTCGTAGATTAAATATCTAGGTTTACGAGAGAACCACAATTAGAATTAATTCGATGCATGATTATCCTAGATTTGAATTGAGGGAAATTATCGTTACCGGAAAGATGAGATTTTTCATGTGTTTATTTCATAAGTGTTCTTGTTTTCTTTCATGTTTTGAGATGCCGTATGTTAACCGAGTTTAGATAACGGAAGTTGTTAGATTCGTTAGATTGTCATGATTGAGATTAGCAATTATTATTCCGACATGCACGAAAGTTGAGGATAATGTTGTTAGATTAGGATTTAATCCATATCTTTGATTCGTGACGATGTTAGTTAAGACCGAGAGGTAAACTAATTAATGGCGTGATAAATCGAAAGAGGAAACGCTTCTTTAGATTAGATAATAATCCGAGATAGCTTATGAATGAATGTTTGTCTATCTTATTTCTTTCGGTGGGGTGATGGTTGCGGGAATAAGTTGATCATTGCTTGTCCATGTTTGTTCAGTAGTTAGTTTTATTGTTTTTCGTAGATTAGCTTGTTTATTTATTTTTGGTTCGCAACTATATTTTCCTGGCTTTGGACTGACAATCCTCTGTCCAGTTTATTTTCTGTTTTAGTTAGAAGAATTAATCGAACTAGATAAACGACGATTCTCTCGTGGGATCGACCTCGCATACTCGAACGCATAGCGCCTACGATTGACCCGATCCAATGTCGGTTAAAAAGTGAGTTTTGCATTAGGTTTTCGAGTTTTATAAATTTTATTTTGATAGTAGCAAAACAGCTTATCACCTCTCAAACGTGGGTTTATATCAAAGCTATGTCAACTAGACACACAACAAGTCTGAGCCAAGTAGGCTCATAAAGATCAACTAGGCCAACAACAAAGAGGCTCAACACTTACACAATATAAATGGAGGAAAATAATGTTGACAGCGGAGTTTGTTTGTTTGTTTTTTTTTTTTTTTTTTTTTTTTTTTTTTTTTTTTTTTTTTTGACTCTCCTATAATATTTTTTTTTTAAACTGTGTCTCTCCCATAATATTCTTTATCAACAGCAACTTAATTGTATTTCTTTTTTTTTTCTTTTTTTTATTTTAAGAGAAGCCTTGTAATTTTATTGGAAGAAAAGAGTGTTACAAGGTTCTTGGGCCCTCCCGGACTCCTCTAAATACACGTGTCCTCGATGTATTTCCCTCATCTCCTTAAAACCACATAGTCCGGAAAACCTGATGTGGGAGAAACCGAATGCTAGGGAAATAGCGTAAGCCTCCATACATTGGAAAAAAAAAAACTATAAAAGAAAAACAAATCCAAAGCAAAGCCTGGGAGGTGTATCCCCAGCACCAACACAATGAAAAGAAAAAAAGAAAAAAAAAAAACTTTAATCAAAAGAGCTCTCCATGAAGCTTGAATAGGCTGTCTTCTTAAAGCAAAAACAGAGCCTTGTCAGCCTTCAACCAGGAAACTCACCAACAGCCACGTGAGATCAAGCAAAACCCACAACAAATGAGCCCAAAGAACCAGCAAGCATATATTAATTTTGAGCAGCATGATATATCCTTCTTCTTGCAGCAAAAACCAAAATGGACTTCGAACTTGATGTAAGCAGCAACATTAACTCAAAACTACACCAAAAAAAAAAAGTGCACCACAGCATCCATTTGCAAAGAATATCCAGAAAGGTTTATGGGATAGATAGCACCTGCTTTGCACTCTTCATGTGCAAATGAAGAGTGCTCCCCAAGTAGAACTGCAAAGCCAAGGGATCCACCATTGAAGTCTGGGGTGGCTAAGGGCGGAGCCAGGATTTTCACTTGGGTGGGCTAATGAACTATATCGAATTCGTCGGGTGGGTTGGATTAAGAATATTTTATGGATCGAACAGGACTACATACATTTATTAGTGTGATATTTTTTTTTCGGGTGGGCTTAGCCCCCCTAAGTCCTAACATACCTCCGCCCTTGGGGGTGGCTCCATCTCCATCCAGCATTAATTGATACTTCAGCCCTGTCATCAAGAAGCAGAACCAGCAAAAGGATACTAAAGTAAAGGATATGCTTAAAGAACAAGAAAGGCAACAACCTGGTTGCACTCTTCATAAATATGAAGAGTTCTTCCAGGAGATACAAGCAGTTGATCATCCAGTACATCAGTTAATCCTCAAAGCTGGCAAAGAAAGGGCATCTCTTAGGATCAATAGACCTAGAGAGCTTTCCAAGATTGAACAGTCCAGTTGCTAAGTCTGTTGTGTTGTGTTAGCTTTTTTGGCAAGATAGTCAGCAATTGTGTTCCCCTCCCTGTAAATGTGCTGGATTTGAATATGATGTTGTGTAATCAGCATTTCAAGATGAGCAATTTCTTCAAGATATATCCATGGAACATCAAAATTCCCCCTTAACATTTGGATCAAACTGTAGGAATCTGATTCCACTACAATATCAGCTCCACCAAGCTCCAAACAACAAAGAATACCTGCCTTCATAGCTTTGATTTCAGCTTCCATATTGGTACCAATCCCACAAGCCTTATATTCAGCCCCTAGGACATTACCAAGGTTGTTCCTGATCACAAAGCCACCACCAGCAGGACTTGTATTGCCCAGAGAAGAACCATCACAGTTAAGTTTAATTTGGAAACCTGCAGGAACTGCCATTGAACTAACTGTAGTTTATTTGGTGCAACAGGCTGCAAGGACATCAGGATTCCACTTATGGTAAGAATGCTATCTTCTTCTGAGTGCTTCCTCAGCTTCATTTTAGGTACAGCATAGTTAATATTACTTATTATGTCATGCAAAGCATTGCAAACGAAGGAGTTGAGGCCCCATATAGAGCACTAGTTCTGAACTTCCAAAGCTCCCACAAGGTAAAGAAGAAAATAAGTTTAAGAACTTTTCCCAAATCACCTTATAAGTGTTATGAAGCCAAGAGTGCATAAAATCCTTCCAACTTCTAGTATCAGCTTTAAAATGCAAGAGATTTTGAAAGTGACTCCACAGATCTTGAGCTTTAGAACATTTCCAAAAGGCATGCAAAAAATAGTCTTCAGCTGTACAGAAAAAGCACTTAAAAGGCCCATGAAAACCAAGTTTCCTCAACTGCAGAGGGAAAGGTAGCAAATGTTTATGCAGTCTCCATAAAAAGAAGGAGACTTTGATTGGCAGATGTTGGCAACGGGGTTTGAACCCAAGACCTTGCGTTCCGATACCAAGTTGAACTATCATCTCTCCCAAAAGCAATGGGGTAAAATAATGTTGGCAGCAGGGTTTGAACCCAAGACCTTGCGCTCCGATAACATGTTGGACTACCATCTCTCCCAAAAGCAACCAGGCACACAACAAGCCTGAGCCAACTAGGCTCACAAAGACCTACTAAGCCAACAACAAAGAGGCCCAACGCTTGCACAATATAAATGGGGGAAAATAATGTTGGCAGCGGGGTTTGAACCACTCTGATACCATGTTGAACTACCATCTCTCCCAAAAATTTAAGCTGAATGGGATACAGATAATTAACATTTTATACACTTTAACAAACATTATAAATAACCCCAAAGTTTATAAGGGCAAAAAATCTTTTGGAAATTTATTTCCTTTCTCTTTTCTTAAGTCAAATTTAATTAAGTTTTCTTTTCCTTTAAGACAGGGTTACACTGCTTTGAGTTAGGTTCCTAGTTGCCCCAAAACTTATAATTTCATAGACGTTACTCTTCCACGAAGCCACGATTCGCGGCCACCAAGGATAGAAGCTTGACTGTGAAATCATTTGAACTTCTGAAGTCGTTATGATCACCCCCAGTTCACTGTTTGGCAGACTGGACATGATTTCATCATCTTCATCGCAGTTTTGAGGTAAAAGATCGTCTTCCTTGTTTTTTTAATCCATTGTGTGCTAGGGTTTGGGTTCTTCATAGATTTGATGTACAGTTGGAAATTATGTCCGTAGGGTTGGTGGATTTGTAGTTCTTCTTGGTTAATTAGAAGTACAAGAATCATCCATCACTTGTTTCATAAATTCAAAGTAAATATTCGTTCTTTTCTATTATTCATTATCGTTCTTCGTTAGGGTTTCGTGATACAATAAGTTTTTCATAGATATGATGTCAAGTTTCCCTTCATAGGACGTTCATACATCGTTGTTATAATATGTTGTTGTCTTGTTTCGTAGGATCATTAGCTTTAAAGTAAGAAGGTTTCTTCTCAAAAAGACACGTTTGCTCTTATTGTTTTTTAAAACTGTTTTCCAATGTCTGCATTGATTCTTCTTGTTTAGGACTATGTGTACATATGTTTGGTATAAGTGGTGAAAAAAACAATCATGAGATGTTTTCTGATTTGCGGATATAATTTTGGTTTCCATAACCGCAAATGTGATGACAGTTTATGATCTATTTTATGTATGGTCCACCTTAAAATGGCTGCTTAATATTTTTGAAATAAATTTTTCCAGCATTGGTGTCTACTATTTTTTGCAATTTGTGCATGTCAAGATGTTGGAGATAGGGTTTGGGAGTTTTGTCTTGATTAGTTGATTATGAAACCCTCATGTGTACATTTATGTAAAGTAAATATGTAAAACAAACATTATATTTGAATGTGTGCTTTAAGAATTGCACATATATGCTATTAATTAAATAAAACTGGGTTCATTGAAATGCATTAAGTTCTCATTTTTACCATGTCAGCACTTCTTATCTTTTATATATATGGAAACATTAAAATAGATCAAAAGATAAATATTTCTCTAAAAAGATACATTCACCAATTAGCAATTGGGGCCTCTTATGATTTATAACATAAATTATTTCTTTAGATTTATAACATAAATTGCACCCTTAATTATCTCGGCTTATTAATTGTAAAACACTTGTTTAAAAAAAAAAAAATCGTATTTTCATATTGTACTCTCTCCGTTCCAATTTATTTGTCCCGTTTGATTTTTCACACAAATTAAAGAAAGTGTAGTTAATACTTTGAATCTCATTGAATGATCCAGTATTTTTACATTTATACCCTTTAAGTAAATATTGGAGCATTTAATCATATGTTTTTTATTGTAAATATTGTAAAAAAGACAAGGGCATTTGAAGAAATTTAATAATAAATGAACAAGGTGGTCACTTATTTTAAAATAAACCAAAAAGTAAACGTGGACAAATAAAATAGAACGGAGTACTAGGTCACCGAATGAATCCCTTCAGCGAAGTCACAAACTAGTATCCACCTCACCAACTATAATCCAATTGGTTTTATTAAATAAAGGCCTATGCCCCAACGTCCATTTTCATATGTTAATGGTGTATTTTAAGTCTTATTTTATTATGGAAACGATAGTATAAATTTATAACTCATGCACACACTTTGGGCCACTAGAACAAGCCTAATTGGCTAATTTTTTATTTTCTACTTAAGATAAAAGATCGATACGGCCCAAATTCATATCGAATTTCATCTAAAAAGGTGTAATCATTACATTATTTTTATGCTCCCAAAAATAGTTTTTATACATTCAGGAGGTTTTTGAAAATTTGTCTAAGGTTATAGTCAGATGCATCATTTTCACATTTCAGTCCTTTTTATGGAACATTGTGCAGTCCCTGATGACACTGTCTGTCGACTATATCAATTAGGCCCAACTTCATGTGTTCGATTCGTTACCATTTTCACATTTCAGTCACGCAGGCCGACTATATCAATTAGGCCCAAATTCCGGTGTTTGATCCGTTACCTCAAACACAGAGGCCAAGTACTTGCATATTTGCACCAACGAAACTATTCCGATTCCCCAACTCCTATTAATCCCGTGCTTGTAGATGATGTTTTTTTCAATTTTTTTTTGCTTCTAAATTCAGGTTGAATTATGCAGGGGCACAGAAAAGTGTAGGCCCATCTGGTGTAACTATAGTGATTGTAAATAAAAAAAATACTAAATTGATTGTGAAAACATACACTACTAAATTGATTGTGAAAACATACACTACATATTAGAAATCATTGCACTACAAAGACTTTCTCAGCACAAGTTTTTCAACTGGTGAAAGTACCTTAATCAGAAACATAAAAAAAAAAACGACTATTAATTAAGGACGAAGTTAGCAGTGTTAACAGAAGCTTACAAACTTAAATGTCTCGGTTCTTGCCTTTTAAGAGAATACAAAACCTCCCTCCCTTCAGATACAACATACAGATGGGGCACTAATATACATGATTGAATGATGTATCCAATCTAACCCGAGAAAGCCAAAAAAAAAAAAAGCTTTTATTTTTGTAGAGCATCTTGTGCTAAACAGAGGAGAAAACTTCAATGATTTTCATCCCTCTTGAAGTGAATAGGCTATAATACATACATATTATCACAGCATCCAAGTGTCTGCTACTGCTGCAGCCCTTCTTTGCAATTGCAGCCACACTTTTCTTGTGTCCTTCCATTTCCTTATAAATAAATAAATAACAGCTACAAATATTAGAGAATTATATAAAATATTCGAGACGCCAAACTATAAACCACACAAAAATAAAAAATAAAAACACGAGCGGAAAATGGCTTGGACACTGCTTGACAAACAGAAATACTGAGAAACCTCACCAGCAGATCTTCCTTCAATGCTGCTACTTGCTACTTGCTCGAAAAATTCTCTGCTAGCATCTGCCCATATAATGTAAGAAAAATGATAAAAACAAGTGTTGCTACAATACAAATACTATAATCACCATCTGTAATCACCATCTGATACAAACGATCGCAACCGATAATTACAGCGTGATTTCTGATTGGCATACTTCAATAAATAAATAAAATAAGGGGTCTATTATTCGCACCACACCCAATCTACTCATGCACCACTCTACCTGTGCACCACAGCAGAACCGACTTTGTGCCTTGAACCGACTTTTCATAGATGCATTGTGGGAATCGACTTTGAAAACCTACGAAACGTCGGTTCTAGGCTCCAGAACCGACTTTCACAAAATCGGTTCTGCTGTGGTTCACGAGTAGATTGGGTGTGGTTCACATAAAAGGTGATTTGCTATATGATCAACATACCATGCTTCATAGTAAGAGATGGATCTTGCTCACCAACAAAGCCAATCACTTGGGCAGGTATTCCAGCCACCATGCTTAAAAACCAAAAGTAAAGATAATTAATTAGAACCCCGCGTATTCAGATCATGCAATCATTTAAAACCAACCACCGGAAAAACGAAAAACGTTTTTTTTTCGAAAGAAAGGTAAGTTATTGAACCTATGAGGAGGAACATCCTTTAGAACAAGAGAACCAGCAGCTACCATAGCTCCTTCACCGATTTTTATATTCCCAAGTATATAGGCGCTTGCACCGATAAGTGCACCTTGTCCAATTTTGGGATGACGATCACCCGCTTCTTTCCTGTTCCTCCCAAGGTGACACCCTGACAGATTTTTTCCTATTATCATAACCTATAGTCCAACTAGAATCGGCTTTTGATAAATAAATAAAAGTCGTATTAATTACCTGCATTAGTGACACTCTATTTCCCACTACAGCAGTCTCCCCAATGACTACACCCGTTATGGTCCAACAATATTCCTTCCCCAAGGGTGGCAGCTGAACTAACAAGCAAGCATTAGAGAAAATTCATAAAACTAAGTTCTTAGACAACACAAGCCTCTAACACCGGCAGATCAATAATGAAGAGCCGTTTTTTGATACAAAGGATATCGACGGGTCAACCTCATGCATTGCATAGTCAACAAGTTACAGAAGAGAAGACAAAGGGTATACCTGGATGTATGTCAACTCCGAAAACCTGAAGAAAAAAAAAAATCAATAAAACGATTGCTCAACATATATATCCTCAAAATAAAGTGCAGAAAACACAGCTACCTCACTGATCCGGCTTTGTAAAGCCGATGCCAAGACTGTGCGCCCTTGGTTCCACAGTGCATGAGCAATACGATAAGTTTGCAAAGAATGGTATCCCTAGAAAATAGTATAGGCTTCATAGAGAATGCATACAAGAGCATAAGCAAACAAAAACGCTTAAAAACACACAACACGTAACATCAAGACACTCCCCAACGTAAAGCTCATTTTTATCGTGATGATAAACATTCTTTTGTAAATCTCATCACTGAGTACATCTGCAATACCAAAATCGGGACATGCGCCCAATTAAGCGCCACCTAAGAGTATTAGCATAGTCTTAATATGCACTTGCATATTGTACCATTCAACTAAGTGCATTCATAGTAGTTTCTAAATGAAACCATATCTCTGAAAATATGAAAAAATTTAGGAATAACCCAAAAAGCCATTGAATAACATCCGGGAAATTCAATTACACGCCCCTCATTGCACTAGACCATTAGATGTGTAATAAGTCCTGAAAAGTTAGGGTCCGCTGAGGTAAGTCCCTAATTTGGGAATTATTGTAGCAATCTTTAAACTTTTTTAAATTGTTCAAATTTGGTACGAATATGAGGGAAGATAACGTTATCTAGAAGAATGAATATCTAGGTATACAGATAATGATGCTACTATGGGTTCGTATTATTTTATACTTAACCAGAGCCGTTCGTGAACAAGCTCGAATTTGGCTTGTTTAAGCTCACGTTTGTTTGATTACATAAATGAGCCAAGCTCAACATATTATTATGTTTGTTTAATATTCAAACAAGCACAAGATAGCTCGCAAACGTTTGTTCAGGTTTGTGAAAACACATATGTGAGTGTATACATTGTAATCTTTGGAAGAAACGAGTAAGAAGATAGTTTGCAAGAAAGAAGAATCTTATTTCTTGATGTTGAAAAGTACAATTTACAAGGAGTATATAAAATAAAAGAAACCCAATAGTCTTAGACAAATACACTGCAGGAACAAGTAATTAAATATGCCTACAAAGTTGTCACAATGGTAATAATACTTAAAGGACAACACTGGCCTAACTAATAAAGGATTAGGCTAATGATCCAATGATAAACAAATAACAAATATCAGAATACAATATAAAATACATATATTTCATATATAATTCAACATATATAGAGAGAGAGAGATAGGCATACATACATAAATATATGTGTCTGAAAATCGTGCATATATAAAAACTCAAAATGCTAACCCTAAATCTCAAATGTTATCTTATGGTCATATCACCCTTGTCTGTACTCATCTTCTAATTCTTCTCCACCTCAATTATCTAGTTATTATTACAAGATCGAAAAAGCTAAAAAGACGATCAATCCATTTGTGTCATTTCACACTTGTACGGGGATCGAGTTATAGAACGTCATTAGAAGTTGTAAAGAGAGAGGTGAGCTTGTTTGAACTCGACTCACGCTCAGTTACGGAAGGGAGCTCAAACATAAAATATTGTTCATTGATTAAATAAACAAGCTCGATGTATCTCGTGTATTAAATAAACTCAAACTCAAACATCTGATATTTGATATTTGGTGCTCAGTTTGTGTAAACCTCTAGATGAAAGTGGAAATGATGCCCCGAATACCCTAAACATAACCAAAATGAGAACAACCCAAAACTAGATTACTACTACTCCACTAGCTAGAGTCCAATTTTTCCTTGTACAGATGTCCATACTATTCCAGGTAAAAAGTTACAGGTCACAAAATTAGATGCAAGTAGAAAGATCTCAAGATCACATGCATATATAACCACAATAAAATTCATGGGAGCTGATTAAAGCTTCAAATTCATGAAAACGACAAAAGAATATAACACTAACACCCGTACCTTTAAGTATAGTAGAGCTGAAAAATATGACAAGCAAGAAGGATCCCGATCTTTGAAAGCCTTCAAATCATATCATGCAATCCAAATCAACAACGAACCAGAAAAAAATTAGAGCCACATAAATGAATAGGTCTCACATCATAATAATTGTGCAAAAATGTTTTGTGCACTTTGTTGTGGCACTACTTGTTAAAAAAATAAACATGGAATGCATTTATGGATTCATGACAACAGCAACATACCTGAATATCAAGACGAATAGCCCGCTGTATGCTTCGGTCATGCATTATTACATCAGAAAAAATATCCCTTAATTGTGTAGCCAAAAGTGTGAGATTTTGCAGACGGTTTGAAAGCACAAATCCTAGTGCTTGCTCCAAGCACTCATGGGATAATACACTTGCATATAAAAAGCTGCTCAAAATTGGCTCTTTTTCTGCCTGTAAAAATTTTTCAACACCCAAGCCAAGCCAATACAAGTTCAAATCCCAATAGCATCATAAATTAGTAAAAGCATGGAAAAACGATTATATCGCAACAACCAATGACACGACACACTTTTGCATATTAAATCCATTGATCATCATACAATCAAAAGCATGTTATGTGTTGTGGTAGTAGCATCAAAGTAAAAAGGTATATGGGGTTGTACCTCTAACTTAGCTTCTTCTCTAATAGCATCCCAAATGGGGTCACCGGGTTTACAACCGGATTTCGTAACTGAGACAACTAAGTCCGGGTCGGGTTCAAAAACACCGACCGCATAAACCGGAAAAACTTTCTCTAAACGGTAAACCATTGCCGGCCAAGAACCAAAAGTACTCCTCCCCTCCGGCGGCGAAATCATCTGGGTTGGGGAAACCCAGTTCTCTTCACTCAAACAAGCCATTTATTCAACGACCCCATATCTTAGATAAGAAAATTCCTTATTTTAGCGGGAATTTAATAGGGGAATATGCGAGCGAGGTGGCCGTGGAGCAGTGCACTAAGCCAGTAGAGTACGACTTTTCATTACTCATAGAATTGTGGTGGGGTGAGGAAACGTTTATGTGTGGAAATTATCTGGGCCAGAGGAAAAAAAAGTTTTGCAGAATTTTTATAAAAAAAAAAAGGTTTTGCAGAATTAAAAATGGGGAATTATTCTTTTTCGTTTTCTTTTTCCGTTCTTTTCTATGGTGGCGTTGGTTTAATCGGGAGGCAATAATTGCAATAATAATATTTTAAAGAGGGTTATATTGCACATCCATTTTTATTACTAATGACATCCTATTATTCCGACATCATAAAAAATTACTTCGTCATCCGATGATTTTTTATAAATGTAATTTGGTGCCATTGATGTTCCTTGTTGACCAACGCGTCGATGACACTGCTGGCGTTGGTGTTCAACGAAAACCAGCCGATCTGACGCGTTCCTTTATAAAAAGTGTTAAAAACTTAAACGCTAATCCACGACTTTTTACTGGTGTTCCTTGTTGAACACCAACGTCAATGTGGTGTTCAACAAGTAACATCAGTGTCACCGACAATTTTTTCATCCGAAAAAATAATCAAAAAATGGGTGTCAATAGTAATTTGGGGTGTGCTGATAGAACCCACCTATTTTTAATCTTCAGTTATAATCGTTTGTTCCCCAATGACGTTTGATTTTTTTTATTTTAGCGTGATTAGGGTTGGCAAATTTCCCGATAATCCGGACTTGTCTTGAATCTCATTTCGATCTCGTCCCGAAAAATACGGAAACGAGATCGGGTATAAAACTCAATCTTGTCGGGTTCCCGATCCCGACCCGAACACACACACACACACATACCCTAAATACTAAAAACATATATATACTACATTCTCTCGCTTCATTGCTTTCACTTTCTCTGCATCTCTTTTTCTCGCTTATAATATATCGTGTGTTTTTCTTCACAAAAGTCACCCGCTTCCACCGACGTCGACTTTGTGTCGCCGTTAACTCATTTCTCCGCCTCCACCTTTTGAACTATTGTTTTGATAATTGTTGACATTTTTTTATATTAACATGAATATTTTTAACATCATATATATATATATATATATATATATATATATATATATATATATATATATATATATATATATATATATATATATTTTTTTTTTTTTTTTTTTTTGAAAATTACATCATATTTTCTAGGACATTCATTTTCAATTCGACGGCATCCCAAATATTCGGGTATCACGATTGTCGGGACTCAGCGACTTATCTAGTGCAGGCTCGGAAAGAAAATTGATCCCGATCTTGTCGTGACGGATTTGGTTGGAGATTTACGGCCGGCCCAAAATGAGATACTCCCAAAGAGCGATCAATTTTAAAAACTCCAAAGATATCGTCTAGTTTTTGCACTACAGAATTTTTTTCAGATATAAAAGACTTATCTATCAAACTATCCCATTATAATTTTTTTTTTTTTTTAGGAACCCATTATAATATAAAATACTTTTTTTTTTCTTGTTGAGGAAATACATATCTATTACAATAATGTAATTTCTTCATCAAATATTTTTAATGGTCTTTAACCATTGTGAAACTCCTTGCTTCTCATCGAGGGTATAAAAATCTTTTTATGATTTCATATGTGTCCCGATAATTTTAATAGGTTAAGTTTTAAATAAATAAATAGATAAGATAAGATGGTCAAGGGTATTCAGGGGATTTTAAAAGTGTAACTTTCTCTTCAAAAAAAAGTGTAGCGTCCGGTACAGGCAAAACGGGAAATGTATGAACCCTATTTATACCCAAATAACCCCCCTTATTTCATTTTACAACCTTGCAATTGTCGGCTGAAAGAAGAAAGATTGGGAATTTCTGCCGACTCAATGGCCCCACTACCGACTCACCGGTAACGCTAGCTTCCAGTGTTGCATGCGGATTGTCGGTATGCACAGTTCATAGTGGATTTTGAGGAGCTTCAACTTCAGTTGGAAGATGTCCTAGTTGGCTTTTAAGTTCCCGGAAGTTTTCTTGAAAAGTTACATATGGCTTTCCTCTAGATAGAAAAGTTGTGCTTGAAATCAACTTGGTATCAGGAGCTCAGTCAGTTTCGAAACAGCCTTATAGAATGGAATCAACTAAGCTTAAAGAACTCAAGGAACGTGCAAGAAAGGTTGGATTCGAAGATCATCAAGTCCAGTGTTAGATGGATGGCAGTTTGAGATTATGCACTGACTACAAAAAGTTAAGCAAGTTGGCGATAAGGAACAAGTATCCTTTGCCTCCCATTGATGACTTGTTTGACCGATTATAAGGAGATGAAGTGTTTACAAAGATAGATCTGAGTCAAGGGTATCATTAGCTAAAGATCAAGAAGGAGGATATCCCAATGAGTGCCTTCAGCACTATGTATGACCATTATGAGTTCCCAGTCATGCCATTTGGTTAGACTGAAGCACCTGTAGCTTTTATAAATAGAACTCATGAATGACTTGTTCAGTGATTAATTGGATAAATTTTCATAGCCTTCACGGACGACATTCTTGTCTACACAAGGGACGAAGATTAACATGCTAAACATCTCAGGATGGTTTTTGCAATGCCTCAAAAAATGAATAGCTTTATGCCAAGTTCAGCAAGTGCGAGTTTTGTTTAGAAGAGTTGCAAATATGGGACGTTTTGTTTCCACAGATGGTGTTATGGTAGATCTAGCCGAGATAGAAACCGTATTCGAATGTCCACGCTCTCCCATAGTGACAGAAGTATGGAGTTTTGAGTTTTATTTGGGTATTAATGGAAGTTTGTTAATATGTTTTCTTCTATAGCTATTCCTCTTACACGGCTTACAAAAGAATGCCAAGTTTGAGTGGACAGCAGATTGTAAAAATTCCTTTCAACAATAGAAGTTAGTAACAATGCCTATCTTGACCTTGCCATCTCCAGATAAGGAGTATGATATCTTACAATAAAGATGCTTCTTAAACTTGTTGGGTTTTATTTTGATGTAAGCAGGGAAAGTTATTGCTTATGCCTCACGCCAGTGAAGGACTTATGAGAAAAAACTATCCCCACCAATGACCGTGAATTGGATACAATGGTCTTTGATTTGAAGATTTGGCTGTGACATGCAAGGTCGTCACAAACCATCAGAGTTTGAAGTACTTCTTCACCCATAATGAGTTAAATACGAGGAAAAGATGATGGCTCAAGTATATCATATATTATGACATTTACATAAACTATCATCCAGGAAAGGCTAATCTTGGGGCATATAATCTAAGTAGAAATTCATACTCAGGACAGTTTCGTTTGGGTATGGTTATGTCAGAAGGTAGCTCAGTGGTTTTAGTCTTGGCAGCTCAGTCGGATTTGATGAGGATTATTAAGGTACCTCAGTTTCTGGACTTCTTCTTGTATAGATAGAAAAATATGGTTGGAGAAAAGACTATTGAGGACCTTGAGCTATGTGAAGATTAATATAGTTTGAAGGCCGGTTGTGTGCGCCTCGAGTTCCAGGGTTACTTGGAGAAATCTTAAGAGAGGCTCACAATCAGGGTTTACAGTTCATCCGGCAAGGACATGATGTATCATGACCTTAGAGGCCACTTCTAGCAGCGTAAGATGAAGAGAAGTATTGCTAAGTTGCCGCCGAGGTGCGGTTGCCGATAAGTGAAAGAAGAACATCAAGGACCAGCCAGATTGCTTAACACTTAGAGGTTCCTTAGTGAAATTACTATGGATTTCATCATAGGGTCATATGCATTACGCATGTTAGATGGGTCATGGTTAAATAGTGGCATCATTTTTACGTCAGTTATGAGTTCTTGAGAATCCTTAACATCCATAAAGAGTGCCCACACCAGGGGGTCAACATTTTGTAATTTGGGTGTATGTTGGGCCGGTTAGATGTGCTATTCCGTGGGTCTATGTTTAGTAATAGTAGACCAGTTAGCTTTTCTATTTATTATCATGTAAGGGTGTAGCCTAACATATCCATATTTGGGCCATGAGTGTAACCATGGTATAATTATGACCTGCATTTGTGGTTTATACAAAGGCATAATGCTCTTGAATCATCTGACACACTATTTCATGTACGTCATGTCACATATGGTAAATTAGTTATGGCGATGGAGATATGATAATCATGTGTGGAAATAAAATATTATTGAGCCAAGTAATGAAAGTACGTAACGATATGATAAGTATGTTATGGTAATTATAATACAGTCATATGACACGGTAAGTAGGGTAATATAAGAGTACGCATTAGTGTGGTAGGATGCATTGAAGTATGTCACGTCCATATTCTCGATATTCATATGTCCGGTTAATTATGATAATTATTAACATGTACTTTGAAAGTATACTTGCATTAATACATAACTATGTGTGTATTTCCCAGATACAACATGACATGGTCGGGCGTATCACAAACGGGTTTGGGTGATTTTAATGGTGGATATCTGGCGGAAGTGAGTGATTTTTTCGGTGATACGCGGTGGTGCTCAAGAAAAATATGAAGATGATATGAAGACAATAAAGTTGTAAAGAGGCGAGCTCGACTGTCAGCAAATCGGCATAGGTTGTATTCTTTCAGTATTAATATGAATTAATATGAGTTGTTTCTTTCGGGCCAGGTACAATGCCGCTATTTATAGAGACTAGGAGAATACAGTTACAGGGAGTGATTAATGCATAATAAACATGATTAACTACGTGACTGACGTGACATCGTCTGATTGTGTGAGCTTCATGATAACCGACATGCACCTCTTGCTCATAACCGTTGAGCATTAACTCATGTTGCCTGATCAAGTAGGCTTGGTCCGAGCTGGCGGACTGCGAGCTAAAAGGCAAGTAGGTTAGCCCCCAGTGCTTCGTGCCGACCTGTAAAGGGCGAGCACAAGACTTTATTGATTGACGCTCGTTGTCAAGCCAATGATAAATATCGTTAATGTTGAAATAGTGTCCTAACCCCAATCGGGTTGGACCGGATCCGACCGGATCAGATCATTTCTACTATTTCCTTATGTTTATACATATATATTAAATGGCTTTTCTGTTATTATAGGTTTGTTCGTATAACGAACCAATTACGATAGTGTTATATGATAACTTCCTTAGTATTAACTGTGATAGAGAAACCATGATAGTGATTATGGTTGATGAGATCTCGACTCACTTTATTGGTTTGATACTTAAATGTCTCTAGTCATGTGTGCTATTAAATAGGACATTAATAGTACGATTAGACTAGCACGTATTAGATATCTTCTATATTATTGAAGGTGGGGGTAGATCTCATCTATCAAAGTATAAAGACACTTGGACTGTACGTGGACGTGTATTAGAGAATGCGTACGTTAGACTGACCCACTTACTTTCTTAAGTGTCGCACTATATGGCGGTTGTGTAATTATCCTGAACCGGAGTCTTCATGACATCACGGTGTGGATTGTCATGCTTTGACACTATTGAGGTTTCCCCTAGCCAAGGGGCGATCATGCGGTAGTGATTGAGTGTGATACTGAAGCATGCGTAGGATTCATGTTGTTTGTCCGGAAATCGTGTATCCTATGAGCAGGAGTAAATATCCGAAATGACCTTCTTATAAGGAATGTCTTACTCTCGTGAATCTTTGTAAAGTGGAAGTAAATGAGTTACTTCGAGAGAGTATGATATCCAGATTATAAGATACGGTCGTTAATGTATTGACACTCGAGATACAACCGTATTGATATTGTAACAGCGATAGGATTCTATTTACACTGTAAATGTTTCACATGAAAGGTAGTAGTCATTGCATTTGACTCTTCCGATGATTGGGGGTCACGACGTGTTGCTAGACGCTATTCCGTGATCGTTAGGTATGAAGGGCATTTTTGTAATTGCACTTTGTGCCGACGGCCAACATATTCGAAGCTGTCGGGTCACACATGTAAAATATCTAAATGGATTAAAATACGGTTATAGTGATAACCAAATAAGGAAAGGTTTATCTCGACTATAAAATGTTATAGTGATAAATTAATATGATGGTATTTATTTATTATGAATAAATATAATACAAGATATTAATTATGTTGATGATTTAGTTATATATATATATATATATATATATATATATATATATATATATATATTAGATACGTAAGTTTCTAAAATTATGTATATATGTGATATATATGTATTTTGTAAATTAATTAATCATAATATTATATTAATAATGTTGATTAACTGAATATATATATATATATATATATATATATATATATATATATATATATATATATATATATATATATATATATATATTAGATATAATAAGTCTAAAATTATGTATATATGTGATATATATGTATTTTGTAAATTAATTAATCATAATATTATATTAATAATGTTGATTAACTGAATATATATATATATATATATATATATATATATATATATATATATATATATATATATATATATATATCTATTAGATAATGTAAAGTCTAAAATTATGTATATATGTGATATATATGTATTTTGTAAATTAATTAATCATAATATTATATTAATAATGTTGATTAATCTGAAAATATATATATATATATATATATATATATATATATATATATATATATATATATATATATATATATATCTATTAGATAATGTAAGTCTAAAATTATGTATATATGTGATATATATGTATTTTGTAAATTAATTAATCATAATATTATATTAATAATGTTGATTAACAGAATATATATATATATATATATATATATATATATATATATATATATATATATATATTTACACAATGTGTAAATTGATTTATAGTAATATAATAAAAGATATATTCTAAAACAAAAAAAAAGATATATTCAATATTGGATATTGTCAATATATATCTTGAAAATATTTAATATAAGATACTGAGTATTTAATGAGATGAATCTAGACTATCTAATTTCCTTATTTTACAAGTAAAATATTTTCTTTCTTTCCAATCTACTAGGAAACTTCTCCCAATGAGATTGGGAAGTGCATGGGGTGCAGGTCACCCTATATAATGGAAGGTTTGGCTATCTATTTTGTAAATCACAATTAGAATAGTTCTAATTTACAAGAAAATTAAGAGCTTCCTAAAGAGAGATTTTGAGAGAGAAAAAAACTCGGTCTAGCAACCGAGTTTTTCTAGTAGCAATCCATGATGGGATTCCGCCGAGCTGTTCGTGTGGATTAGCGGTAGAGGCCGAACGCTTGGGTGGCTTCATGCACCACAACTCTCCTTAGACGGTCAAAGCGTCGATATTTTAGATCAAACAAGGTAATCACCGTCTACTACTTATTATGTTTGTTGCTTAAACGAAGTCGATCCTGGTCAAAAGGAAATAAAATTTTGAATCCACTGCGTTCTCGCGTAGATTTCCTAACAGTTACGGCATGAGGCGAGTTGGATTTTAACCCGGCCCGGTCCGGCTTATAAAGGTGCGATCTGATTGAGCCGATGACCCTATTCGTCATTGGGCCTACGTACAGGTCCAACGTGAATCAGCGGGCTCCTTTCCGGTCTTGGCGTATCACTACCATGATTCTCTTTTAATTGCATTTTTTTTACTGGGCCGTCGTGTTCACCGCTACTTAATATTTTCAGATAAAGGTAATGTTGAGATCGATGAGACATCAGAAGGCTCGTAGAAGGCAGTTTGGGTGCCTCTTAGTTTATCACATTTAGGTTGTTTTCTATTCTTTGATAACAATTGTATTTTATTTTATTTCTTGGGTTTCGCACCCGCGATTAATTCTCTGACATTTATGTCTTTTATGTTTTTTCCTTGGAGTTGGAGATAATATATAGTGAATTAGTTGTATTTCTTTAATTTTAATGGAATTTGTGTATGCAGCTTTATTGGGAATCGTTATTATAGCATAGTTTGGATTGTACATCGGGAAGTTCTACCATGGTGACTCCCGTATAGAAATGACTTCATGTGTCGCATTTCTGACCACACAGATTTCATTCTGCAATAAAAATCACAATGGTCCAGAGTGTCCACATGCGTAATACTACTTTCATGTTGGAGTCTCCAAGTAAGAATTTCCCTTGTACATCTATTTATTTGAAGTGGTAGTAGATACATCTTTATCATAAAGTATGAATTTCTAGGAATATGACATACGAAGCTGCAGAAGGCGCCCAGTCTTGGGCGCATGGTTGATTTCTAATTTTATGTTTGTGTTTTATCCGTTCGGTTTTGAGTCTGATCAGTTCTGTAATTTAAATACTTGTTTTTATTTCCACGTGTTCTAATTAATGTATCCTTTAATCTTCTCCGGTTTGTATGATGGGACTGTTTCGTAAGGCTTACGTGTGCATTTGATCACGATATGTGCACGTTCCGAGTGACATATGACCATTTTAGCCTTGCCTATGGTTTGGACCGTTACATTTATGGACAATCTACTATATTTAGTGTGAGGGTCAAATCATGCATGTATGAAGCGACATCTTTCAATAAAAATGTTTAAAGACGATATGAGTACATGCACTAAATCATTAACACACATCATTCGATTTACATCAATCGGTAATCTTAGGGACGGGGTGGTGTAATATACCACATTGAATAATCAAGAGAAAATTGTTACGATATAAGGTTGAGATTTAATGAACTTGGTAACTCGGGTTAACCATTATAGGTCAAGTGATGACAATGAGCCTAAGTAGTTTTTGGATCCATTATGCTTCAAGTAGTGCCGTCATTCTCACATTGAAGAAGAATATTAAGATATCAGGTTGAGATATAATTGGCTTTGTAAATCGAGTTAATCGTTTTAGACTAGCGTCATCATGCAAAAGTTCTAGTTCGTTACATGGGTTAGGGTACAATTTTTTTATATTTAATTACTTAGCTAGAGCTAGGATTGTCTTGAATACTAGTATTAAATGATTTCTCAAATACAAGCTATTTAACCACACATTTTCATTTTGTTGATAATATTTAAAAACATTTATATTTGAGAGATCACTTAAGATTAATATTTAAGAGCATCTTGCTAGCTTAGTTATATATACATCCGTCACAAAATGTAAGTCATTTAGTTTTTTTATATTGTCCCAAATGTAAGTCCGTTTCAAAAACCAATGAAGCATTTATCATATTTTTCTTTCTTTATCCCTCATTTATTATCTACCTATCAACTTTTTATTATTCTGCATTAATAACAGTCAAAGGTCATTTTAAACCTTTTAAATTAATGACACATAACCAATTTAATATTTTATTAATTTATACGAAAAACCTAAACGAACTTATATTTTTAGAGGCATGTAGTAATCAAAAAGACATTGACGGTAAGGCGAGTCGTTTAAAAAAAATACGACACAGGTGACGTGTTTCTACATTTTTCCTTGTCACATGTGCAGTAAGCGACAGATAATATATTTTATGTCTTAATATCAAAAAAATTCCTCCCGTAAACATTTGAAAAACACCAACCAAATTCCAGCAACCATGCAAATGCCTTGCGTCTGTTTGTATATAATGATTCATTTTATTGTGAATTAATAGCTGTTATAACATGATAGAAAATCCAAATAGAAGATTGATAATTAATAGATGCAATCTAATAGAAATAACAGAAATAAGAAGAACATATGATTTAACGTGATTTTCGGAATTGTGCCAATCACTCCACATATAGAAAAGAGATATTTTATTATGCGTTGAATTTCAGACGGATTACATACCCACATTGATTACAATAGTTGGTATTTATATGCACAATTCCCTAAACCCTAACCGCCAAAGAATCTTTGTTTTAATTGTTATAAATGCCCTCATACGTGACTCAACATCAGCAGACATCACCAGACTTGTAACCATGCAATTTCGGATGTAGAACTCAACAGATCAAAACCTCATCGCCATTGACACACGTAAGAAACTCAACAGATTTCCCAAATTTGCCTTTCACAGACTTGAATACATTTCATTCAGCTGACCATCACTCAACTGACTTCACAGATTAATTTTACCAGATTTCAAGTCACTTTGCTGATAATAGATAAACTCTACATAAACATAAAATAAAATTTAAAAAACAATTTAGTTTGCATTGTATTCAGTGGTGGAGCGAGAATTATTATCAAAGGGGTGAAATTCTAAGTAAAAGAAGTGTTTTGAAAAAATACGTAAAAATATACAGAAAAGAAAAAGTAAAATATAGCTTTTGAAAAGATATGAAATTATAAGAACGAATATAGCCTTGTCAATTTACACAACCCGCCTATTTATCAAAATTAATTTAAATATAATATCACATTTACTAAATAAAGCATTCAAAATAAATAACGGTCGGAATAGTTTAGTAAAAGAGCTTGAAAGGCATTTGCTAAATAAAATAAAATAAAATAGAGAGGATAACTTTATAAAACATGTTCAAGGGTTTTTACAAAAAAATTGGACTTTACAGAAAAGAAAAAAAAAATGAAGAAAAAAAAAACACAAAATAACAGACTTTAGTATTAAAAAAATGTATAAATAGACTTAAGTAAATTCAGAAAGGCTAAAATGTAACTTGAAAGAATAGAACTCCCATCTCTACCGAATAAAGATCAGCACTAAACTACTAAGGGTATTGGTATCAGTCTCCCTATCTGCATATTTATCCCTACACTAGGGATGAAAAATAGGGAAAAAGAAAACCCTCCTGCATCAATTCTTTATCTTCACCCTGATACGGTTGATGAAGCAGTGTCACCCCCAAATCTGGGGTGTGATCAGTAAATATCCCTACATCTTTTACACTTAGAGTATTGTGAATTTAATAGGGATAGGGATGCTGATGTAGAGTATTGTGAATTTAATTGCTGTAAAGTAGGAATATGTATTTTTTAATAGTATATCTGAAGATAGAGATAGGGTATTTGATGGGAATACCCTAAGCTAGACAGCAACTCATTTCTTAATAAAAAATATTAAAAAAAACACCCGTACGTAATCGTCGCCGCCTAGCTTTATCTTTTTTTATGAAATCATGGGGGAAGGCGCAGCACAGAGACAAAGCAAGATCTGACAAAAGTTGAAGGTTTTGTCGAAGGGAATTGAAGGTAGATATAGATGTATCCAGCCTCATAAGCGACCAGGAGCATCTTTCACCACCCATATCCCCCACCCCCTACCCCCACCCCCACCCCCACTCACTTCGAATTATTTTACTATTATTTACAGGTACGCTATACGAGAAAGACAAGGGAAATGATGTGTGAACTATAAATTTGTGTAGTGCACAAGCCACTATATGTTTGGTATCCATTGATTAAAGTGATCAAATATTTATTGTCATTGATTTCAATAAAATGTATGGTGTTGATTATGTTATGTATAATATTATGATAAAATAAATAATGGATATATCACTACTCAGAAAGATAATCGGTTCTCCCTGCATCATTGCTTTTTCTCTTTTAACCTTTTTTAAAATAAAATAAAAAGAGATTGCTTAGCCCAGTTCAAATGTTGATTTATGACGCGACGGTTGACATATATTAGAGTATTTATATAATTTTTCTTATGTAATACATTTTTATCGTATTTGAGGGATTACAATTTTAAAGTTAATTGTAGTGTATGAGAAAATATTTATGCAACAATTGTATCGTAAATTTTGTTATTTCAAAAGGTCTCCATTGTTCATACTTATAACTTTGGAAAGTATCTAAATCTTGTTATTTCAAAAGGTCTCCATTATTCATACTTATAACTTTGGAAAGTATCTAAATCTAGTGTTTGTGTATGAGTGGTGTATTTTAAGACTTTGATAGGCACAACAGTGGAAACACATATCCCATTATTCACATTATTTAATGGGTATGCAAATGGTAATGAGATAGCAAAGACATGTCAGTTTCAACAATGCGACAATGACGACGTTCAACGGCCTATATTTATTCAGGTGTATGTGCAACCGTCACTAGATGAGAAATACCCGCACAAGAAAAACAGTAGTGATACATCCACTACTCTTTTAACCATAAAATCTTACACAACACAATTAACACCATATATTCTATTAGAACTCATCACAAAAAATAATTTATCACTTTAATCAATGGGGGTGTAGTGCACATATCATTATTCCAAGAAAAATAAGTATTCAAGCGACGATACTTACCCTCAGTCAGTTTGCATCGTCTTAATTTCAGTATTAAACATATGCTCAACAAGGGCTTGAAACCGGTAGAAGACCTTCTCAACATCCAACTTAAGAATAATGGGATAGTCATAAAACCAAATATATTTGATACAATCATCAAGAAAAACAAACATGGTGTCATGATCCATAAACTGAAGCCTCGGCACTAGACCCGCAAACATCCAAATATATAATATCCAAAGGTTTAATGGAAGAAGTAAATGAAGTAATTGATAATGATAATCTATGACTCTTAGCTAATTGACAATCCGAACAAATGGAAGAGATGGAGGTTTGGGAAGGAGAATTTGGGAATGACGAAGAATCATATTACTAATGCGGGAGGTGCAATGACCAGGACAATGATGCCAATGAGAGGTGGAAGCATGAACCGCATTTGAGGAAGGAACGAATGAAGAATGATGAATCGGAGTAAAGTGAAACAATCCATCCTTTATGAAGCCTTATGAGGCCCGAGTAATCCTTCACATGGAAATAAGTTGCATGGAATTCAAAATAAATATCGTTATCACGAATAAAGCACTGCTCAGAAAGTAAATTTAAGGTGAAGAAAGGTAAGAAGAATGTTATAGAGAATAAACGAGTGAGTGGACGTGTCAATATAGGAAGTGCCTATGTGAAAATTTTCCATACCGGTACCATTGCTGACATGAACATTGTTAGGGCTAGTGTATGGAGCATGAGAGGATGAAAAGTGTTGTGGCTGAGATGTCATGTCATGCGTGGCACCAGTATTGGGTAAGTAGGTGCACAAATCATAGAAAATGCCAGCAAAATTAGAAAATGGAGGATGAAGGGTGGAGGAAGGACAAAATTGTGATCGAACATGTGCCATCAAGAAATTGACATTGCAGTTGAGGAGAAATGGACAAAATTGTGATCGAATATGTGGCCTATTTTGCCACATGATTGACATTGCAGTTGAGGAGAAATGTAGGGAGGGCGGGGACCAAGAAACTAGCCTTGACCACGGCATGGAGAGCACCGCAGCCTCGGTCGGAAAAGGGGCAAACAATGAAGTTTATAGCTGGAGCAAGGGGTAGCAGAGCAGAGGCATAAGCATAAGAAATGATCGCCGGAGTGGAGACAATGGCGGCATTATGGGTGAATAACATGGAGAATAATTCTTCTAAGGCGAGATCATGGGAGGGGCAGATACCATGGAAACAATGGCGTCATATTCGGGACCCTAGCTGGCGAGAACGTAGCTAATAACATCATCTGGTTGCTAGGGTTGACCGGCAAGGGCCAAATAGTCAATGAGACGTTTGATCGTCATAAAGTACTCAGTAGCAGAAGAGCCACCTTTACGAAAATCGGGCAATTGTGAGCGGATATGAAAGACTTTGACACAAGATTAAGAGGCGAAACAAAGTTGGAGGGCGGTCCATATGGCGGAAGTGGTGATAGCATGGCACACACGAGTGAGCACTTCTTCAGAGAGAGATGAGGTGATGGCGGTGGGAATTAAATTATCTTGCTTTGTCCAATGTCCATCGTCCATATTAAGAGATCCGTCAAGAATGAGAGGAGGAGAAAGAATCATACCGTCAACGAAGCCGAACACATCCTATCCTTTTAAATATGGGACGATTTGAGGGAACCATATGGGTAATTATTATGAGTTATCTTGATGATGTTAATGGGGTTGGAGGAGTTGATAGGGGATAAGGAGAAGCGAGAGTGGTGGTGGAGGACGGCGGGGATGAGGGGGAATCCATGGAAGGGCATGACTTTTTGTTTTGGTTTTGTGTTTGTGTGTGAAATCGATAGAGGGATAGAGGACGACACGAAAGAAGGCATAAGAAGGGGAGGATCGACGGAAGCTGACATAAGGGGATAGATTTTTGGGTCATTTTAGCCTACGGCTATAATATTATATTAAGTTAGAGAGAAGAAAATAATATTGTGTATTCTTGATTGATTGAATTGTACAATGAAGAAGGAAGTATATCGGATACGAGTGACTTAGCGAGCTTAAACAATTAGCTCGACTCGGTTAAATAAGGATGTAATGGTATGTTGGGTAGGTAGTAGTGAGAGGTTGTAGTATGGTGGGTTTGCACGACAAGTGATGGTAGGGTGATGATGCGTACAAATGCTACCGCCACCTTTGGATCCTAGAAATAGCCTATCTGACCCTTCGGACTAGATAAAGATCCACGACCACGGCATCGGCGGTGAAAGCCAATCAAGTCAAGGTCGCTACTGTCGAACCCCGCCCAGAACGCTGCTGGACCAGGGGGCCCACCTGCGACCTTGGACAAAGGTCCTTGAGAGGCGCACAAGACTTGATGAGAAGTAGCAAAGAGCAAGAGCAAGGCCAGACAACAACGCCGTCGACCTATGTGATCCTAAGAGGCCGCCGCCGAGATATTCTACCCACTTGCAGTCCAGATATTTAAGTTTACTTAGCTATTAAGTTTACTTAATGACTAAGCTGTCATATAACACCTGTCCCTTACTTAGCTCCTAAGCTTCCTCCTCCTATAAAAGGAAGGCTTGTGTAACCTGAAAGACACATTCTAATAGAAAGCAGGCCAAAGTTCTGCATAAACACCATCTCTCAAATACTCCTCATATCGCCGCCGTGCACCACCGGCCACCATCCATATAATCACCAACTAATAAGCCAGATATCCATAAATCATACACCGCCAAGCCCTCATGATGATTTCCACCTCGTCAGTTGGCTCCGTTACCTGGAACACGTGATAATACGTTTTGCAATCCCAGGCGTGAAATCGTCCAAAGGTGCTAGCATACAGCAGATCGAAGGGATATCACCTCCGTTGGTCCAAAAGGTCTGGCTGTATCCTTCGTATGCGCTCACCTCGAAAGAAAAAGATAATCCTATCACAAAAACCCCCAAACCGCCTCAGTCTTCTTCCCATAGTGAAGAGTACAGTCAAAAGGTGACCATTTTTTACCTCAATAGCATATATGCCGACTTGCCAGAAAACCCCCCACTAATATAAAGAACACTACTGAAAAAGAGCCACTTTTCTAGGGTCATTCGCATTTAAGTCATCACCGCTTCTCCCTTGAAAACCATATTTCCCGACGTCATGTCACCCGATCTGTCACTATCCAAAAGATCTGAGATCCACGAAAGCCAAAACGAACTTCAAACCAAATCAGTTCGCTGACTCAGCAATGGCAGGAAGTAAGGGACATCTAATACCCCAAACCCCTGCAAAAAGGGGCACGCAGTATCAAGCTCGCGGGGAGGCTGTGGGAGAGACACTCGACAATCTTCCCGTTGAGGGCGAAGGGTCGCAGAGAGGGGCCCTAGCCCCTAGAGACGCCCGGAATGTCATCATTCAAAAAACTAAATCAAAGGAGGCTATCGCTGCTCTGGATGGGGCTCGCAAGGAGCCGGCCAGGTCGCAGCAAAGCCGAAGGTCGACCCCAGAAATGGGGCCCGGGTTCCAAAAGGATCCTGAGATCGCAGAAATGAAGGAATATGCGAGGTACGCCGAAACAATGTACCTCACCAACTCTCGCCTGGTGGCAAAGGGTCAAGCCCCAATGATGATCCGACCCCCAAATCCTCCTAGAAACGAAACAACCCCAGCAGCCCTAAACAGAGGTCGTCAGAGTCAGATCTAGGGGAATGAGGTCGAGGAGAGCGTTCACTCATCGGGTCTCAAAGGACAGAGAAAAGAAATCGCACAAGCCTCAGTCTCACCTGGTCGCGATAATCAGAAAGGAAAGACGGTAGAGAGAGGATCAGCTTTGAAAAGGTTAGGTGTGAAGGACGGGGCCTCGGCCTTAAGTCGTCTCAACCTTCTAGAGAGAATTACCTCTGCAGACAAGAGGAAAAGAAACGCGCAGGGGCCTTTCGCATGATTATAAGGGAAAAAGAGCCCGTCAAGAGGAATCACAGGATCACGCGGAATCGGAACGCAGGTTGGAGCGAGCTGATGCACAAACCCTGTCACGACCCAAGTTTCACCCCTTCTTGGCTGAACAGATGGAGATAATGAAGAAAGAGCTCGTAGAGCTGAAAAAGTCG
Organism: Gentiana macrophylla; assembly: GCA_026214975.1. Lineage (NCBI taxonomy): Eukaryota > Viridiplantae > Streptophyta > Magnoliopsida > Gentianales > Gentianaceae > Gentiana > Gentiana macrophylla. The sequence continues at coordinate 106,463,216 of CM047812.1, read as the reverse complement.
AGGCCTGCTGAAAAAGCCGCCCCACTCTCAGGGATCGACGTGCTCGCCAAAAGAATCACCGAAACATTGCACACTAGCAAGGAAAAGGTTAGCTACCCTAGTTATAATTATTACAACGGGAACTCTTGTCCGAACGACTGGCTCACCGCCTTCCAAGGCCGCATTACCTTAGCAACTCAAAATAAGTCCGCCTGGTGCATCGCCTTAGTCGGTAGCATGCAGGACAGAGCTGCTTCCTAGGTTCACGGACTCCTTCGTGGCTCAGTTGAAAGTTAGGAAGATCTATTTGAAAAGTTCGTCAAAGAGTTCGAGTCGGCGAGTAGGCCGAAGAAGACGATTGAGGACCTGTACGAGGTTCGCATGGGAGGACATGAGTCCGGAAAAGAATATTATGAGCGGTTCATCAGAGTGTATGATCAAACTAGAAATATCCCCGACGATGCATTCATAACGCGTTTCCTCACCGGAATCGCCAAAGGTCCGATGAAAACAGAATTTAACCTATGACCCCCTAAAGCTGGCCTAAGGGAAATGTTAGAAAGGGCCAGAATGATGGGAGTAAGCGAAGCACCATCTTCTGGGAAAGCAAAACCTAAACCGGAACAGCATTCTCAGAATGAAGATCGCGGGGACGACCGCAAGAAAGAAAAGGGCAGGGACGCGAATCATGATCGTGAGCCCAAGCGACCGTAAAAATTTAGCGAGGATAAATTCACCCCGCTCAACACGAAAGCATCCCAGATACTATTTGAAATCCGCGAACACTTTGATAAACCCAAACCTATGAGGGGCGATCCCGAAATTCGTGATAAATCAAAGTACTGTGACTATCATAAGGATCACGGTCATATTACTGATGAATGTTTCACCTTGAGGAGGGAAATAGAGAGGTTAATCCGTGAAGGACCAGCGACTAAGTACAAACATGAGGGAAACACCGGCCCCAACCAGGGGCGCCAACCCCGAGTTTATCAAAAAGAGGTTCAAGTTATCCACGGAAACATCCCCAGCAATAGTCAACTGAAATCACAGATCCACCAAATCAACACGGGCGGTTTTGAAAAACAGAAAGTGTTGGGGGAAAACGAGAAATGAATCATGTTCACTGTCGACGGCCCTATGGAAATACCCCTCATCCTAAAAGTTGGGGTTAACGACAAGCATGGCGTCAACAGAGTGATGGTCGACACTGGGGCTGGCCGCGATGTCATTTATTTCGACTGTTTGAAACAAATCGGATTCAGAGAAGCCAAATTATAAAACCCTACCTCGGAGTGCTCGAGGATTTTACTAACGATACAGTACGGGTCAAAAGCACAATCGACCTCAATATCACTTTGGGCGACTACGAGCCCTGTCGAACTGAGGTAGTCACTTTCTTAGTCATCGACCTCCCCTCATACTATAACATGATCTTGGGGATTCCGGCCATGAGAAAGTTTCAAATGGTGGCGTCTGTTCCACACCAACGGGTCAAGTTCCACGTAGGAGATAAGATTGGGGTCGCCACTAGCCGACCCGGATTTTTTCTTGAATATATGACCAAGAACAGGGCTGATTCCAAACGACCCAGAGTGGAAGGATTCAATATAGCTACGAGCCAGATCGCCACGGTAAAAAAAGTCCTAGACGGGACCGTAAAGGTTGAAACACTGCAAATCCGAGATCAACCCGACTTCACGGCCGAAGACGAGCTGGTCGAGGTCATCATAAATAACAGATACCCCGATCAGAAGGTAAAGATAGGGTCGCGAACGACCGAGAAAGAAAGGGAGGGATTGGTCGAGCTTTTGAAAGAAAACATGGACGCTTTCGCCTGGGAGGTAACCAATATGAGAGGTGTGGATTCGGAGGTCGCATTACACTATCTAAGCGTCGACCCCAACTTCCGGCCGATCCAACAAAAAGCGCGCCAATTCTCCACAGAAAATGAGGTCGCGATAAAAAGTGAAGTCAAAAAACTTTTAGCAGCGGGCATAATCAAGGAGCTTCAGTACCCCACTTGGTTAGCAAACGTAGTAATAGTGAAAAAACACAACGGCAAATGGCGGATGTGTGTCGACTTCACTGATTTGAACAAAGCCTGCCCCAAAGATCATTATGCATTTCCACGAATCGATAAAATGGTAGATGGAATCGCAGGTTTTGAAACACTGAGTTTTCTGGACGCCTATTCAGGATATCACCAAGTCAAGATGGCAGACGATGACAAAGAGATGACTGCCATTAGGGCCACCGAGGGACTCTACTACTATGAAATGATGCCATTTGGTCTCAAGAATGCAGGCTCAACGTACCAAAGGATGGTGAACCGAGTTTTTAGCTCATAAATAGGCAAGAACATGGAGGCTTATATCGATGATATGGTCGTGAAATCAAGTCGCCAGGATCACCTGGTGGACCTTCGCGAAACCTTCACAAATGTAAGAAAGCACTCAATGAAGCTAAACCCCGCAAAATGCACTTTCGGGGTCTAGGCAGGAAAATTTTTGGGCTTCATGGTGAGTCAGAGAAGGATCGAAGCAAACCCTGAGAAAATTGAAGCTCTGATAAACATGAGCTAGCCGATAAGCTTCAAAGAGGTACAAAGGCTAAATGGAAGGATAACAGCCCTGGGAAGATGACATGGCATTTTCTAGTGCTAATACCAGTCCTTAACCGACAGTGTATCGGGTCAAACTGTAGTGCTAGTATGGTGAGTCAGAGTATCGTATCCTCGAGGAACTTTGTAATTCTTCTAAGTGTGGTTAAACACCAAAGAGTCATTATTAACTCGATCTAAACCGCAATTTTATAACACAGATCACTACTATTCTAGTCAACATAAAATAAATACGTAATTTAAAAGTTATTCTAATATAATATATATAGATATATAAATATATATAGATGTGCATAAGTTGCAAAGTATATATATAGATATAAATATATAGATGCCAAATATATTATTAGAGAACTAGCCAAAGTTTATATAATTGATTTATACGATCTTTTGATGAATGGAATGTGCTCGATCTTTAGGTTCAATTGAGTAAATGAAACGGTGCACTCTAAGGTTAACAATTCCTCCTCACATCAGCGTGTGAAATTGTCATATGTCCATTGTCATCACCCAAAATCCACAATCTATTACGGTTTTTCGAATGGTCCGAGTACGATTCTACCTTTGAATAAAAGGAGTCATTCCGTTCGTCAAACGGTCAATTTTATTTAAAGGCTCCGGTTGTCAAGGCCGGGCGATTCAACTTTCCGGTTTAAGTTTCAATTAAAGCGATGAATTTAACATTAAATGCGATCTTGAGTACAAATTTTAATAAGATTCATCTTTTAGAACAAATCGCCCCGGGTAGAAAGCGGGTTCCGTTGTCACGTTTTCACTCGGCCAATTTTACCCTCCGGTTTGTCTATTAACGAGTTCATAACTTAATTACGAGGTGTCAATTCATAATTAGATTATGAATTCTTTCAAGTCAAACTTTATCAATAGAAAAAGATTCAATTAACTCAATTTTATTCAATTTTACTTGAGACAACATTCCTTTACCGAAAGATCGAAATAAAACGATTACATAACTTTGGCTAGTTATTAGATTTAGCCTACTAACATTATACGAAAATAAAGCAGACAAAACAAACATAAATACTTTAGAAATTTTACCCGATTACAACGATTGAATCGAAGTGTTCGTATTCTTCCGGATGCTACAACAACTTCAACAACATTGATCTTCCGATAATTTCTCGAGCATTATAACGATACTACTTTATTTATGGCATAAGGCCTATATATATACATACTACTACTACTAAAGAGAGGTGAAGAAAATATATTTGGTACCTCTTTATGTGCACAAAGGTTCGCTCTATTTATAGGCATATTTTCCCAAGCCGGATCGATCCGAGAAAGGGCGGATCGATCCGGGAATAAAAATATTATCCCAGGATATTCTCTGCGCAGGCCACATGCTGGTCTAATCATGATGTTTTCGGATCGATCCGAGGTAAATCGGATCGATCCGGATAGATTTTTTCCAATCTTAATCCGAAACTTGATAAAATCATAACTTGAGCTCTGGATCTCCAAATGACATAATTCAAGATCGTTGGAAAGATCTTGAGAAGATCTACAACTTCCATGAAGACTTCTTTTTCAGAAAATGCCTTTTGATGGGCCATTTGTTCGTCGAAAATATAACTCGATCTGGCGTCACGAACCATCGATCCACTTGAACTTTAAATCTCGTGGCACTTCCTTTATTCCTTCAAAAGATATGATTTTACTCCACAAAATGTCATCACTCGGGGTCTTGGTTTACCTAAGGTCTCAGAAATACCAAAAATACCCACGTGAATCGACACGACACTCCGGTTATTAACCCGGTACAAAATTTATAACTTTTATCATTTTTACTAGATTTTTATAGTATTTAGATTTATTCATAGCTATTAATATTTTATAAGATTATCTCATTATAATTACTTATATTTTATATAAAAATAGTCGATAACGTATATAAAACATCGTAATTTTTATCATATAAATGTTATACATCAACTACTCCCCACTTAGCTCTTTGATCGTCATAAAGCAAAATAAGCGATAATATATAAAAATTACGATAAAAATAATATAAGTGGTAGATTATATTTCAAATTAGTAAAATATCATTTCAATATTATAACCATATTAATTATATCTTTCTTAGAAATTAATAAGATAAAAAGTGTAGATAACTTTGATAAATTATTTATCAACTATTATTCAAATGAAATTTCACAAAATCTACTCAATAAATATAATTAAAATTCTAGAATTATTTTCCTATCTTAACTTGTATGAAATATTTGGAATCACGAGACTAAGTCAAGTAATTGACAAAATGGTTTATACTTTTAGGATGAGACATTGGTTAATCGAAAAGATAGAAAATGAAATCAAAAAGAGAAGAGGCAAGTCGTGCGTGCTTTACACCTTCACGTTTGATCAAAAACAGTTTGATTAATAATATCTCCTTTCCAACTATTTTTCAGATTTTCTCTCTTTTTTTCAATATTAAGAACTAAAAGCGTGAGTGTGTGTAGAAAATCAAATTTACAAGCATTGCTTCATCAAGATTGATCGGAGTAATACTCTTTCGATCTAAAATTACGAGTCCGGTTTCTTTAAACTCGTAATCATTCTTGAGATCTTATGATTCGAATTTTTATCGGGAGCTTTATACCTCATGTAGTGATATAGGGCGTTTAGATAACACCCTCTGCACTCAAATCATTGGAAGCTACTACCGATATCACATCGATCAAAGATAAGGAAGATACACAGTATTCGATTAATTCTCTGTAAATATGGTGCTTCGTTCTTATATATATCTTTTTTTTTTTTTTTTTTTTTTTTTTCACCTCGGCAAGATACACCATCCTTAGCTTCACATATATCATCTCCTTTCATAAAGATGCGTATAAACTCGTGGGATTTTTAGGAAATGTAGACCAAAATAAGCCAAGGGTCGGTTATGATCAAAAATGGCTATTTCGTGAGAGTCTTGATCACTCTAATCAAGGTTGAGGTAATTTTTGTGGTGTCAAAAATCTCATCATTCTAATCCGATTCCATATTCATATTTCGTTTTACAAAGAAAATTATTCTAAAAATTCATTATAAATATAAGTATATTTGCTAAAATTTCATATGAAACTTACTTGATAATATTTATGTATAGTTACATATACTTAAAATCTTATAAAGATCTAAAATTGACATATATAATATACTTATAATATATCTAATTTACTTTACTTAATTAAAATCTATTCTTACCAATTTATATTGTTTTTATTCATACTAATTATATATTATCTAATTATTTTGTTCCAAGAAAAATTAAACTAAGTATTGAGCAATTAAGTATAAATTTATATAAGAAAATTTAATTTTTATTTACTAACTTACTTCCACTCCCACTTACGAAATGACATCGTCTCCGATGTTGATTGAGTAAATAAAAGTTAGTTTGAAAATAAAATTAAAATTTTACATAATTTTGATTGATTTTTATTATATATATATATATATATATATATATATATATATATATATATATATATATATATATATATATATATATATATATTTTTTTATTTAAAAACAAACATATATTATTTTGATTAAAGAAAATGACATATATATTAAACACTATTACAAACTATAAATAAAAGTAACAAACAACAAAAAAACGATTAAACAACTAATTTAAACAACTACCAACTTAACAACATAACTTCTAACGATTATCAAACCGTAGATGAACATCCGTGAGTATCCACCGGAAGTAATCTAATCGAGAATCACGAGATGGAAAAATCTCAAATCGATTAGCCAACTCCGCACGTGATTCGATTGGATACAAAGGTGAGAGATAACCAGGCAAATGGTAGCGGTCTTCCCCTATTACGTCTTTCTCTTTGCAAAATTAATTGCGATCTTAAAAATCAAAACTCCCCAATCAATGTATGCTCCTACGGTTAATGCATACAACAAAGCACATTTCATCATCCGTAACCCCATAAAAATCTCTAGTTGGATAGATCCGAAATTAATGAAGCGTTTCCACGCCTAAATGAGGGTAAAGCCGAGTTGAAGAATCATAGTTATGATCAAACAACGGAAATCTGAATGAAAGGCTTCTGCAGATCGATTTACAACATTATACGCATCTCCAAGTTCCCAAAGAAACTCGAAGTGTGGGTTTCGATCAAAAGTACATGGTGGGATTTGATAGATTTGATTTATGATGATCGTGTGAAAATGAAATAACGATTCCCCTAATCGTAATAAGTTGAGGCGAGGCTACATGTCGTTATCTGAGTGAGAGGCGCAAAGAAATCTCTAACAATCGAAATGTTTATTCGACCTGCAGGAGTCCTTATCAACTTTTTCCACCCGCAACCTCGGATTAGATTACGTCCCCACCGATCAATTTTTTGATGTTTAAGCCTTTCTCCATCGAATAGGAGAACGGACGAAATTTAGATGTCTCGGGGCGTTATTATGAAAGCAAGAGGCATGCCGCCGGGAACCACACCATCAGCGTATGTGGTTCATAACTATTAACCGAGGAGAGGATCGGTTAGACATTTACGATCTGAGACTAAAAATAGAAGGAAGGAAGAATGAGCAAAGTTTATGGTTGTTGCTCTTTCCTTTTATAGAAATATATCTATCAAGCAAAAGTAGAAAAGATCTCTTTTGCGCGCGTTTTACTTGCGGATCGATCCGAGAAAGGGCGGATCGATCCGGCCTCGAGCTAAATGTCTTTGTCAGGTCGGTACACTCACATCGGATCGATCCGGTGAAAATCCGGATCGATCCGAACATTACTTGTTCACGGACGAGTTGATTTTGCTTGAAAAATGCCTAGTTTTTTCTAGGGGACAAGTTTTCTTCCTATTTTTTTGTTCATTTTCATTTTATTATAACGATAAATTTTACTACACAATGCGTAATACCATAACATGCAATGAAAACATGAAAAATAAAAATAAAATCCTACCAAAATCAAAATAACCTAAAATTTTACGATAACGAAATTGTATGAAAAATAAAATGTTTCAATGTCAAAAATCATAGAATGTTTAAAATTACTCCTCTTCATCACTCATCTCGACGTGGCTTGAACTTGGCATAGCTTGATAACGGGTCGATTCTTGGGATGGATCTTGAAAATAAGTGGACATCCGTACCGAGCTATCTAGTCCCATCGAGCTCATTTCTCTCGTAATATCGGAAAAAAGTGCTTCCCATCCCGTCGTGGTATGGCCAAATGATCCAGATCCAGCCCGTTCGGATGTCGCGGTTTGCCGTAGTACTGTCGAAAAATCCCTACACCACTAGTTTGAAATCCAAAAGAATGTGGCATTTGTTGGAAGTCCGAGCGAGGTGGCATCGGTGGAATGAAATCGGGCAAGGTATAAGGTTTGGGTTTGGCATTGCGAATATCCATCTCGGCATAGGTAGGGTTCTGCAAAGTATATTCATTTGATATAAACCTCGTATGCCTTGGCGTAAATCTTGAGACCATAATTTATTCCTTTCATAAAAAACAGCCATATTGGCATTAGCACGATGAACATCATAGGCCATGGATTGAAACATGTCGTAAGTGATGGTATTCGGAAGTTGAGTTTGAGTTTGACCGGATGAAGGAGGGACAAAGATGGATGGAGTAAGTGAGGTCGTTGACGGTTAGGGTCCAAAAGTTTATTCTTCCTGCCGCCTAAGTGGTAAACTAGGACCTATAAGTGTGTCATCCACCATCATCAAATTATCATTTGGGAGCTCACGGACTCTATCTGGCGACACAGGGAAAGAATAAAACATGGAAAAGGCATGTGGATTGCCGGGTCTAGCATTCAGGGGCAAATTCCTTGGCCGCCCACACATTACTCGCTACATCCACGAGTATATCATTGACCATAGCCCAAGCAATACACAAATCCTCTTTACCAAAAGATGTAAAATGTCGAGTAGGGTAAAGAGTGTGACTAATAAAACGTTTAATGGCTCTCATATCCCTTATACATTTTCCATAAGAAAACCTGTTTTCATGCCAGACGGCAGTGGGATCTAACTCATTCTGGGCTAGTGAAACAATATAATCAAAGTCTGCAGGCTCATCCAAATTCCAAACTGTATAATAGTCCTCATTCTCTGGTATATCAGGGATACCATAAATAGCATTTATAATGTGAGGAGTAAACGGCACTGTCCTAGTTCTTAGGTTGACAGAAGTTAACTCACCATCTTCTGTAGCATTATGAGTTGCTACCAAAGAATAAAATTCAGCTACTAAGGTGGTGTTAATTTCTCCCGACCTTAAAGCGGCTAATTCCAACCAATGTCGCCTTTCAAAAATCTCTTTTACCTCCTTCCAAATCCTTAAAATCCAAACCCTCTCGATTGCAACTAAACACTTTCCAAATTTATTTTTCAATGCTTTCTTAGTTTGCAATGAGACGCGGTTCTTTCAAAACTAACCGCCAATTCTTCTTCATTAAAGGTCTAGTTTAAACGATTGAAATTTGGGTTGGGATATTAGGTTTACGTTTTTACTAGCTTTTGATGATTCGCCATTCTACGATATTGACACAATAACAAAACAACACAAAACAACACAAATGAGTTACACAAAATTTTGGAATTAAATAAAGACTTGCTTAAAAACGAAATTAAGAAAATAAGTGACTACAATGTTACCTTACAAAGCTTAAAAAGTTGAAATTTGGCGGAAAAGATGGAAATTTACCGGAATAAAAGTTGAAGCTACCTTGAAAAAAATTCTTCAATTTAAATGCAACTTTGAAGAGAGGAATGGAAAATGAGAAAAGTATAAGAGGTGGGGTAGTTTAATGGTGATGTTGTGTGATGATTTGAAGAAAAATTCAATTGAGGGGAAAAGGGAGGCGCGGCTTGTTTTTAGAAAAATGGAAGAAGAAAGAAGAAAGGAAGATCCCGTTCTTTTTAGGTTTTTAGCTTCGGATCGATCCAGGGTTTAGTCGGATCGATCCGACCACTTTTTTTTTTTTTTTTTTTTTTTTTTAAAAAACTAAAAAAATATTTTTGGTATGATAATCCTCAATTATATCATATAAATCATATATATGATAAAAATAAGTTTTATCATAAAATTTTTGAAGTCTTAAAATTAAAATAAACAAAAACTTAATCTAATTCTACTCCCACCATTCTTAAATCTTCAAGATTTCTATAATAACGGTCCATTAACCTAATCTTAAGAAATGAGGCGTTCGAATTTTCTCTTTGATCTCCATCGGGATTTTCGGATAACCACCTAATCGTTCCTTCTTAACAACATTCAAACACTCATCCCGGGATTTGGTTGTGCTTTCCTACATTTCCTTCATGCTCACTTTTTCCACAAACTTCTACACCTTCTTAAAAACTTTGCCCTTCTCTTTATCGAACTTCTCGATTTTCCATTACATAGTTCTTTCCATCGATCTCTCTCAACAATTGCTTGTTTTTCTCAAAAACCGAAGCTTCTATTTTAAACGCGACATCTTTATCCAAGCCTAATTTCAAAAGCAATATAAAAATTCCTATTCTATCTAAAAAGGCATCCAGGTTCTTTTACGCCTATCCGGTAAAAAGACGAAACTAATTTAAACATAAATCAAAACGCGAGAAAAGTAGAGTAAAGATAGATAGCACCTGGTATTCGGTGAATTTAGTTCCTCTACTTTTCGGTTTCTTGATTTCTCTGCTTTTACTTTGTCGGAGGATCGCTTAGTAGCATTATTTCTTCTTTTAGTGCGGTTCCTTCTCCTTCCACAAATAACTTTACTCTATGGCCATTGGCTATAAAAGTTGTATTTCCATCGATTAGTTCAACGACTCAGGATTTGTAAACTCTAGTTACTTTAAATGGACTGTCCATCTTGATTTAAGCTTTCCGGAAATAACTTTAAACGTGAATTGTACAAGAGTACTCGATCACCTACATGGAACTCACGCCATAGATTCTCTTATCGTGAAAAGATTTCGTGCGTTCTTGTAGATTCGAGCGTTTTCATAAGAATCGAGACGAATTCTTCTAGTTACATCAATTGAAGCAATCTATGATCACCGACCTTAGGATCGAAATTCAAAATTTAATAGCCCGAAGGCTCGGTGTTCTAACTCAACCTGGAGATGACAAGACTTACCAAAACTAACTTATAGGAGAACAACCAATTGGTGTTTTAAAAGTCGTTCTATCGCCCATAATGCATCGTCTAGTTTAAGCGCTTGATTTTTACGATTTGAATCAACTGTTTTTTCTACGATTCTTTTAATCTCTCTATTAGACACCTCTGCACGACCACCGGTTTGCGGATGATGATAGGCGTTCTAACTTATCGTTACACCATATTTTCAATTATCTTGGTAAATGGTCTATTACAAAAGTGTGAACCTCTATCACTAATGATAGCCCTTGGAATGCCATATCTAGTGAATATGTTCTTTTAAGGAATCGTATGACAACTTTGGTATCATTAGTGGGAAGAGCTTCAAATTTTACCCCCATTTCAAACATAATCTACCATTACTAGAATAAATCTTTTTCCAAAAGATATAGGGAATGGTCCCATGAAATCTATACCCCAAACATCAAATAACTCACATTCTAAAATAGGTTGCATAGGCATTTCATGTTTTTAGATACATTTCCCCATTTTGACAAGATTCACAAGATTTGACATACTTATAAGCATCTCTATATAGCGTAGGCCAATAAAAACCTCATTGTAAAACTTTAAAAGCGCTTTTCCAACCTCCATGATGACCTCTCGCCTCACGATCATGACAAAATGATAAAATACTTAAAATTTCATTATCAGGCACACACTTTCTGATTATCCCATCCGAACATTTACGGAAAAGGTCTGGTTCCTCCCAGTAATAGAATTTTAAGTCATAAAAGAATTTCTTCTTCTGCTGCCAAGTCCAATGAGACGGAATATAATCACAGGTTAAGTAATTAATGATATCTCCAAACCAGGGTGACATTTCCTTAGAAGGAATTCTATTCTTTAATAACTGCATGGTTGAAGGAGTATCTATTCTAAACAGTTGTTCATCAGGAAATGAATCTTTAATTTCTATTCCTTTCTCAACATCATTTTCCATTCTACTTAGATGATCTGCTACTACATTCTCACTTCCTTTTTTATCTTTAATTTCAATATCAAATTCTTGAAGTAAGAGAATCCATCTAAGAAGACGAGGTTTAGCATCTTTCTTACTTAGTAAATACTTCAAAGTCAATGGTCTCAGTATAAATTATTACCTTAGAACCAACAATATACGATCTAAACTTATCTAAGGCAAAAATTACAATATGAACAGCTTCTTTTACGTAGTTGTATAGTTCAGTTGAGTCATAGATTAATGTATGAGATGCATAGTAAATAGCTTTGAGAATTTTGTTATATCTTTGACCTAAAACTGCTCCTACAGCTAAATCACTGGCATCACACATAATCTCAAATGGCAAATTCCAATCTGGTGCTACTAGCACTGGTGCAGTAGTCAATCTCGCTTTTAAGGTCCGAAAAGCTTCTTTACATTTACTATCGAAGTTAAAAGGTACTTCCTTTTCAAGCAAATGACTTAGAGGCTTTGCTATCTTTGAAAAATCTGCAATAAATCTCCTATAAAATCTTGCATGTCCAAGAAATCCTCTTAGAGTCCTTAGATTAACGGTGGTGGTAATTTTCAATTACTTCAACCTTAGCTTTATCAACTTCAATTCTATTTCGAGATTCTATGGCCTAGACAATTCCTTCCGATACCATTAAATGACATTTTTCCCAATTTAAAACTAAATTGGTATCCTCATGACGTTGTAACACTCTTTCTAAGTCGATAAACATTTACCAAAAGAATCTCCGTAAACACTAAAGTCGTCCATAAAAATTTCTCAACCATATCGGAAAATATAGCCATCATGCATCTTTGAAACGTGGCGAGAGCATTACATAAACCAAGCGGCATTCTTTTATACGCAAAAAGTTCCATAAGGACAAGTGAAAGTAGTCTTTTCCTATCTCCTGCTTTGCAATGAAAATCAGAAATAACTTTGAATAACCATCTAAGAAACAAAGAATATTTATGACCACTTAAACGTTCCAACATTTGAACTATGAATGGCGGTGGATGATGATCTTTCTTAGTATGATCATTCGGTTTCCTAAAATCAATGCACATTCGATAACTGTAATTTCTCTTGTTGGAATCCATTCATTCCTATCATTCTCTTTCACCGTGAAACCTCTTTTCTTTGGTACAACTTGAGTTGGACTAACCCATTCACTATCTGATATGGGGAAAATTATTCCCATTTCTAATAGCTTAATGACCTCTTTCTTAACAATTAGCTGCAAATTCGGGTTGAGGCGGCGTTGCGGTTGAATACAAGGCTTAGCATCTTCCTTCAGAATTATCTTATGAACGCAAATCTCAGGGCTAATACCTCGAATATCAAAGAATCGTCCATCCAAAAGCTTTCTTATGCTTTTTCAACATTCTAAGTAATTGATCTTCTTGTTGCTCAGTTAAAGTTGATGAAATAATAATCGGTAATAGATTATCAGTTTCTAGAAAAGCATATTTCAGATTTAAAGGTAACGGTTTCAATTCCAGATTCTTCGGCGGATCTTCTATTGACGATTTAAGAACTGGTCCTTCTAGTTCTAATTCCAAGTACTTATGCCATGGTGGTTTAAAGGTAAAACTTTCTGTATCTAAAGAAAGAATTATCTCTTTCATTTCAATGTCTTCCTCATCTTCTTTATAGATAGACAGAGTTAAGCATTCTTCTAATCTGTCTTCAAAAGTTGGTAACTGATTATCGTGATGTAGAATGAATATCTTCTATAAAAGAACATGATTACGATGATGCATGATTCATAGCTTTGAAAATATTGAAAGTAACCGTCTTTCATTGACTCTTAAGATTAATTCTCCTTTCCGAACATCGATTAAAGTTCTTCCTGTAGCTAGAAATGGACGACCTAGAATAAGAGGTCTTTGAATAACCATCTTCCATTTCCATAACTACAAAGTCTCTTGGAAAATAGAATGTCTACTTTAACCAATATGTCCTTAATAATTCCTTTAGGGTACTTAATCGATCTATCTGCCATTTGCAGAGTCATTTCAGTCGTAGTAAGCTTTCCTATGCCTAGCTTTTTATAATCCTCATAAGACATTAGATTTATACTTGCTCTAGATCACATAAGACCTTCTTAAACAGGAAATCCTCCAATTTCACACGGAATGGTAAAACTACCAGGATCTTTCAGTTTAGGTGGTAACTTATGCTGCAGAATTGCGGAACATTCTTCATTTAGGCATATATTCTCATATTCCTCTAATTTTTTCTTGTTTGACAGAATTTCTTTCAGAAATTTTCCATAAGGTATATTAATCAGAGCTTCAATAACAGGGATATTAACTTGAATATGACGAAAAGTGTCAAGGAAACGAGCATACTTCTTATCAGTTTTTGCCTTTTTGATTTGATCTTTAGGAGGTAAGGTAAAGATTCTAGATCTATGACCTTTGGCTCCTTTGTCGCTTTCTTTTTCCTTTTCCTTAAACCTTTGAGTATTATTCGATCGCCATGTTTCGAGCTCTTGAATTTTTCTTTTAAATTGTTCCCTCTGAATCAATCTCTACTTCAGATTCCTTCATTTCTTCCTGTTTTTCATCCTTGTTTTCATTATCTTCCATTCTAACATGTTCCTTAAATAAAGTCCTTAAATCTTTATCCATGGGATCTTTCAGAATCTTAGGGATTTTTACCCAATTTTCCCTTTCACTTTCAGTTCGAACTTTTATTTCTTTTCAAGAAATTTTCTATAATTTCTTCTTCCTCATCTCAGAAATTCAAGTTCATCTTTAGTTTTATCATTCTTACCATCTAAGTCATCTTCTACTTCATTATTCCCAAAGTTTTCAACTCCATTACTTCCACTTGAGCTTCCTACTTCTAAGAACTACAACATTTACCTCTCTTGGGTTCCTTTCGGTGTTACTTGGTAATCCTCCTGGGAGTCTCTTTGTTATTACGTTCACCTTCCCTACTCAAATGATCTTCCATATTTCTTAATGAGGCTTCTATCGTTCTCATCCTGGTATCATGTCCACTCATAGATGTTTTCATTGAACTCATGTCCTTAGTGATTTGTACCAATAGAAGTCACCATCGTTTCTATATTTTTAGCTTGAGTGAGATACTACACCCATCATATTTTCCATTAGTTTTTCCCATTTTTCAACTCCTTCAGCAGTGAGTTGAACTTTGAGTTATGGTATACTTTGAGTGGTATGTTGAGGATAGGATCTAGGTAATGATTGTAAATTCGATTAGACGTGTTTTCTTGATAAACTTGATTATTATTCATGTTCCTATATGGAACTCGATACGGCGGTTGTCCTTGCTTACTAGGGTTTTCGGACCATCGATAAGTAGGGTGATCTCTTCTAATAGCATTAAACGAGTTTGAGTAAGCATTGTTTAAATTCTATCTTTCTTTGAAGAAAACTCACCTCTCTCTTGAGTATCCTGTTGGTTCTTCAATCCTCGATGGCATATTATCCTGATTCGAGTATTCGGTTGGTGTACTATTTTACGAACTTTGGTTCTTATTCATTGTAAACCATCAAATTTCCTACTCAAATTTTCTAAATGTGCTAGAACTTCCGTATTAGGCGTACATTCTCCTCGCAAAAAAGCTACTTTTCCGGTGCTAGAACCGGTTTCCCACATTCTGTTATTTTTGGAAATCTTTTCTATAGCATCGTAAATGCTTGAGCTTCACTCATCATTAACGAACCACCACATGCATGATCTACATCAAGACGTGAATCTTTTCTTAATTTACGACGAAGAGTTGAATTTGCATATCTAAGGAATAACCATGGTCGGGACAAGCTCTTAACAATTTTTAAATCTTTCCTGGCATTCCCGAGCGTTTCTTGAGATCCTTGTCTAAAGTTAGCAACCTCGACTTTTAATTCCAAATTCCGTCCAGAGTGAAATATTGTTTGAAATTCAGTTTGAATCTCCTCCCAACTAGTAAGTGAATGATGTGGAAGAGACATAAACCAATCTCGGCTCGTCCTTTTAGAAAAAGGAAACATAGTCATCCTTGTTAATTCCTTGTGAGCACCTTGACTTTTGGTCAGTATTGCATAGTTCTTCAAAAGATAGAGATGATGATGCGGATCTTCATCATCTTCTCTAGAATTGGGCTCTTGCGTCAATTAAACCAAAAGATGAGATTTAATCTCAAAATTATTCGCTTCCTTCATTAGGTAAAAGTATGGGATTATTAGTCCGATTTCTTCTTATGGTTTGGTCACGAATAGGCCTTGGGTTTCTTGGGTTGTTACGATTATTCGGTTCCGATTTTGATTATTTCTATTATTATTATTATTTTGATTATTAAGGTTAACGGGGTTTTGTCCATGCCCTGTAGCATGTTCCACCTTTGTTCGGTGTTTCATCACCGATTTCACCATTCTCGTATTTACTGTTTGAAGATGATTCGTCGATTTCCGACTAGTATGACCACGTTTTCTCTACTCTTAACGCGCCTTTCGTAAGTGTTTATGTCAGGGCTTATAAGGAGTGAGTGGGGCTTACCACTTCATTCGGTCATCAACTAACGAAAATAGAAAATAACACGAAATTGATAGTAGTAAAAAATGGTGACTTACCTATAAGGTAAGTACCGGCGAAAAAATAAAAATAGAATTGAGATAAGAAAAGTGTTGACTTATTCTCGAGAATTTTGAGCTAATACAAGTAGTAACCATAGACACAAAAAAGAAATTAGCGTCGTTCCCGGCAACGGCGCCGGAAAAAAGCGACGTGGCCTTTTCTAGTGCTAATACCGATCCTTAACCGACGATGTATCGGGTCAAACTCAGTAGTGCTAGTATGGTGAGTCGTCGAGTATCGTATCCTCGAGGAACTTTGTAATTCTTCTAAGTGTGGTTAAACACCAAAGAGTCATTATTAACTCGATCTAAACCGCAATTTTATAACACGAGATCACTACTATTCTAGTCAACATAAAATAAATACGTAATTTAAAAGTTATTCTAATATAATATATATAGATATATAAATATATATAGATGTGCATAAGTTGCAAAGTATATATATAGATATAAATATATAGATGCCAAATATATTATTAGAGAACTAGCCAAAGTTTATATAATTGATTTATACGATCTTTTCAATGAATGGAATGTGCTCGATCTTTAGGTTCAATTGAGTAAATGAAACGGTGCACTCTAAGGTTAACAATTCCTCCTCACATCAGCGTGTGAAATTGTCATATGTCCATTGTCATCGGTCAAAATCCACAATCATTACGGTTTTTCCGAACAGGTCCCGAGTGCGATTCTACTACCTTGAATAAAAGGAGTCATTCCGTTCGTCAAACGGTCAATTTTATTTAAAGGCTCCGTTTGTCAAGGCCGGCGATTCAACTTTCCGGTTTAAGTTTCAATTAAACTCGATGAATTTAACATTAGTACGATCTTGAGTACAAATTTTAATAAGATTCATCTTTTAGAACAAATCGCTTCGGTAGAAACTGGTTCCGTTGTCACGCTTTCACTCGCCAATTTTACCCTCCGGTTTGTCTATTAACGAGTTCATAACTTAATTACGAGGTGTCAATTCATAATTAGATTATGAATTCTTTCAAGTCAAACTTTATCAATAGAAAAAGATTCAATTAACTCAATTTTATTCAATTTTACTTAGACAACATTCCTTTACCGAAAAGATCGAAATAAAACGATTACATAACTTTGGCTAGTTATTAGATTTAGCCTACTAACATTATACTGAAAATAAAACAGACAAAACAAACATAAATACTTTAGAAATTTTACCCGATTACAACGATTGAATCGTAAATTTGTATTCTTCCGGATGCTACAACAACTTCAACAACATTGATCTTCTCGATAATTTCTCGAGCATTATAACGATACTACTTTATTTATGGCATAAGGCCTATATATATACATACTACTACTACTAAAGAGAGGTGAAGAAAATATATTTGGTACCTCTCTTTATGTGCCTCGCAAGTTTGCTCTATTTATAGGCATATTTTCCCCGAGCCGGATCGATCCGAGAAAGGGCCGGATCGATCCGGGAATAAAAATATTATCCTGGATATTCTCTGCAGGCCACATCTTTGGTCTAATCATGATGTTTTCTCGATCGATCCGAGGTAAATCCGATCGATCCGATAGATTTTTTCCAATCTTAATCCGAAACTTGATAAAATCATAACTTGAGCTCTGGATCTCCAAATGACATAATTCAAGATGCGTTGGAAAGCTCTTGAGAAGATATACAACTTCCATGAAGACTTCTTTTTCAGAAAATGCCTTTTTGATGGGCCATTTGTTCGTCGAAAATATAACTTGATCTGGCGTCACGAACCATTGATCCACTTGAACTTTAAATCTCGTGGCACTTCCTTTATTCCTTCAAAAGATATGATTTTACTCCACAAAATGTCATCACTCGGGGTCTTGGTTTACCTAAGGTCTGTAAAATACCAAAAATACCCACGTGAATCTGACACGACACTCCGGTTATTAACCCGGTACAAAATTTATAACTTTTTATCATTTTTACTAGATTTTTATAGTATTTAGATTTATTCATAGCTATTAATATTTTATAAGATTATCTGTTATAATTACTTATATTTTATATAAAAATAGTCGATAACGTATATAAAACATCGTAATTTTTATCATATAAATGTTATACATCAGAAGATTTATCTCCAAATCTGCCGAGAAAAGCCTATCCTTCTTCAAAATCCTATAGGGAATTAAAACCTTCGCATGGACAGGGGAGTGCTCGCAGGCCTTCAAAGAGCTCAAGGCCTACCTTTCAAGCCCGCCATTGTTAACCAGTCCGGCGGTCGAAGATGTTTTGCTTCTGTACTTAGCGGCCTCGGATAGGGCTGTCGCCGCGGCACTTATCAAGGAGGAAGGCACCTCGCAAAATCCTGTCTATTATGTTTCTAAGGCTCTCAGCCCAGTAGAAAGTCATTATTTTAATATCGAAAAATTAGCTTACTGCGTTGTCATAGCCGCCTGAAAATTAAGGGCTTACTTTTCATCGCATACCATCATAGTATTATCAGACGCACCACAGCGCCAAGTCCTCCACAGGCCGGACTTGTCAGGTCGCTTGCTGCGGTGGGCCATCGAGCTCACTGAATTCGACATCCGATATGAACCTCGAAAAGCTATTAAAGCTCAGGCATTGCCCGACTTTATAGCAGAAACAAGCTTTAACGAGGAGGCCGGGGAGCATGCCCACACAAAACATGGGCACAACTAAACGACAACCACAACGGACGAGCCCCAGCGGCCAAGTCATTATTGGCAGCTCTACGTCGATGGCGCTGCTAGCCATAAGGGATGCGGTGTAGGGATTATCCTATTAGAGCCAGACACCTCGGAAGAAATTGAAAAGGCCCTAAGATTTGATTTCTCTGCATCTAATAATCAATCCGAATATGAAGCAGTCATCGCTGGACTAAAGCTCGCCAGGGCCATGAAAGTCGAAAATGTGCAAGTATTTTGCGATTCACAGTTGGTAGTCAATCAGGTAAGCGGATCTTTCGGCATCCATTGCGAAATCTTGCAAAAATATATTAATCTCGTCAACAAACTCCAGAGCGACTTCAAATACTGCAAATTCACCAACATCCTTCGAGAGGACAATCACAGACCAGATTACCTGTCCAAATTAACTAGCGACGACGAAATTAGCAATCCGTCGATCATAGTGGAACATCTGTCCAGACCCGCTATCGACAGGGTTGAGGTAATGGATTTTCAACCTACTAACCCATGTTGGATTGACATCACGAGGGCTATATTGGCTCCGGAGAACTCCCCAATGATCCCAGCGAGGCTAAAGCCCTGGTCGGAAGAGCCACCGATATACCATTTTAGACAACATTTTGTATCGAGATCGTTCTCAAACCTTTACTACGGTGCGTCACGACTGAAGAGGTTGACGGAGTCCTCGCTAAGCTTACGAGGGATGTCACGGTGGCCACCGGCTAATCGCACTCGCCCGAGAAATTTTATTGGTTGGGTACTACTGGCCGAAGCTCATAGAGGACGCCAAAGCATACGCTAAAGCATGTGACGTATGTCAGAAATTTGCGGATATTCCCAGGCTACCATCAGTCGAGCAAAGCATCATAGTCGCCGCCTGGCCTTAAGACATGTGGGCCATCGACCTCATCGGACCGCTAAAAAGGGGTCACTCCGGATGCGAATACGTGGTGGTCGCCGTCGACTATTTCACCAAATGGAATGAGGCCAAAGCCTTGGTAAAAATCAACACCAGGGACATAATCTATTTTCTACTCGATCAAGTATGGACTAGATTTGGCTTCCCCAGGGTGATAGTATCAGATCACGGACCCCAATTAAGGGAAGAGTGTGACGCATTCTGCAGAGAAAATAACGTCAAACATTGGCAGTCTTCAGTGTGCTATCCGCAAGGAAATGGACAGGCCAAGAATGCCAACAAACAGGTACTAAGCGTGCTAAAAAAGAGTTTAGGCGAAAAGGCGGGCAATTGGCCAGATCACCTGCCAGCGGCCCCGGTATGACCTGTGGATCAAAAGCTATGGCCCCGGTAGAAATGGCCCCAGTAGAAATGACCTATGGATCAAAAGCTATGGCCCCGGTAGAAATGACCTATAGAACGTCGCGGAAAATAACTACAGGGGAAACTCCTTTCGCTTTGACCTATGGATCAGAAGCTATGGCCCCGGTAGAAATGGCCTACCAAGTCTAAGGGTCTCCCATTTCAGCGAAGTTGATAACCCGCTAACCCGGAAGCTCGACCTTGATTTAGAGAGGAGCGGCGGATAGAGTCATATGGCCGTTTACTCAATTACAAACAGGCGGCCAAGCGCCACCACGACAGACACGTCAGCAATCATCACTTCGCCGTGGGAGATTATGTTTTGCGCAAAAGACAGGCCACAGGCCACGAAGCCAAGAAAGGAAAGCTATCAGAAAATTGGGAGGGCCCGGTACGGGTCGCTCGGATAGTCAAGAAAGGGACTTACGCATTAAGTGACAACCAAGGTCGCGAATTCAACAGGCCTTGGCACGCCGACAATTTGAAAAAATATTACATGTAGGCTGTCTATCTACTACGTACAAGCAAAGCATCAAATAAAAGAGCATCTTCATTAACAATAAGGGGTACAGTTATTTTTAGCAAACCCGTGGCCTATAACGTCCTTCAGTTTAACCAAAAACAAGGGGGCCGCAAGGTGAAATTTTAAAAATACGTTCAAGCAAACCCACAACGGTCCAATGAGTGCGTCGGCACCTTAGCTACACTACATAACCTAGCAATAAGCGAGGCAAAGGGGATACGACGATCAGGATCCATTGAGACCGCAAAGTTAACTGCCTCGCGGTGAATCAGGGCCCCCCAATCAATGTCAACCTGGGGGTCGCGAATAGCATGCAAAAGGATGGCTTCAACCTCACTGATGACCACAAAATCCATGGACAGAAGAGCGCGTGAGTTGATAAACCTCTTCCACTCACGGTTGCTGCGAGACAAGTCAGACACAGGGCCCAGGGTGCGAGGCCGCGGGCAATCTGGGAAGAGCTCACGGATTGCCCGACGTAAACGAACCTGTCTACTTGCTTCATCACCAAGGTTCCAGGCAACCTCATAATGCGCAGAGGGATCGATAGCAGGTATACGAAGAGCCTCGTTGATAGCCTCCTTGGTAAAAATGACCGAGACACCTCGAAGGGCCACACAGCTAACAATTTCTTCGGAAGAAACCACCGATAACATGGAGTAAAATTCCCTTACCATCGTAAGGTTGAAGGGTGTCGGAGGTGGCGAGACAAAATCTAACCACCCGGAGAGCCGCACCCGGAGCAAAGAATCATCACCCTCAACTTCGCCCTCATTTAAGCCCCTCTCCCTCGCAAGCCTGACCACGTCAAAATAACGCCAGAAGTGATCCTTGGCAGTAAGAGAGGCAGTAAGGAAGAAATGGGAAACATCACGGACTGGACGGGCTTCCCACACTCGGGCTGCAATACCCTCTCCGGATTGAAAAGACATGAATCTCAGAGTAAAGATTTGTTCAAAAGAAGAGCGAAATAGAGCCAGGTTTGCTCCCTCCTTTTATAGCAGAAGCAAGCAAGACAAACGGCCACGATCGACAAGATCTGATGGCCAGCATCCACACAGTTTTACCCAAAGATTTGAAATCCAGGGGGCGCGTTTAACGCTTGACTGTTATCAGCACGAGATTCTAGGCTATATTCACTGCGCATGCACCGTTAGTCAAAATATTGCCAATAACCTATCCAATCAAATCAGAGACCTTGCTTTTTCAGCAACACGACAGTCAAGAAAGGTTGGTCCCGTCCAATCAGTTCAGCCTTTAAAGTTTCTGGCAAAACAACTATTTCGCCATAAACTTAAGAGGCCGCACACTGAAAATTTCAAACATCAAGCTAAACGCAGTTAGCGTCCATACATGCAAAAGAATTTGTTAGAAACGGGTCCAGAGAGGAAACAAAACCATACAGCTTACAAAGTAATGAAATAATAAACCAAAAAATTACATGGCGGTCTTCTCCTTGGGTCGGCTCCACATACAAGGCACTCAGAGGGAAAACATTTGCCCAAATGGCAATCTCCTATCCAATCAGGGTCGCTTTCCTCTGGGGCCATGGCAACTAAAGCATCCACTCTACCCGGGCCCGCTATACCGTCAATGCGCGCCAGGGGAAGAGCCACATCAAGAAGATCGGCCCAGGCCACATTTCTCAAAGAGGTCTCAACCCCGTCAGACTGTATCAGCGTCATGAGCCCTTTAACAAGGCGATGCTCAGTAACTAGGGGCTCGCCAATAGAAAGGGTGGACTTTCCTTTACGCTGTGCTGCCTTGGGGAATGCCCAACCGACTTTGGACTCCACTTTAAACACTCGTTCTTGCCATCTATGGATCTTATTTGTTAGCAAGAACAACAGGCGAGGTGTCTTGGTCCTCAGAGATATCTGTCCCGGAAGGCCCGTCGTGCAAAATAAGTGGAATTGACCCAACAGAGTGAGGGTGGGCTCTATCTTCATCGTCCGACACATAACAATGAAGGCCATAATCTGAATAACAACTCCAACAGCAAAATCAGTGGGTAGAGCTCCCATCAGCTCGCAAATCTTGACAAAAAACGGATCAAAAGGGGGTCTGAGCCCCACATAGAAATGATCGAAGTGAAGGATCAGGGCATCGTTCGGACGACGGGCGCAAACATAATGCTCACGGTCTCTGGGTTTAAACTTATCCCCCTCCTTCGAATAGTCAAACAAAGAGAACCTGTAGATTTTTGTATCAATCTTATATCGACGCTGGATAAGTTTGTTAAGGTTATCGCTGTCGTGTAACATCACCCACTCCTCCTCCAGAGCCTTCTCATACGCGGCCAAAAGAGTAAACTCCCTTAACGCTTCCGGATTATTGGGTTTCGGGTTTTTTTCCTTCGCTGCCGCTTCACCAACAGTCATTGCTTTGGGTCCCTTTTCTTTTTTGGTTTCTTTGGGAGCTCCCAGTAGGTTTGTGAGGTAAGGACGCATTCTCATCCTCGCTTGACCCCATAAGCTCGTGAAGGGCGGCGTCCCCAACATATGCCTCGTCATAGAGCGACACCACTAGAGCTGGGTCCGGCGGCCTGATCTTCAACATCAGATGCCTCCCTTCCTCCGGCCTCACTAGTACTGGTCCCTTGAGTGCGGGCCATCTCTTTACGACCCTTTTTACGTCGTGGCTCTGGATTAGGGAACATTACATCTAAACAAAAAGGATCACCGCCTACTTGAGCAGCGGCCTCTCCCCTGGTTATCTCATCAAGCAGATCATCCCCGGTAGACACATCGGGGCTAGAGGGGTCATCCTCCCCTCCCTCCAGTGCATAGTCGTAGGCCTCCTGATCCCCTTCGAACTCGACCCCTAAAGAATACTCTCCGTCAGACATCCTGAAAAAGCAAGAAGAAAATGTGGAGCTTTCAGACCTGGTATAATGGGGATTAAGCCAGGAAGGTGATTGCACCCATCTCGACGCCTGCCCCTCCGTTTTTACAGGAGAAATGGAAAGCAATTGCAAATAAAGTGAAGGTACAGATACGAATGAGCATGGCAAAAGAAAGAGGTTAAGGTTTCAAGGCGTGCCTCACCCCTCTTCCATTTTCAAGAAAAATCTTGCCCAAAACAAAAACGTCAAACTCGAAAAGCCCCGATTTTTGCCTCAAAAACGTCTTAAAGTTGAACGAATTGCCCCACAACGGAACAAACTTGCTAAAAAGGATCGAAATACGGGTAGAAAAATAGAGAAAGAGGTTAAGGGAAGAAGGATTTACCTGTTTCTGAGAAGAAGCTAAAGCCGACAGCCGGAAGAACACGTCGGAATCCTCAAACTCGTGGCCAGAATCTTCAAATCCTAGCCTGAAACCGCAGACTTCCTTCATCCACCACCAAATCCTCTCCAAGACCTTCGCCGGAAAACCCTTGCACTCCCAGAAAATAGACAAAGATACGAGAGGAAAAGTGGAGGGGGAGTAGAAGAGAGAAAAATGAGAAGGTTGGGAGGATGGGAGCCTTATATAAGCAGGGGAATTTGATCGTACGGTCAGGCATCCAGCCATCCAACGGCCCAGGTTTGCGCAGCCTTTTTTCGGTTTTCGAAATTCAAAACCGTCATCATTAAAGCACGATCATCAATGCCCACGTAATCAATTATCCAAATTAAGATCCCTCACGCATGCCGGCATTACCAAGACGACCTCGCATACCCATGCACTTACGGTTACCAAGAGAGCTGACACCAGCCACGATTTGACGGTTAAACTGCCTCACTAGCCTATGGACGGACAGATCGCTTCACCAAGAACGAGGTCGCAAACAGACCCAAAGTTGCTTCGAGGCCGCTCGCTTTAAAAAGTACGGTCCCAAGTGAACAAGTCGCCTCAGACGACGAGGTCGCAAATAGACTGTGTAATCCTTGAGCTCACTTTACTCCACGCTTAACATTTCCACTGAAAATGCTCAAGGCACGGAGTAGGGGGCCATTGATGCGTACAAATGCTACCGCCACCTTTGGCTCCCAGAAATAGCCTATCTGACCCTTCGGACCAGATAAAGATCCGCGACCACGGCATCGGCGGTGAAAGCCAATCAAGTCAAGGTCGCTACTGTCGAACCCCGCCTAGAACACTGCTGGACTAGGGGGCCCACCCGCGACCTTGGACAAAGGTCATTGAGAGGCCGCACAAGACTTGATGAGAAGTAGCAAGGAGCAAGAGCAAGGCCGGACAACAACGCCGCGACTCCATGTGATCCCAAGAGTCGCCGCCGAGATATTCTACCCACTTGCAAATCCATATATTTAAGTTTACTTAGCTATTAAGTTTACTTAATGACTAAGCTGTCATATAACACATGTCCCTTACTTAGCTCCTAAGCTTCCTCCTCCTATAAAAGGAAGGCTTGTGTAACCTGAAAGACACATTCTAATAGAAAGCAGGCCAAAGCTCTGCATAAACACCGTCTCTCAAATACTCCTCCTATCGCCGCCGTGCACCACCGGCCACCATCCATATAATCACCAACTAATAAGCCAGATATCCATAAATCATACACCGCCAAGCCCCATGATGATTTCCACCTTGTCAGGCGAGTCAGGTGGTGGCGGTGTAGGTTGAGTCAGGTGGTGGTGGTGGTGGTGGTGATACGTGTGGTGCCATGGTAGGATGGGTGGTGACACCGATGACGACTTGGTTGGTGGTAGAGGTGGTGGCAAAGGTGGGTTGTGGAAAGCATGTTGGTTATAGGATGGGTGGTGCTAATGAGATTGTGGTACGGTAAGTGATGATGTTAAGAAAATGTGTAGAAAAAATTATAATTTTCTTTTCTCAAAAAACGTTACTTTGACCCTGATTGAGAATAAAAACTGAGAAAATAGTAGTATTATGATAACATAGACCAAGTTAGAGTTGGTATCATTTACGTTTAGGCAAAGAGCACTTGCAGTAGATACTGTAATCTTTTAAAAACTGTATTTTACAGATTTCAACATACAGATTTAGGAAAAATAGCATTGCAGTAGATACTCTACATTTTACTGTACACTACAGATTCTGTAAAATTTCTTTTACATCTTCCGCATTTATCCATAATCTGTAAATTTTTCTTTATATCTAACTTATTATGTAAAATAAAAAATCTGATAGATTTTATTTTAGATATAGATTCTGTAAACTAATAAAGCATGTGTTTAAAATTATAAAATATAATATTATTTTAGAGTATCTGATGCAAGTGTTAATTAGCTTAAAATGTTGTGATTGATAAGTTAAGTAATTAGATATTGCTTCTCCTTTATTTTTTTTTAAGTACAATGCAAGAAGATAGATAGATAGAGCATTGTCCGTTCTCCGCATATATAAACAAATCTCCCCAAGTTGCATACTCACTTTCACATCAACATTATTAGTGTTCCATTATTCCTCTTCTTTTCCATCCACACATTGTTGAAATTTATATCATAATACACTTCGCATCCAGCCAAAATATTTTTACCCGTTAAAAAGAAAAGAAAACGCAATCAGCTTTCAGCCCATTTGGACGATAGCATGAGCATATTGGTTGGACTTTTCCTAGGCCATTGATTGATATTCAATTATTATCATGAGAATTATACATTAACACTTCTTGTTTTCTTTCTTGAAAAGGGACGTTATCACGTTTTAAAAGGGGGCCCTTTTCTCCAGTACAGTATAATTGACCTTAGACTGTCCACAATCGTTACCCTTGATTTCACTCTTTATCCAGCTCTTTTTTCGTTTCAGTTACAACTTTTTAACTTAATAAATAAAATACACTCCAATAATCACTCTTTATATAACCCTCCAAAACACTTCGATTTTTGTGCCTAATCCAAAAACTCTTCAATTTTTCACGGTTCAATTATCTCCGATTTCACTAGCATCTACTCTCAACAATATAAACCATCATTTTATCTCAATGATTTTTGTCTTTGTTCAATTGCTGTGAAGGTTTTGGAAGTTGCATCCCTTTGTGAAACTTTGAGTCATCTGGAATAAATTCCAAGCAAAAGTCCATCACATGAGCAATCATCTGAGAAGCTTTTTTTTTTTCATGAATGAAGAAGCATATTTTTATTGTAAATACTAAATAGCCTCCACCCAGCCTACTCATAAACGTGGAATATGACTTCAATTGCACCAATCTGGAATATTATTTAATTTTATGTGAAGGGAAGAAGACGGAAGGTTCGGAGAAGAGAGAGGAAAGTGGTGCTACTATTCACTGTAAACGGGACTCCACTTTAAGAGGGATGGTTAAAGGATTTTGGAGTTAGAGTGTTGTTTTAAGGATCTATTGTAGATGTCAAGTGACCTAAAGTAATCTTCATAATCTTGTAGAGACTGATATGTAGTATCCATCGCGACAAATTTACGGAAGTTAGTTTAAGAGTTAATATGATATAATATGATATCCGTAGTTTCATGAAAGAATAAATACGTCGTTTTGGAGATTTTAAAGGTGTATTTAATGTTATCGATATCTTCCCAATTTAAATATAAGCCTTTCACTTTTCATCATTTCTAATCGATCTATCTGTCGGATTTATAGATCAATGACTTATGTATTAGGTAATGGTATTAAATAATAGATATACATATGTTTGCATTTATAATATAATTATCTAATTAATTATGGAAATTTCTTAGATTTTGTAATTATCTTTTAATCTCTCTCCCAAGTTACAAAAAAACAAAAAATTTCCAACGCCAGAATCAGTTTGTGAGGCGTGAACATATTTCCCATTCCATCTACTATTTTCTCTCAACTTTTGAAGAACAAGATTTTTACTTGCGCTAAAAACGAAGAACGATCGCAATTTCTTGGTTTTATGATATTTGTGGTATTCTTTTTTCTCTCTTAATTTTTGCCTTTTATTTTATGTTTACGTTTCACAATGCCTAAATCCATGATTTTTGTGATCTCTTTAATTATGCGTGAGTAGATTTAATTTTCTAGGATTAGGAGAGCCCGGTAAATGAATATATGAGTTAAAGATTCAGTCTTTCCTATTATTATGAATTGATATGCTTTCGTATTGATTTTAGTGCACTATTTCGTATGAATTTATGGATTGATGGATCGAAAGATGAATTTCCATAGGTTTATATGAAGAATTTGTTATCAATTAGGTGATGGACTGAAAGGTGAATTTAATTGATAGGTTAGAACCCTAATTTCAATCAAGAAAATTCAGGAGAGCGAAAGTTAATTGACATTTCTCGGGACAATATGAATAATGATATTTAATGGGTCTAAATTAATTTAATGAGCGAGAAATCGGATTTAATATTGATTTAGGCACGATTAATAGTAGTTCAAAAGAATATTGTTAATCACTTTTGATTATTCGTCAACATAAGTAAAAATTCATAGTAAATAGAAGGCCGTTGTAAAACTCATATATTCGTTACCGTGGTAATCCGACATCCTAGAAGTTCTTCCAGCTTGATCTCTAGCAATTTCTTGGACTTGTGTTGAGTTTTAAATAGGACCTTAGTTTTTAGTTATTTTATATCTTAAAACACCAAATTTGATTTGTTTAGCTAATAGAAATTGATAACTATTCGGTGATTGTCCTAAGTCCCTGTGGGATCGACATCCTAAGTATTACTCAATAAGCTGTGCGCTTGCGGTAGGATTTAGTGATTATATTGAAAATCACACAACAAGTAGATGTTATATTGTTACACATCCGAATTGTTGTAGAAAGACAACTATTATTAGCTAATATCACTATCAAGCACACCACGAGATTCGCAGCGACGAGACCAATGCTTTGGCTTATGCTTTCTTCAAAGATTTGAGGTAGGGAGGTGTTTAATTGAATCTATTTTTATTATAAGCATGTTCTAAGTATAAATCCTTTTCTAGTGTGATGCATGTAAAGTGAAATGTTTGTGTTCTAGTGGGCTTTGGCTCCAAGACCGTAACTTACAAGAGCATTGGAACACATCTTATTTTGCCTTACGTGATATTGACTCGATAGTCAATGCCTTTGATGTTATGTGGCAAAGTTAGGGGTTCGGTTTCGTGGGATTTGGCTCAAGACTCATGTGGAGACCCTCTCATGGGAAGAAACTCGGGATCATCGGGAACCTTATTCCTTAGCCTTGTGGGTATTGGATTAGGATCCAATATTTCTGTGATACGTGCTAGGTAGTATAACTTAGAGTTGTCTAAGGTCTAGTAGTCCTTAGAAGACTTTTTATGTGCAATGAACTCAGGTGCTTAGCTTAAAACGCATAAATACATACTTGAGAGTTTAAAAGATAAAGTATTCTCGTCCTTGGTAAGGCACATTTCTATATCGCAGCCGGAAGGGTCAAGTCCCAGGGTCGGTTAGACTTATGGCCTTGGACTTAACTTAAGGGCTAGCCCTATGCCTTTTAAGGGGCTGAATGTGTCGTGGTGCAGTCTTCACCTCGCGATGTGCCCTTGGACTTTTATGCAACTCATCCCCTTGTTTCGTGAGTTCGCCAGCCGGGCTAGCTGGAGGGGTGTGATTTTATAACATACTTGGTAGTGTGTGTAGACTTTCAGTGCTATACATATTGTTGTTGTTTGTGTAGATTCAATACTTCTACTCCCTACTAAGTGCATATGTACTTACCCCCTATTATATTGTTCCCACCCCGAGAAGGTGATACATGTTTTGTGGTTGATTATGAGTACTTCGACGAGTGACCTCAGGATGCTTTGAAGTGTTGTATTGTTATCTTCAACTTTTGTATAATGTAATAATGAAAGACCATATTTTGTTATAGTTGTATAAGTATTGTAAGATGAATCTTGTAACTTTTGGCCTCGTGAATTATCGTTGCTTTCCCGAACTATAAATGCTGTAATGGTATCAAGATTTGGTTTTCCTAATCTACCCCTAGTTATGTATGTTTTCCCGAGTAGTTTCAATTTCTGCAATTATACTTTGATGACATATTTGTAAGACTTACGTATATA
This sequence comes from Gentiana macrophylla, assembly GCA_026214975.1. Classification (NCBI taxonomy): domain Eukaryota; kingdom Viridiplantae; phylum Streptophyta; class Magnoliopsida; order Gentianales; family Gentianaceae; genus Gentiana; species Gentiana macrophylla. Next base: position 106,433,471 of record CM047812.1, on the reverse strand, counting down.
ATTTGGTATAAATACGAGTTATATACGTGCCGGACGCTCATTTCGGGATAAGGACTTCAAATTGTCAAAACGGGCATCGCAGTTAAAAAACCGATTTCTCGTAGAGTTGATTTTGTATCGACGTTGGACATGCCTTGCAACGACGCTATCTTTCCACTCAAAGCCTAAATAAGCAAAGGAAAAGGCTGAGAGTTGTTGCAAGTACTCCAATCCAACTCAAATTAATACAAGAAAAGAGGCAAGAGAACGGATGCAAGAACAGAACCAAGGCCGTTGAACCTCTTTTTTCTTAATATACTAGCCGTTGGATTCAAATCATGGCTCCTAATCAAGCTCTAAACCTCCAATATTGCTATCTACTGAAAGCTTAAGAGCTAGAGTGAGCATTATTTAACTCACCTATGTAGGAGAGAAGATAGGAGATTAAGTAACAATGTTGACAGATTCCAAATTTCCAACTAACATTGTGTAGACACTAGACAGTGACATTGCACCTAAACTTAAACTTGTTGATCTTATTCACTTATTGTGCTCATACTCTAGTCCCACTTGACTTATCTGATAAGTACTCGATCACTTCTTAGTTACATTGTCTTAAACTTGCATATACATTTTGCATAAAAATATGCATTTAAATGTACGTTACGAAAATCCGCAAGGGTTCCTTATGTAACCATAAAACTCAGTGCATAAGAATTGTGTACATGATAGTTAATTTCTAGACAGCTGTTTCATGAAGAAGAAGATAGGATAAGATAGAGTATTTTTGCTAATTAGATTTCACTGATTGTGTCCAGCATTACAAGATAGATCTTATAGATAATTAGGACACACATCTAGAAAACAAAATCTAAGGTGGCTAACTAATAGCTTGCCACTTGTACATCCTTATCACCTTACACTTAGCCACTAATGTATTTATCATTTTCAGCCCCTCAAACGAAAATGTGCATCTCCTACATTGAGTTTGCTCTTGAACTTGTTGAACATGTTTATAGACAAAGGCTTTGTGAATATATCAGCCACCTGCTCATCTGATGGAATATAGCAGACTTTGATCTTCTTTTCAAGGACCATGTTTCTAATGAAGTGAACATCAACCTCAATATGTTTTGTCCTTGCATGATATACAGGATTTTGAGCCAAACTAGTTGCTCCTGTATTATCACACCATAGTATATAAACCTGATGAAGTCTCAACTTCATTTGTTTCAGCAGTTGCACAATTCACTGGACTTCAGCCCCCAAGTTGGACAATGCCCTGTATTATAACTCACAGCTTGACCTTGCTACCACTGATTGCTTCTTAGAGCTCCAAGTAAGTAAGGAGTTGCCAGATACACTCAAGATCCTCCTCAGTAGATTTCCTATCTCAGAGGAAAAATTTGCCAGCTTTGCATCTGTAAAGCCATTTAAATGCAGTTTCAGATTAGCACTAGGCATAAAATGTAGACCATGTGTTAAGGTGCCCAACACAAATCTGAGAAGTCTCTTAAGAGCCTCGCCAAATGATCGGTGTAAGGATCCTGCATAAATTGACTCAAAGTGTTCATAGTATAGAAAAATATCTCGGTCTCAGAGTTGTCGTCTTCGCAATGCTCCTATTGCACTTTTGTAGATGCTAGGATTGGCAAGGGGTTCTCCTTGTTTTGGAACAAGTTGTTTGCGTGGAATCACAAGTGTAGGGCATGGTTTCAGATGTTGCATGTTCAACCTTTTAAGAAGTTGAGAGGCATAATAACACTGATTCAAAGCGATCCATGTGAGTCCTTGCAACCTGCATGCCTAAGAAATGAGACACATGCCCCATATCCTTCAAGGAAAATCTTGAATCTAATAGTGTGATGAACTTCTTTATGAGAGATGAAGAATTTCCTGTGACCAAAATGTCATCAACATAAACCAAAACAAATAGGATCTGAGTTTTCAAACCAAACATAAACAGAGAATTATTTGAAGTTGATTGACTGAACCCCCATTCCAGCATTTGTGACCTAAGGGCATCAAACCAGGCCCTTGGTGCCTGCTTAAGCCCATAGAGTGCCTTTTTCAACCTACACACAAGCTGTGGCCTTTTGGGATCTATGAAACCTTCAGTGATCCATGTACACATGTTCTGTAGAGGTCCATTCAAAAAAGCATTATTTATGTCAATTTGATGCACATGCCAATTAAAGGACACATCCAGAGTTAATATAACTCTTATAGTAGCTGACTTAGCAACAAGGCTAAAAGTCTCTGTGTAATCCACACCATAGTGTTGACTGTATCCCTCAGCCACTAATCTGGCTTTGTATTTCTAAACTGTACCATCTGGCCTCAGCTTCACCTTATACACCTATATGTTCCCCACAACTGACTTTCCTGTAGGTAATGGCACCAAATCCCAAGTCTGATTGTGCATGAGAGCTCTATATTCCACAGCCATGGCATGTCTCCTCTCATCTTTTGTCAATGCTTCTGACACTGTACTTAGTTCTGTGGGAAATGAATGAGACTTGTGTAATAGCAAATTGAATATACTTTAGGTTTAAAAATTCCACTCTTGGATCTAGTTTGTATGGGATGGTGCTAAACTTGTGGTGGTGGTGATGGTGATGGTGTTGGTGCCATTGGTTGCTCTATGTCAGAATCTGATTGACTATCTATTGTATGATCAGATATGACAGGTATGTGATCATTCTTAGCATGCAAATGTGACTCATTTGTGGGACTTGGTGTTTTGTTATGTTTATTATGACTGCCTCACAGTCCTTGTCTAAGCCTCCCAGACCTGCCAGAATCAATTCTGATTTGGAAATGGGATACGTACCCTGCTGCTGCAAGCCCATCACTATAGGACTTCATTTGGGCAAGATAATCACTCATACTCTTGGATCCCTTATCAGATCTGGTTAAGGCATTTTTATACTCCAACATACGAGCCTCATATTGGTTATTGATGAACTTAGTGTAGACCATTTCATATGACGTCTCACAACCCATAATTTGTATAAGCACTTGCTCACCATAGAATTCTCTAACTAGCCAGATAACAGCTGATCTGTGGCAATCCACTCATCTACAGAAGGATTTGGAAGTGTAGAGTAGATACATGTACTTAGAGGTTTGGGTTTGGTTCCAAACAAGAATCCTTCCAGTTTGTGGCCCCGGACAATTGGCAAGATTGTATACCTCCATAGAAGGTAATTGTCCCGTGTGAGCTTGACATTGCAAGTCTGATTAAGATGACCATGGAAGGGAGATGTGGGTTGCAGAAGTGAGCTAGGAGATGCAGATCTGAAGGGTGACACAATCGGTGGAAGAGTTGGTGGCACCATTGTGCTGGTAATGTGACCAAAGGAATATGGTGAAGTAAACTCCGGTGGTGGATATAGAAACTCAAGATAAGCTTGTGACATGAATATAGTCCGATCAAGCTTCGGCAAATGACGAAAGAAGCTCCAGTGACCGTTATCCCTACAACGATCGAATGAGGTGATGCTGAGCTCATCTCTCCGGTGACTGCTGACACCTCCGGTGTAATGCTGGAAGAGGATGCTCCTGGGCTCATCTTGATCGAACTAGCTCCGATACCAAGTTAATTTCTAGGCATGACTTTCTTCATGAAGAAGAAGATAGGATAAGATAGAGTATTTTTGCTAATTAGATTTCATTGATTGTCTCCAAAGATTACAAGATAGATCTTATAGATAATTAGTACACACATCTAGAAAATAGAATCTAAGGTGGCTAACTAATAGCTTGCCACTTGTACATCCTTATCACCTTACACTTAGCCACTAATGTATTTATCATTTTCAATGATGATTGATTTTATGGTGAACCACCTTAAACATTGAGTCCGTGGTGAAATTGACTGGAGTTTGGGATCTCACATTCAAATAACCATTAGCGTCCCAGAACACTTACAGTGTGTCCGCCTGATCTGGGCCGCCGGTGTTGGACACTTTAGTGGCTACACTTATATGTGAAAGATGTTCACATAGAACTGGACATATTCGATACGATGATCTTGTACTAAATCCGTGAACGAGGATTTGATATTGACATTTCTTATGTATCTACCATAAGATTTTAGATGTTGCCTGCATAATATTTGATGGTTTGGGTCCAATGACGATATTTGAGTTATAATAGATTCATTAACAACATAGTGTATGCCTCAACCTCCGGTGGAGCAGGGAATCAGACAATTTGGACCTAAGCCAACCAGTCTCCACAAGCATATTCTGCTCTACAGAATCTAGGTCATTCCTTGACATGAGAGTATAGTTGAATTTCAAATATGCAATATATCTTGGGGGTTATTAAGACACCTTTTTTTATTATTGGCACAAATTTTTGATTTTTTTTTGACGAACAAAACGTCCAAGTGATCGTTTGTTGCTTATTAAAACCAACGTCGGTGATGCTATTCAAAACGAAAGTCGATGAATAATTGTTGTTGTTTAAGTTGTGACACTTTTATAACGTAAATGTCGGTGCCACTGACGTTCGTTTTTTAACACCAACTGACGTTGGTTTTCAATCGCAACAACAATGCCACTGATGTTTCGTTCATTAAAAACAACCGTGGTGCCGGGAGTAATTTTTTGTGGTGCCGAGAGTAATAGGGCGACGTAGTAAAAATGGGTGTGGCAATAGACCCCTATATATTTTCTTTCTTTCTTTCTTTTGGATCTAGAAAAGATGGTCAGGGAGAACGAATATACATACAAACTCAATACTGGATATATCTAGAAAAAAAATACCATTTGTAGGCGAAGAAAAAAAGATAACTAGAGACAAACTATTGTATCCGTTTATTTTTTTCCTCACTCAAAAATGAATTGAGGTCGGATATATCTGGTGCAAAAAGGATTCACTGTGAGTGACCACACCGGTCTTGGGTGTCATGTAAGAACCACCAAGGACCATCTCTGGATGATAATCTGCACCGGAAATGTCAGTTTTTTTCCGGATATAAGAGGAAAATGATATCGTCATTACACTACACTACGACAATTATTGATCAAGGTCGGGACCATTGATTAATACGAGTCTCATTCAATGATGTGAATTTATAAGAGGAAACTTAAGGACAATGATGTACCTCAACAATCCGGTCAGAGTGCGCAATCCCATGAATAAACTCAAACCAGACCAAACTCCAAAGAGACCAAATGTTGAAGATGCATACACAATAAATGCACATGACATTACCCCATCAAGCATCTATATATATTATTTTGAGCCAATAGGAGAAGATTAGTATACAATGTAGTATACATATAACAAGGGTCATCAAAGATAATAACGAGATAAAAGACATTTTTGATCCTTTTTGTTTCGTGATTTTTGTATTTTTTATCTCAATGTTTCGTATCTTCACACTTTTATCTCTCATCTATGCATTTGTTTTACATTTTCAGTCTATAGCGTCACATGTCCAATAACCAACATTGAAGATACGGTAAGCTTCAGCCTGTAAGAACATGCACGTGGCGAAAATGGACTGAAAATATAAAGAAAATACATGAAGGGTAATAGAGTCAAGATTAAACATTGGAGATAGAAGTTCAAAGACCGTGAAAGAAAAAGGACCAAAAATGTTTTTATCCCGACAATAATTGAACACTCATAATAGGTTACCCACCGTGGAGCAACCTGAGTACGCGAAATCTGAAACACCGTAGTGAAGACCATCGAAGATATAAGCAAGTGCACTAAGAGGCTGACTTGCACCTACAAACTGTAGAGAAAAATCTTAAAATGATGAAAGTTTTTTTGGAAAAAAAGTCTCCATTGTATTACACCGTCAAATAAGTGCGTTTATATATAAAGAAAAAAACGCATATCATTCATCTAACGGTGTGATGCAATATAGAGCAAACAACAAGTGAAATTGGGTTTGAAGCCACGTGCATACCAGTACCAAGGATCTGATAACATCGAGTACTTGGGCATCGGTGGTAAACAACTTGGATAGTGCAGGAAAAAACATACTCAAGACAACAGCTAAGGATATGCCCGAAAATAATCCTGTCTGAAAAAAGAAAAAAGAAATAAAAAATCATGTAGAGGAACATTTCTCATAAGTCAGAAAACACAGATAAAACAAAAGAAATAGTTTGTTCAAGTCATCAAGAACAATAAAAACGAAAACTTCAGGGGTGCCAAAATAGAAGAAATCACCTTCAGAACTGAATACGTAATTTCTTGGACTCGCCGTTTGTCACCTTTTGCAAGTGAACTCGCAATTAGAGCCTACAAATTGTCAAAGAATGGCAGTAAAGTAAGCCAGAAACAGAACACTTACAGCTTGATTTGATGAAATAACATGAAAAGATAAATGTTTTAACAAGGAGACTTACTAAACAAGTAATGAATGAAGAGAAACTAGTATAGTTGTAAATGAATAATCAAAACACAAAGTCCTCGTCTCTTACGGGCATACGCTTATCACCAATCTAACGGTCTGTTATTACCTGGCCAGCAGATGCTTGAGCTTCAACTAGGAGAGAAGCTGACAACCAAACTTGCAAGCATATCTGATGAGCAGCCAAAGATATAGCTCCAAGCCGAGCCACCATTGATGTGCTCAATGCTACAGTAGTAGCAACAGCTACAGTTCTTCCCATAATGAAGCCACCTGAAATCAAGAAAAAAATTGACAAAAGTTGCTAAGCAGAAGTCCAGATTGCAATAGAACAAGAAAAGAAGAGAAATGATATTATTGAAATCAACATGAAAATCTCATAGGGCTCAAGTATAATACACAACCAGTGTAGAAAACACATTGCGCAGAACTTAAAAATCATTTAAGTACTTGATTTTAGGTAGCTACTAAGATTCAAATTCGTTGGACTTGGTAACACCAGTACCGTCTTTTTGTTTAGATGCCACATCAGCAAGAATGTCACAATGTACCTGCAAGTTTGAAACACAGGTATAGCTACTCTTTATGTTGATTAAGGGATGAAAGACACTTGTGGTCCATTTTTTCACGATTTTTGCACTTTTATCCTCAATGTTTAATCTTGGCACCTTTACCCTTCATCTATGCATTTGCTTTACAATTTCATTCCAACGTTCCATGTGTTAAAAATCTAACATTGAAGGTACGTAATGATCCAGCCAATAAGAACTTGGCACATGGCAAAAATGGACTGAAAATGTATTAAAAAAAATTGCGTATATAAGGGGTAAAAGTGCCAAGATAAAATATAGGAGATAAAAATGAAAAAAATCCGGAAACAAAAGGAACTAAAAATGTCTTTGTCCCTGTTGATTAATGATGGCAAGTTTAGTGCAAGAACATACTGAGATGCTACTGTAGAAATCGCTGCACCACTTATACCCCACCGGAATATATACATGGTTATTGGAAAGAAAAATACAGCAGCTAAGTTGCCTATTCCTGCAAATTCAATACTATACTGGTTAAAGAGAGTTCAAAAAAGGACCATATTACAATAAAATCATAAATATGCTAAAACAAGTCAATAGGTTCAGGCTGCATACAAAGGACTTCAAGAAATTCTTCTCTTCTCTACCGTTGAAATCGTATTATTTTTGAAACAAAATGAAACACCAGATACTTTATAGTTTATATTCAGATGAAAAATGTCTGTATTTGCTCTTAGGAGCTGTATACACATATATCATGCATAATGCTAACAAATGTTAATTCAAGCACTTACCACATGAAAAAGAACAATATATTCAAGATTAACCATTCAAAAAAAACTTAAGATACAACTAATGACGTGCCTAAACACAATACGGGGGTCCGTGTATCCTTAAATCCACGGAAAATGCCTTGAATAGCAAGCGAAACCACCACTGCAGGAGCACCAATTGCCCTAAGTCTAAGAAAATGACATGCTAAAGCATGAATTGGGGATGACTGTCAAGATCAAAATAACATAAGTTAGAAATCATAAGGTAGCCTAAGCATAAGCAAAACATTTATTTAATGAATGGAAAATACAGCTTACTGCTGCCACACCCATGATTTTGAGGAAAAAACCAGACCCTAAGGTCATTGCTGCAGCCTCGAGTAATCCAAGTGCCAAGGATATAGCTAAGGCAGTAGAAACAGCAGGCATAATCCTTCTTCCATCTGTTTGATATTTGTCCTCAATGAACCTTCATCGCTGTTTTAAGCAATTATAGACTTATATTCCAAAGTTATTAGTTAAATTTACCAGAAGTAGAGTCCTTAGATGCATAATTGGAAATATCTTCAGCCACAAAGGAAGTAGCCACATTAAGAAGAGGAATGTTGAACACTTTGGATATTATATTGAATATGGATAATGACACTCCTGCTGCAGCCAGCTCCAATACCCCTTTGAGACAAACATCAAACAGTTGGCTTTAGAAAAGAGATAAGTTCTCTACTAAGATCACTTGTATAGTTTTATTAATAGGTTTAATATTTTACAGGCTCAAACACCATATTTTTCTATTTTACATGATATTTGTTCAGGGGAAATAACTCAAAATCTCTACCAGTAATGCAAAATTTAATAATTCTTTACTATACAAATCCAAGAAAAGATTATGCTGCAGGTGATTTTTTATAAATCTAATTGATTTGGATCCTTATCTTACATATTACCTTTTTTTATGGTGTCTATTACAAGTGCTTTTTACAGAAGTAAACTAAAAACCACTGGCAAAGAGATGTACTATGACTCACCTAATCTTCCAACATAAGCAGTTCCTATTAGTTGTGATAAGGGTTCAATTGCTTGTCCAACAATAGCTGGCACTGATAGGTGTATGAGCTCTCTTAGAACATTAGGAGTCTGCAACTGAATACTTGGAGGTCCTGTAAATGCACTGTTGAAGCTCAACTTAGAATATTAACATTAATAAGATAAATCTGTAATATAGAGATACAGACAATTCACATCCAGCAAAAATTATGTACCCCAAAGATATTCGTAACCACACGTGTGGTTCTGATCCACTCCAACATAACTTCAGTGCATGTACACGTACCATACAAAAACTTACCCTCAAGGTAATGATAATGTCGGATGGGACATAAAGGAAAAGAGGCTTGGTAATGGCATCACAGCGGATCTATCGTGATACCAAACTTTTGGTTTAGATTGCATAGGTGGAAGATTGACATTCAATTTCGACTTCTACAAAGAACTTAAATTCGATTTTCTACGAGTCAAATGTGGTACCAAAGGCAGATTCGTTGTGGTGTCTTTAAGTGGGGAAAAAGGGAAAATACGTGGGGGGTCAGTAGGTAGAGTGGAATGTCACGGTAACATTATATTCAAATCCGCAAAAACTACACCAGAATTTCTACCAAGAGGAAAATAAATAGTAGGCAAATAATCCTAGTACTTACATCTCTCCTTCACGTGAAGCTCCATTTATTAAAAAATCAGTCTTTGAATCAAACACCTTATCTGCAATGTCGCTATCCACTTCTTCACGTGCCAAATCAACCAGATCAGGTGCGAAAGCTGGCTGCTGAATGGCATTCCTGACCCTGAATAACTGTTTTCTTTCACTTGACCCAACAAATCTACGATGAAGAAGAACCCATGTGGAAGTTCTTAGAACAAAGGCCTTTTTAACTACCTTTCCATGACATTCTTCACCTCTATTGCTGCTGCAAGCAATTGTTCCTGAGAGCTTAATGACCGACATGATGATATTATGATAATAGTAATTATTAACGGCAGGACCTCTGCGTTCCTATCTACTATCTTGGAATCTACGAAGAAACAAAACGGATAATATTCCCACGAAATGCTCTGTTTTTTTAGTGATCTGATCTTCTGAACATCATAATCTACAGGCAGCATTCAATGCTCTGGGTGAAATGGTGTTTGATTCCCAACAGCATGCATATAATGCACTAAGAAATGCATATCAAGACGCAAGTCAAATTATGGATAACATGATTTTTCAAGAACAGATGAACTGCTTTCAGCAAGCAAAATGATCCAGAAATGGATTCTTTGTTTGTTTGTTTTAATTTTTTCTTTTTCTTTTTTCAACTTATTAAATGACGCTGAAATATATAGCTATTTTTGTGTTATATCCATTTTTAGTTTAGAAATAAAATGACTCTTGCAATATGGATGCATTCCGCATATGGCGGACGCATCTAATAACTTCATCTATGTATGGTTGGGTAATCCTAGTAACACACTAACCCCTCAATCACATCGCGTGACATATTTTTAATTCTTTGATCACGATGGTATGAGTCCTACGTTATAAAGGGTACAAAAATGTATTATATCGAATAATGATAGAACCACAATCATTGTGTCACACCGTGACATAATTAACTTTTTTTACCCTTGATCATGATAAAAGTACATCATAAACGTTGTGTTAAAATAATATTAAGAACGTATCTTGGATATTATGTATAGAGTGAATTTGGTAGTGACAAGTGTTGTATACTAGATTTATCATTAGATTGTACTAGTTTGGACAAATTTTATGATACAACTGTTGTAGGAATGTTGTATCAAGTGACATACATTGAAACATTTCATTTATAACCTCTCACACACGATACAAGTGTATTATGTGAAAGAGAGTAAAAATAAAATGTTCTAATATATGTCATTTGGTACAACATTTTTACAACACTGCACCATAAAATCTCTCACTAGTTAGTTACTGGTATGTTATGTTGTTAGCCTACTGGAGCATTGTACCTCAATCAATGAATCAATGAGAAATATTTTCTTATCTTCATTTTCTAAGTTAGTATTGGAGCCAAATATAGGTGGAAATGGCCACCTCAGCTCCAATCACCACAACTCCGCCTAAAACCACCACAGCTGGTGGTGTACCACCATCAAGAGGCAACTCCTACTGTCAATTCCACAATTCCAATGTCATTTCAGATCCCTTATCTTCCTTTTATTCTCACCACAACTCCTTTTGATCCAGCTGTAGCACATGGACACATGCCATTTTATTCATTTTCAGCTCAAATCCTGCTCAGAATCTTCACACCACCATTCCATTTAGTGGAAATCTAACCCAAAGTTGCAATGTGAAGCTTGATCGGAAGAACTATATCATTTAGAAATAGTTATTTCTCTCAACTGTCAGAGGCTACAAACTAGATGGACACTTGTTAGGTACAAAGCCAGCACCACCTCAGATGATACAAAGTTGCATTGGTCTTGGATTGAACCTGAATCCATTTTATGAGGAATGGATCACAACATATCAACTGCTACATGGATGGCTCTTAGGATCCATGACTAAACAAGCATTCAGGTTGTTCGACAACCAATGAGGTATGTAATACCCTTGAAACTATCTTTAATAGCCAAGCACGGTCTAGGATTCTTGAGTATCTCACTAATACTGACAAAAGGTCTAGATTTTTGGCTGATTATTGAGCCCTACCGAAGAATTATCCAGATTGTTTGGCTGCTGCTCCATTTCATATACCAAATTCTGAGTTGGTTCTTGCCACCCTAGGAGATTACCATAAGAATATGAGTCAGTGGTGGTCAATATCACATCTAGAGTGAATCGTCTTACCTGGCCTGAAGCTCAAGCACCATTACTGACCCATGAGAGACTTGTTTCTAGATTACCAATACTTCTTTGTTGATTCGACCACAGCCTCTGTGAATGCTGTCTACATTTAGTCAGGAAATGGTAAAATAAACCTTCGACCTCAGAAATCCATTGGTGGAATCGGTAAAAGAGGAAGAAGATCTTTCAACAACAGAGGCATAGGCAGAGGAAGAAGTTGTGGTAGGGGTGTTAGGTGTGATGCCCGAAAGACAATTTTGTAATTGTTTTATTTAATAAATGAAATGATGTTATTCATATTTATTATTCTCATATTCACCGATGTGACAATAGTATTTACACTACAGAAAACCCTAAAGTATATCGCTTATGTAATCACTTAACTCAGTGTATGGTATATACACAGGAGGATTGAGTTAGTGAATATGTACTTAAAATACAATTAGCCCGTAGTGAAGTTAATCGAGAGTATCGGGTCTCTCCCTTAACGTGCTATTAATGCGCCCAGAACACAATAGGTGTGATTGTCTTATCCGGACTTTCGGTTAAGAGAACCTAATGGGGCATTTATATATGATAGATATATCATATAGTATTTTGACCGATTTGATTAGAGTTCACGATATAATTCCGTAATCGAGAAGTCTTATCGAATCAATGGATGATCATATTTATGGATATATCTTAATCCCGAGGTGATCACGATCCAACCGCTTGAATCGCATATGAAGTTTGACTTGACGGTTAAGGATTACACTCAGTGTCGTGGTCCGAATTACCCCATCTTGGCATTGTATTTGGATTGAGTGAGTAGTCGTGTTATCACAGATACGGAATCCATTCCTTCCATTTATGGAAGTAGATGAGACGCCTCCTTTATTTGTTAATCCTAAACCGATCGATCGTGCGAGTTCATATTACACGATTAGCTACCAGTGAGTTGTATGAATTAATTGATCACTAGGGGTTAATGGTAAATAAGGATAAGAGGTTCTAAAAGGGTTAACGGTAACTTCCCGATTTAGAAACGAATGATCTATGGAGGATTAATCCATATGTAATGATTATATCAATGGACGCTTATTATTATTCTCGTGAGGAGATAAATATAATCTTATAATCGGAGGAGTCAAGTCAATACTGGATTATGGTGGCATATTCCTCGTGATTGATTTATCGAATATAATTATTCTATAATTATTTATTTGATTTATCGGAATTACCATTGATTATTAAATCATTGGTAAACGACGCTTCCTAATATAAAGATAAATATTCTCGGACGTCGAATCCTAATAATATTAATTTAGTTCTTGTTGACTTTATTAAAACGATATGTGAATTAATTGTTTAGTGGATTATTAAAATAATTAAATTAAATAATTAAATACACTTTTAAAAGACATTTTTAAATGACTTTCTTAATTAGTGTGTTGACCTTTTTTGGTCAAATATATTAAAAGGTGCGTGGACCTTACTTTGAAAGAAAGGTGCGCATGCATTTTGTGTTATTATTTAATTATTGGAAAATTGGTTTTTCTTGGATAATTATTTAATGTGTGATTTATCTTTTATTTGTTAAATGATAATTCATGAAATATTAGATAATAATATGATTTATCCTAATTTGTTTGGGATAATTATTTTATTTATCTTTTATTTGGAAAAAGGATTAATGTAATAATTATCTCTTAATTATTTAATCCTTGGAGACAATGATTACTTCTCCTATATAAAAGAGAGTTCTCCTGCTCTTAACACACACATAATTTCGACTTTCTTAGAGAAAGAAGAGGAAAAATTCGCCAAGGGGTTTTGGGGAAAATCTTGGAGATTTTTCCGGCAAAGATATCGGAAGGATTCGAGACGAGGATTTCCTTCCACCGGAGTTGCTTGGATCACACGATCGGAAGATCGTGGTGCTCTTCACATCTTCACATTCATCCTTTGCGGTTCTTCAACTTGAATTTAGAGATTCAAGAGGTATGATCTACATCCCTTTGTAGAATAGATCTAGTTGTTTTATTACGCATATTATATGATCTGAATCCATAAATCGCCTTCCGTTGCGGACAATATTACTAACAATGGTATCGATCACCATGGTGATCTATATTTATACGTATAAAATATTAGATCTAGGAGTGAGTAAAACATGTAGATTTTTGTCCCAATTTTTTTTTTTTTTTAAAGATAGGGCCGACGATGTTATTCTTTTTTATGTTATGAATGTCTTGGTTGAAGAGATGGATTGGGGTTGAGTCGCTTACTCGTTAGATCTATTGTAGCTCCTTTGTTTAAGAACAATTGAAAGCGTAGGAATTGTATTTTTTTTATGTCTTTCTTTTCGAGATTTATGTAAAAAGTAGCATCTTTTATTGTTATTTTGATTATCCGGGCTGGAAAAGATGAAGATCTTGCTGAAAAATTGAAGATCAAGACGAAACCCAAGGTATGAACGAGGAGAAACGGATGAATTTTATTAAAAAACTGCTACAGGACTTTCTGCGACGCTGAAAAGCGTCGCTATAAGTCCTGTTTAATAAAAATATGCGGCTAGGGTTTATTTTTTGTTGCGGCTGCATGAAACTTTTTTATGTGACCTAATTTTTTTATTTTTTTATGATCTTTCAACTGCCGCATGAAGAAAAAAAAAAAAAAAAATTATTTTTTGGAAAATAAATTAAAAGCAGCCGCATGTAACATAATAAAATTAAATATATGAATAATTAAAATAAATTGGATTTATTTAATTAAAAAGACCTTTTCTCCTCTCTCTGTTCGTGGTTCAGTGTTCGGCGGTTCGAGTTCAAGATTCAAGATCAAGACTCAAGACAAGAAGATTGTAATTTATTTTTCCTAGGATAGATTAGTTACGGGGTACCAACAATCCATCTCGGTGTTTAAATTTCCGCAATTTATTTTTTATGTGTTCGATCATAAAATAGATATAAAATCGGAATTGCCATGACATGCATCATATCATAAATCCACTCCATGCATACATGTAGAATTTTAATTTTGGTAATTAAAATAGGCATGTATTCAAACTCGTGTAATTAGTTGAAATTTAATTAATACGTGGTAATTAATGAATTTAGTAACTAATTAATGATCCGAGGACGGGTTATGAAATCGTTAGCCTTTCGGTGTGTGTTCTCGGTGAACCGCCTTAAAGCTCAAACGAGATCACGTTTTCAATTCGTAGTGTCTACGAGATTGAATGATGGTAAAAGAACAAAAAAATCTTGGATAAAAACGGTTCGCTTATAGGTTGGGTGGTCAACTGAGCTTCGCTCGAACGACTTAACCCTCCTAGTGTGATGTATGCACGGGGGTCCGGCAAGACTAAGCCAAAACCGAGAGCGGAGGGGTGATTCCTTCTAATCTCAATAGGGCTCTCTTGACCCGACTTCGTCCGGTCATCACATATGTTCCAACGAATAGGGCGGGTAGGCTTGCCTACGTTACCGACACCATTCGAATCCTTGATTTGATGAGCTTTTATGATAACATCAAAAGACGTGTTAGTTAGTTAACCCACAACCACTTCCAAATTATTGAGTGGGAGCGGGGAGGCGACAACCAACCCCACGGCCTCTACTATGATACAAGTAAGTGAGAAGGGTGACGCCGAGGCGCTTTGATTTCGTCCCCTAAGGATGGTGTTCGCCTATCAACATTCATGGCTTGGTCTCCGAAAGGATAGGTTTTACTGGTACTGCTCGGGTCACCGACCTATCCTGAGACGGCATACTCAGGCGTACCTAAGAGAACCGATATAGTAGGTCACACTCATCATGGGTATTATTGATAATATCTAGGCTAAAAAAAGGAAGGTAGTCAATGAATAAAGGGATGTTCGATTCCCGTGGGATGTTTGATTCTCACAAGTTATTCATTGATGAGATTGTCTCGATTTAACCGTCATCTCTTTGACCTACCCTAAGCGCACCATTGAGATGCGAGGTTAAAACCTCGGAATGGTAGAGTAGACTTATTTTTTAGTTTACAATTCCTAAAATTTAATATAGTAGTGTTAAACTTGAATTAATACATGTCATTTTATTTTCAAAGAAAATGTCTGCTCAAATTTACCTTTCTTCATCTCAAAAATTAACGGAAACAACTTTAAGAAATGGAAGAGTAACTTAAACGTGGTACTCACGTATGAGAATGTGCAACATGTACTTACTCAATGCCCTACGCCGCGATCCAAAACACAGGTAAAGCGAGATCGAACAGCGTAATCGGCTGGATCGAAGCGAGATAACCGGGCTCGTGGGATCATCCTGGCGGCGATGTCGGAGGTTATTAGGACCCAGTTGAAGAGTTTGAGTCCGCAGGAGAAATCATGCGGAAACTTACTACGATGTTTGGATCACCTAGCAACCAAGCAAGACACGATGCCATCAGGTTGGCCGTCAACACGAAATTGAAGAAAGGTCAAGCAGTGAATGGTCATGTTCTGAATATGATCAGTTACTTCAATGACGCCGGTATTCATGGATCAAAGTTCGATGAAGCAACTCAAGTATCAATGATTTTGGAATCGTTGACTCCTGAGTTTATCCCGTTCAAAACTCAGTATCTGATGGGCAAATATGAATTGACCATGACACGATGTCTTTGAATGAATCGACTATCTACGAGGGCCTGCTATCGAAAAGATAAGGTCCAAGTAGGGATAAGAAAGTCGAAGCCAATATGGCGAAGCCAGGTCATCAAACAAGCCTAAGGCGAAACCGAAGAAGAAGGGTAGTGTTGCACCCGTGCCCAAGCCAATGAAGAAAAAGGTCGCCAAGAAAGTTGATTTGAGTCCAAGCCCAAGGGCAAATGCTTTTCTTTAGTAAGGAGGTAGGACATTGGCGACGCCATTGTCCCGAATACCTTCGTGATGTGAAAGATGGCAAAGTCAAGGTCATCATTGGGAAAGATAAGAAAGGTAATTTGGAATTACTATTCTTGGAATCTTTTAATGTAGCTAAAGATGTGTCCACTTGGATACTTGATACTGGAGCTACTAACCATGTATGTTCTTCATTGCGATTCTTAGTTAAATGCGAGAGTCGGGAAGAGGTTCTCAGTGATGCGAGTAGGCACTTTGGCGCTCATTTCAAGCAAAGCAAAGGGGGCTGTGGACTTGCATTTTAATAATAGAATTTCACATTTAGACAATGTTTATTTTATTCCCAATTTCGGGAGAAATTTGATTTCTTATTCTCGCCTTAGTTGAACAATCATTTTCTGCTTTCAAGTTTGAATGGTGAATTTGTTATTTCAAAGAATGGCTTTGAATTGTGTTCAACTATAAATGAAAATGGTTTATATTTTGTAAGACCACATAAAGCTCCCTACTTAATCTTCGAAATGTTTAAAATCGCTCATCAAAGATCTCGCAAAAAGCGAAAGTTTCTCAAGTAAAAGAAGATAAAACATACTTGTGGCATCTAAGGCTTGGCCATATTTCCTTGGAAAGACTCAAAAGACTTGAAAAGGTTAATGCCTTAGGTGAGTCATCTATTGACACATTTGCTCATCTGCAGCGAGTGTTGCCTGGAGGAAAAATGACTAAGCGTCCCTTCTCATCAAAGGGTAATAGAGCCACAGGAACTCTAGACTTAGTGCATTCGGACCTTTGTGGTCCGATGAACGATGCAAGCTGAGGCGGATCTGAGTACTTTGTGACTTTCATTGATGATTACTCGAGATTCGGTTATGTTTATCTGCTTTGCATAGAAAGTCCGAGGCTTTTGGAAAGTTCAAGGAGTTCCAAGCGAAGCGAAGGCAACTAGGCAAGTCATTGAAATGCCTCCGCTGGATCGTGGAGGTGAGTATTTAGATCATCGAGTTCATTGACTACTTGGTGAAAAGGAATTTGTTTCCAACGTTCGGCGCTAGGACACCTCAAAGAAAAGCGGAGTTGCTTTGAGAGGAGAAACAGACATTGATTAACATGGTTAGATCAATGATGAGCTACGCCACTACCTATATCCTTTTGGGGTTATGCTTTAGCAAGCGGTCTACATTTTGAATGCGATTACCGTCAAAGTCATCGAAAAACACACCGTTGAGATGTGGTCCGACATCGCGAAAGCCTTCGCTACTTCCGCGATATGGGGTTGTCACACTGCGTCGATGGACAAGACTACCAAGCTACAATCACGTCACGAAAGTATGTTTGTTTGTAGGCTATGCAAAAGGTACACGTGGTGGTCTATTTTACGATCCGGAAGATAACAAAGTGCTAGTCTCGACTAACGCTCGTTTTTGGAGGAAAGTTATATGAAAGACCACAGACCTCGAAGTACAATTGTACTAGAGGAATTACTCTCCGATGACATCGAGGCCTATTGTGGTCTGCGATGTTCCCGTAAACAACACTAATAATACAACAGATCACTTCCGACATTCTGTTCCACCCAGACGCATCATGAGTGGTTCGGCCACCGGCTCGATGCGGCATGGATTTAGAGGCAAACGTAGTCGCCTCGATGGGGTGGAAGATGATCCTCCGACCTATAAGAAGGCCTTCTTGGATCACGATAAGGATAAATGGATTGACGCAATGAATCAAGAGATGGAGTCTATGTACTCTAACTCGATCTGAAACTTGTAGAACTTCCTCGGGGTGAAAGGCCCATTGGATGTAAATGGCTCTACAAGCGAAAGAGAGGAGTAGATGGGAAGGTTGAAACCTTCAAAGCACGGCCGGTAGCCAAAGGTTACACACGGAGAGGTATAGACTACGAGAAACCTTCTCACCTGTGGGCCATGATGAAAACCATCCGCATCCTCCTTTCGATTCTTTGCGTATGTCGGATTATGAAATCGGCAAATGGATGTTAAGACAGCGTTTCTAAACGGCTTTCTTGACGAGGAAATCTATATGCAGCAACCAGAAGGATTCATTGAAGAAGGTCGAGAGCACATGGTGTGCAAGTTGCTCGAGATCCATTTATGGGTTGAAGCAAGCATTTCGCTCTCTGTATCATAGATTCGATCACACGATCAAGTCTTATGATTTCGAACAACACTTTGCTTTGAATCTTGTGTGTACAAGAAGGTTATCAAAGATAGTGTTGTATTTCTAGTGTTGTACGTTGATGACATACTCTAATTGGCAACGATAAGGGGATGATGTCCGGCGTGAAAAGTTGGTTGACCACGCAATTCCAAATGAAAGATTTGGGAGAAGCGAGTTATGTTCTAGGGATCCAAATTATAAGGGGATCGTAAGAACAGGATGTTAGCTCTGTCCCAAGCAACTTATATAGATAAGGTCTTTGGCACGCGCTCAATATGGAGAACGCAAGAAGGGTTTTCTACCAACCCGTCCACGGCGTTTACCTATCTAAGTCTCGTGGGCCTCAAACCCCGAAGAGGCTGAAAGCTATGGGAAGAGTGCCATATGCCTCGGTGTTGGTAGTCTTATGTATGCTATGAGGTGTACGAGACTCGACATTTGTTACGGCGTTGGATTAGTCACCGTTTTCGATCAAATCCAGGCAACCGTGACGACAAATAAGATAAAGAATCTCATCAAATATTTGAAGAGAACCGAAATTATATGCTCGTCTATTCGAGTGGGAGTTTGGAGCTAGCGGGGTACACCGATTCGATTTTCAATCAGACGAGAGATGATTCTAAATCTACCTCAGTTCAAGTGTTTACGCTTGGTGGCGGTGCGATGAGAATGGAGAAGCCAAAAGCAATCCAAAGACAAACGATTCAACAATGGAAGCCGAGTTCATAGCGGCCTCGGAGGCGACTAAAGAAGCGATTTAGTTAAGAAAGTTCATCGGTAGATTAGGCGTTGTCCCGAATCTTTGAAGATCCTATTACTCTCTATTGTGATAACAATGGGGCCATTGCCAACTCTAGAAAACCTCGAAAGCACAATGAAGTCGAAGCATATAGAGAGAAAATACTTTGGGTGATCAACGATTTTGTCGATAGAGGGACATTTCCGTCAAGAAAATCGCCTCCGCCGATAATCCTGTGATCCATTCACCAAGACGCATTTGTCGATTGAAGCTTTTAGTCGACACTTGGAGACTATAGGTATTAGAGACATGTCTCATTTGCTTTAGAGCAAGTGGGAGTGATAGTTTGTCAGATTTTAAATAATAGGGTGTGCTCTAAAACAATTAATCACATGCTTTACGTGCAAGTGGGAGATTGTTAGGTGTGATGCCCGAAAGACAATTTTGTAATTGTTTTATTTAATAAATGAAATGATGTTATTCATATTTATTATTCTCATATTCACCGATGTGACAATAGTATTTACACTACGAAAACCCTAAAGTATATCGCATGTAATCACTTAACTCGATTGTATGGTATATACACGGAGGATTGAGTTAGTGAATATGTACTTAAAATACAATTAGCCCGTAGTGAAGTTAATCGAGTATCGGGTCTCTCCTTAACGTGCTATTAATGCGCCTAACACAATAGGTGTGATTGTCTTATCCGGACTTTCGGTTAAGAGAACCTAATGGGGCATTTATATATGATAGATATATCATATAGAAATTTGGACCGATTTGATTAGAGTTCACGATATAATTCCGTAATCGAAAGTCTTATCGAATCAATGGATGATCATATTTATGGATATATCTTAATCTGAGGTGATCACGATCAACCGCTTGAATCGGTATGAAGTTTGACTTGACGGTTAAGGATTACACCGAGTCCGTGGTCCGAATTACCCCATCTTGGCATTGTCTTCGATTGAGTGAGTAGTCCGTGTTATCACGGATATACGAATCCATTCCTTCCATTTATGGAAGTAGATGACGATTCCTTATTTGTTAATCCTAAAAGCGATCGATCGTGCGAGTTCATATTACACCGATTAGCTACCAAAGTGAGTTGTATGAATTAATTGATCACTAGGGGTTAATGGTAAATAAGGATAAGAGGTTCTAAAAAGGGTTAACGGTAACTTCCCGATTTAGAACGAATAATCTATGGAGGATTAATCCATATGTAATGATTATATCAATGACGCTTTATTATTATTCTCGTGAGAGATAAATATAATCTTATAATCGGAGGAGTGCGATCACGGGATTATGGTGGCATATTCTGTGATTGATTTATCGAATATAATTATTCTATAATTATTTATTTGATTTATCGGAGCCACGATTATTAGTCATTGGCCCCGACGCGTGCTCCTAATATAAGCATAAATATTCTCGGACGTCGAATCCTAATAATATTAATTTAGTTCTTGTTGGACTTTATTAAAACGATATGTGAATTAATTGTTTAGTGACTATTAAAATAGTTGGGCTTAAATAATTAAATACACTGCGGAAAAGACATTTTAAGTGACTTCAGTTGAAATTAGTGTGTTGACCTTTTTTGGTCAAATATATTAAAAAGGTGCGTGGACCTTACTTTGAAAGAAAGGTGCGCATGCATTTTGTGTTATTATTTAATTATTGGAAAATTGGTTTTTCTTGGATAATTATTTAATGTGTGATTTATCTTTTATTTGTTAAATGATAATTCATGAAATATTAGATAATAATATGATTTATCCTAATTTGTTTGGGATAATTATTTTATTTATCTTTTATTTGGAAAAAGGATTAATGTAATAATTATCTCTTAATTATTTAATCCTTGGAGACAAGGATTACTTCTCACATATAAAGAGAGTTCTCCTGCCTTAACACACACATAATTTCGACTTTCTTAGAAAGAAGAGGAGGAAAATTCGGCCAAGGGGTTTTGGGAAAATCTTGGAGATTTTTCGGGCGGCATATCGGAAGGATTCGAGGCGAGGATTTCCTTCCACCGGGAGTTGCTTGGATCACACGATCGGAAGACTGTGGTGCTCTTCACATCTTCACATTCATCCTTTGCGGTTCTTCAACTTGAATTTAGAGATTCAAGAGGTATGATCTACATCCCCTTGTAGAATAGATCTAGTTGTTTTATTACGCATATTATATAGATCTAGATCCATAAATCGCTTCCGTTGCGGACAATATTACTAACAAGGGGCACCTTCAACACAAGACAAAATGGTTCTCAGACTAGACATATACTTGTCTGCCAAATCTCTATGAAATTTGGGCATGCGAGATATGGAAGCTCCTCTAATTCTCAACAAAATGCACTTGCCGGTACATATTTGACTCGAATATGGAAGCTCCTCTAATTCTCAAAAAGTGCTCAACAAAATTCAAAGCATGTTTCACTTATTTGGCAACTTCGAATCGAGTTCTTGATCCAAGTTGGTATTTGGATAGTGGAGCTACTAATCATGTCACATCCGATATGATTAATATGAGCCTCGGGTCCCCTATGAAGGTTCTGATTCCTTAGTGATTGGTAATTGTGAGAAACTTTGGATAGCTCACACTGGTTTTAGTAAAATCTTTCATCTTACCACTAAAACACCTCAATATTATATTACATGTTCCTAAAATTACAAAAAAAATTGCTAAGCATTTCCCAGTTAATTTGTGATAAACGTGTTCTTGTTGAGTTCACTAACTCTTTTATAATGTTATGGACAAAGTTACCAAGATCACACCTTGCTAGAAGGCCGTCTTAAAGAAGGACTATATCGGATCTAGACCATCATTCATTATACCCCAAGTATAGTATCATGAAGTAAAATAAAAAGAAACAAAAGATGAAGAACAATTTTTATTAATGTATCTGAAAGAAACTATTACAATAATGAACAAAGGAAATGAAAATGAAATAGTAAGGATATAATTTGAAACTGAGGCGAGAAAACTCTCCGCCCTTAAGACAAATTTGCTCCGGTTTGTGCCCATGGATTATGCAATTGTCTACCATGATTACTCTGTTTACTTGTTCAAGAGGGAGGTACTTCAACTCCTAAAAACTTGAACTCTTACAATTTCTTGAAAACCTCTTCAACTATTTATGCAGGAATATGAGTATTTTTGTTGTAGTTCTGTGTTCTTTCCATTGCAGTAGATGACCTTTATATAGGTAGCAAAAAAGGAGAAGTAAACTGAAGTGTAATGAAAGCATCAGGTGAAGGATCTCCACTAGCACTTGTAACTCCAGCAATAAAGCAATTGAAGGCATCATTTGAAGTGCTCCACTATCTTAGTAATAATGCATCAGATGCAGATGAAGGGACTCGGCTCGAATCAACTTTCAAAATGTTGAATAATTATTTGACAAGTTCAATGTAACTTTGTCATTCTGAATAATTATTTGACAAGTTCAATGTAACTTTATCAAAAAATTGAGTATTGTCTCATGCCCACGAAGGCCCTATTCCCCAAGGTCAACAAGCTCAGGCTCGGGCGGGCGCGTGTGTGGCAATTTTAGCAGAATATCGTCTAACTAAAACCATTTTGAACTCTCTCCCTTTCGTTGGAACTTATACCCTTTATCAACACTTTTCCACTTAAATATTAAAAATGGATTAGCGCACTTCCCAATGTGGGATTAAGAGGTTGAACTCTTCAACTTCCAAGTTTCAATATTTCAACTTCTTCAACTAACCAACTTCAAGTCTTAATTTTTCATTCACCCGATATCTGAATTGAATGATTCAAAGACCTGTCTTCATCTACGTCACACGTAGATTTCAAAGTCATCATAAACTCTCGATAATTTATATAAGAGTCTAATCGAAACAAGCTCGTTAAGTGGTTGTAAAAAAAATTAAAAAATCAATTTTCTTTTCCTCAAATTTTTCTCCAACGCATTCTACCAGCCAAGTTCTAAAGCTCTCCTCACTCTAAACTAAAGCTTTCTTCTTGTTTTAGTCTAGTATCATTTGTTAATTCTCCTAAAGATGTATAACTTTGGCATAAGGGATTAGCCAAAACACTACTATAAAAAATCATAAAGATCACAGTTTTTAAGTGTGATGTATTTATATTAGTCACGGTTTCAAAAATATAGCATATTGAGATGTGACATAAAGTATTTTAATTCAATCACATTTAAAAACTGTGATTTATTATAGTTGTTATCACGGTTAAAAACCATGATCCATTATTGTTGTTATCACACTTAAAAACCGAGATCTATTATATTTCAACACATTTAAAAACTGTGATATATTTTAGTTGTTACCACACTTAATAATTGTGATCTATTATAGTTGTTATAACACTTAAAAACCGAAATCTATTAAAATTTCAACACATTTAAATGCGATTTATTTTAGTTGTTATCACACTTAAAAACCGAGATCTATTATAATTTCAATCGCACCTATAAAAAAAACGAAATATACGCACACACATTTTTTGTTCCCAATGGGACTCGAACCTGGATACTCCTGATTAAGGAGCCACACTAATTACCACAGGGCCGACGCCTTCTTTCTTTTCGTTTTCGACCACACTATACTGAGATCTTATTATAAAATATCATATTATTTTCATCACAGTTAAAAACTGTGATTGATTGATGTTTTCGTCTTAGTTTTCCTAATAACCGTGATAATAAAACCGTGATCTATTTTAGTTGTTATCACATTTAAAAACCGAGATCTATGATAATTTCAACACATTTAAAAACTGTGATCTATTTTAGTTGTTATCACATTTAAAAATAGAGATCTATTATAATTTCAATCACACCTAAAAAAGCGTGATCATTCTTTTTTCCCGAAAACAAAATATACGCACTCACATTTTTTGTTCCCGGTAGGAGCCGAACGCGGATACTCCGGATTAAAGAGTCACACTAATTACCACTAGGCCGACGCCTCCTTTATTCTCATTTTCGACCACACTAAACAGAGATCTCATATAAAATATCATATTATTTTAATCACAGTTAAAAATTGTGATTGACTGATGTTTTTGTCTCGATTTTCCTAAAAACGGTGATAATAAAAAGTTAATGTGTTCGTTTCACTTTCTTTGTCTCGGTTTTTTAAAAAACCGAGATCTTTTTCATTTTAAACTGTGATATTTATCTTTTTGTAATAGTGAAATAAAATCAATCACACATAAAAACCGAAACCTAAATATAAAATATCTAACCATTTTAATCACAGTTAATAACTGAGATTTATCCGTATAATACATCTCGGTTTATTCAATAATTGTGATAAAAATTTAAGTGTGATACATAAATTTTCCTTGTCTCAGTTCTTTTATAAGCGTGGTCTTTATTATTCTATAACTGTGATCTATGTCTCTTTATGTATTAGTGGATATAATTTGTCTCACTTTTTCTATAACTATGACAAAAATATCATATGAATTCAGTCACAATTTAAAAATGAGATTAATTGATATAATTTATCTCGCTTTTTCAATAACTGTGATGAAAATATCATACCATTTCATCACAGTTTAAAAGTGTGATTGATTGGTATGATTTATCTCGCTTTTTCAATATATGTGACAAAAATATCATATCAATTCAGTCACTGTTTAAATGTGAGATTGATTGATGTAATTATCTCGCTTTTTTAATAACTGTGACATAAATAGCATATCAATTCAGTCACAGTTTAAAAATGAGATTGATTGATATAATTTATCTCGGTTTTTCAATAACTGTGACAGAAATATCATATCAATTAAGTCACACTTTAAAATGAGATTGATTGATATAACTCATCTCGGTTTTTCAATAAGTGTGATAGAAAGTTGTAAGTGTGATATATATATTTTCTTTGTCTTGGTTTTATTAAAACTGTGATTGTTATCATATCTTATGTGTGACGTATATCATATTTTGTAGTAGTGGAAGTTGTAATGTTTCAACGAATGAGAAATTTCATTTTTGTTAAGCATGCCAATATGTAAAATTGCATACGTTGCCTCATTATTAACAATTCCAAAACCCTAACTAAACAACTCCTTGAACTGATACACTTTGATTTGCAACGTCCTTCTCATGTAAGACCTGTGAATGGTTACTCTTATTACATTGTGATTGTGGATAATTATAGTAGATTTTCCTTGATATTTTCTTTAAAACAAAAAATCGGATGCATTCACTGTTTTTTTTTCAATTCAAAACCTTAGTTGAAAATCATTTCAATCTCAAAATCAAGCAATTTCATCCATATGAAATTCATATATTTTCGTATATGTGAATTCATATATTTTCAACCTTACCTCCAACAAAGTGGCATCCTTTCTTGACATCCATGTCCGCATACACATGCTCAAAATGGGCTGAGACAAAACATAGACATATTATTAAAACGGGATTAACTTTCTAAGACAAGTCTTCCTCTGAAATATTGGTGGCATAGCTTCCAATATGATGTTCATCTTATTAATATCCTTCCTACTCATGTTCTTCATCACAAATCACCCTTTGAAGTTCTTCTAAAAAGATCTCATGACTACTATAGGCGTAAAACCTTTGGATGTGTTTGTTATCCCTTTCTTAGACCATATCACACTCAAAATTTAGTTCCATACTCAAAGACGCACATATCTTGGCTTTAGTCCTTATCACAAATGACACATCTATGTAGATCCCTCTAGAAGACTGTATGTGTCTAAAGATGTGTCATTTCATGAACACACCTTTCCTTTCAAGACAATGTCAACACCATCCACCTCTCATAATCCTAATCTTACCCTTAACAACTCTGGTTTCTCCATTCTCACTGGTCTACTTGTCCAAAATTGCAACCTTGGATTTGATACAATCACCATTGAAGATGTCTCACTAATACATGATCAACACTCAAATGCTTCCATAAATAACTCCAATATCTCCACACATTTTTGCACACTCATCTCCACATTCCAATACCTCCCCACCTTCCTCACATGAGTATGATTCCTCCTCTACTCACCTTCTCCCCATCACATGCATCACCAGTTCACTCTAATCCCTTTTCTCTTGTTACTCACTCACCTAATACCATTGTTCTCACCTTCCATACTTCACCTCATCCAATGCAGACAAGATCTGAAAGTGGTAAATTTAAACCTCAAACATTTTTCAGGCCTTGCTAAACATGTTTCTCACCCTTCCAAAGATGAACCAACTCAGGTGTTAGAAGCTTTGTTTCATCCACAATGAACAACTATGAAAGAAGAGTACAAGGCATTGAATGATAACCACACTTGGGACTTGGTACCACCTCTTATTTCTCAAAACCTTATTGTCAATACATGGGTGATGGCCAAATTATAGTAAATCAACTTTAACCGGCAGAGTACCGGGTCGGTTGTACTACAATGGCGAGCAATGTCGTATCCAATGAGAAATCCGTCAAGTACCACAATCACACTCGTATTTAGTTTAGGCTCACAATTGGGGTGGACGGTAATATTTATAACTAAACAAATAAAAATTGTAACTTTAAAATAAATAATAAATGAATAATAAATGAATGTGTTGTGGGTGTAATCTCCTAAACCGGTCCCTAGGCGCTGATACCACAACCTAGTTACCCTATATTCGGTTCGACAGTCCCCTCTATGGAATTTAATTGACCTAATATGATTAAGACATATGAGACGCTCCGCATCCCCCGAGTACACGGCTTAGCTAGACTAACCTTACCAAGGAACAAGCTGCGAAAAACTCGACTAGTTCGTGCATGGCAATCCTAAAACTCTAGTTCGCACACTCCCTCACAAAATACATTTATAAAGTTCGTGTGTAGGATCATTAATCAAGTGATCGGTTTAATTCAAGCATTACGTTCAAGTTTTAGAACACAACAATTCAAAAGATTTAATTTTTTAAGCCCCCTACTCATCCCTAGATCATCATTTAAATATTAATTTCGTAGTTCCATCACATAATTTAGCTTAGAAAATTTAGCTACGCATAATAACAAGAACGAAACAAGAAATCATAAATAATTGGGAAGAAAAACATGATGAAAGAAAAATAAATTACCAATGATTTGAAGCAATCCACAAAGAAGAATTTGCGAAACGAAAGACAATCGTAGAAGTAATTGGATGCAAGAAAATAATTTTTCAAATGGTTTTTGGAAGAAATAAACCTAAAATTCGACATAATTGGCTTTTATATGGCCAAAATCCAACCCCGAAAGATAAAAATCCGAAAAAAACACGCGTTCCATGCGCGAGCATGGAGAGAGCATGCGCACGGATGCAATCTCTGAATCCCTTCATTTTTCTGGCTGAAATATCATGCGTGCACATGGAATATGCATGCCTGCGCATGCATGTTTGATCCACTCCAACATTGGTACACCTTCAGTAATTTGACGATAGCTTTGCGTGTAGAACTCCGATTTGAGCGGTTCAAGTTGCGTTGGAAAGCTTATTCAATTATCTACAAATTTTATGAAGAAAACTTTCCTAGAAAATGCCTCTAAGGTATCTCAAAATGCATATTAATTCAAAGAAGCATGAAAACATCAACGATTCTCGTTCCGTTTCAACTCTATAGCTTCGAGTGCATGCTTTCGCCTCTCAAAATCATCTTTCCATCATCAATGCCTCTTTTTCCGAGATCCTAATGAACCTATATCCTGCAAGTTTCAACAAAAATACCACGCATAACTCCCGCAAGATAAAATAGGTATGAAATATGCATTAATTCACCAACAGTGACGAGATTTTAGGACTAATTTGTCTTTGACCTCGAAGTAAATGCAATGGTGAAAATGCATCTTAAATCACTCAAGCCACCCCAAAAGTGCATCGAATGAGTCATAAACGGGTGTAAAATACGCATGAAATTATAGCAAAGTTGACTCTCATCAATGGGTTCTCAAACGTAAACTTAAACGAGATGGGAGCATTTTGAAGCATAAGGATAGTTTAGCAGCTAAGGGATTTCCTTAGCAACCAGGGATTGATTTTACAAACACCATTAGTCCAGTTGTCATGTCTTCCACAATTAGGGTCATCATGGCCATTATTGTATTTCTCAATTGGCCCATTTAACAAGTTAATATTAATAATGCTTTTCTCAATGGGACTCTTCATGAATTTGTCTTCATGCCTCAACCAAATGGCTTCATGAATCCAGTCAAGCCTCACTGTGTATGTAAGCTTTACAAGGCTCTATATGGTCTCAAACAGCACCTAGAGCCTAGTATGAAGAACACAATAATCAGCTTTTTCATAGGGGATTCACTCAATCCATATAAGATACATCTCTCTCTTCATATTTCATCAAGGATCTACCTCAGTATATGTTATAGTTAATGTTGATGATTTTATTATTCCTTGTAATTCCTCCACAGTGGCTCAAAGGTTTATCAACAAAGTCAGCACAAGATTTCCTTTGAAGGATTTGGGACCTTTAACTCAAGTTTTGGGCATAGATGTGTTTAGGGTGTAGGATGTAATATCGCCGGATGGATCAAGATCCACCCGATTACGCAGCGGAAAGTACAAGATCTAGATCTAGTCAACCAAAATACATGAATAATAAATCTAACCTACGAGGGGGTTAGATTGCTTACCAGTTTATTGTGAATAAACGTCAAGAACAATCTTCAATCCAAGCTAGTTGAGAAGCCAAAGTCTTCCAACGTGTGTCTCCAAGCACCACCAGGTGGATGGTGTTTCAAGCCGCCGGACCTTCTCGATATGCTACCTTAGAAAACCCGAAGTTTTCTAAAACTCAAACCCTAGTGTATAAAGTCGAAAATTCAAAGCTTCACACACTTGTGTATTTCGAAATTAGTGATGTGATTTGGCTTGGGAGAACTCTCTTTATATAAGAGAGAAATCTTAGTCTCCAAGGTATTAATTTAATTAATACAAAATCAATCAAATTAATCCTTTTCCTTAAAAAGATATATCTAGAATATTCTAAAATTAATTAGAATATACAAAAGATATTCTTTTCCTTAAATTATTTAACAAATAAATAATTTAATTACATGTTAAATAATTATCCAAGAAAACTAATTTCCCAATAATTAAATTAACATAAAATTTGGCCAAACCCTAGCAAGTATAGGGCCACACGAATTTTATCACCATTTGGGCCGAGTCCACGAAAAAAAGTCTTTTTAATGTATTCAATTATTAAGTCCAACTAAACAATTAATCCACAAATCTATTAAATAGTCCAATCCAACTATTTAATTATAATTGAGGTGAAATGACGAGAAAACATATATGCTATATTAGGAGCCACGTCGGGGACCATGGGCCCATATTCAGTAGCTACAATAAATTAAATAAAATTATTCGTCAGACCGAACAATTATATTCAATCTATTAATTACGGGATTACACCACCATAAACCCGAAACTGAACTTTGCCGAATATAGATAACTTATACTCAACTATGAGTTGATAAGCGTCCACTGATATAATCATTACATACGGATAAATCCTCCATAGACTGTTCGTTACGAATCGAGATATTTCCGTAAACCCTACTCGAAACCTCTTATCCTTATTTACCATTAACCCCCTAGTGACCAAATAGTTCATAACTAATATAATATGAAGCTAATCGCGCGTCGGTCGGTTTTGTGGATTAACAAATAAGTGAATCTGTCTCTGTCTACTTCCCGAGGAAGGAATGGATTCCATATCTGTGATAGCATGTACTACTCACTCATTCCGAAATAGAGCCAACGAGAAGTGTCGGACCACATACTACGAAGTGATCCTTACTAACACATCAAACCCTACCCTAGTCTAAGCAGTCGTCTATAATCACCTCAAGATTGAGATTAATCCATATATGATCATCTTGTGATTCGATAAGACTTCTCGATCACGGAATTATATCGAGAACTCAAATCAAATCGGTCCAAATTTCTATATGATTATCATCATATATAAATGCCCTAATTAGTACCCTATTACCGACGATTCGGATAGAATTTGTCACACCTAAAAAGTTCAGGCGCATTATTAGCAAATTAATCTTGAGACCCGTACTCAGATTAATAAACGCTACGGACTAAGGTAATTTTAAGTACTTCTCACTAACTCAATCCTCTTGTGTATAGCCATACACCGAGTTATGTGATTACATAAACGAGGTACTTAGGGTTTTCAGTAGTGTCTTAATTATAAGCATACATTCATATAATAATATGAATTATTAATTCTGTTATAAAAACAATTAGATAATTGTCTTTCGGACACTATACCTAACATAGGGACCCTATTAAACTAGCTTTGTCTCAACAACATTAGCCACATAGCTGTTGCAAAAGATGGAGTGACACATCTCAAACCTTGTACCACCCATATGGTCTCAAGGAAGATACTAAAGACCAGATGATGGGACGTCTTTAACTAATCTCATATCTTACAAAAGTTTTATTGATGGCTTACATTATTTGACATTCAACATACCTGACCTGGACTTTTCGGTCAACACACTTAGCCAATTTATGCATGCTTCTACAACTGGGCATTGAAAGGCCCTAAAAAGGTTGCAAAGATATGTTAAATAGACCCTTCATTATGGTTTGCATTTCAAAGCCACGCAATCCCTTAATCCCAAGGATTCCCTGATGCAGATTGGGAATGCAACCCTTTTGACAGAAGATCAGTTGTTGACTATTCTGTATATCTAGGCTCATCTCTAGCGTCTTGGCCATCTAAGAAACAGTATGATGTTTCTCGTTCCAGAGAGTCTGGTGTATTCAAACAATAAAATAAGAATTTCATTGCCCAATATACCATACCATAGGTTTTTTTTTTATGCAAGGTTTGTCTTCGATATCTATATTATAACTATATCTATATTTATATCTAAAGACGGAGCCAAGTAGTGGGCTTAGGGTGCCTAAATTTCACTTTGCTTATTATTTTAGTACACCAAAAACTTATATAATCTAATCCAATATAGTTAGTTATCTTAATATTGCACACCGACCATATGTAGATTGTCCACTATCCCATGAAAGATAAATTCTTGGATTAGTCATTCTTTACATATATATATATATATATATATATATATATATATATATATATATATATATATATAGATAAACCTTATTTTAAACATTTTACACTGATATCCTTACAACAGTACATTTTGGCTTTGGGAGGAATATTCTGACGAATATATATTATAGAAATTAGACGGTTATAAAAATGTTTGATGAGATCAGGGGCAAAAACTTGAATTATTATAGTTTAGTGGGTATATAAAAGTTGACATGAAGCAAAATAATTTAGTGTCCCCCCATTACGATTTGCCTTTAGTTGTATCATAATAACAAAGCAAACAACAAATCAAATTATTTGGATAGGATCGGGTCAGACTCAATAACACCCAGACACATTGTATTATTGGAAAGGACCAGATTTGATTGAAAACACTACACATAATTCATGTTTTATTTGTCAATTTAGCAATTATATGTATGTATCATACTCACTGAGTTTTTATTTATATTTAATTTGATGCAGTTGTTAATACGGAGTATTATTTATTTCTTTTCATTTGATAACATTTATTGTTATTTTCCTCCTTTACTCATTTTTTTTATTTAGTAAGATGTTTAAAATAACAACACATTAATTATATTCAAGTCGTAGTATTTTAGTAATTCCAATACTAAAGACATGTCATTAACTATCCTCCATAATATTAGTTTTTGATAACTTTATCGACCAAAAGAGAATGCAGTGAGGCTGGCAAAAAATCCCATATTCCCGACCCATCCCGAATCCCGACCCGACTTTTCCCGACCCGAATTTCTTCCCGGCCCGTACTTATTCGAAACTCCCGACCGACTTTACTTGGGATGGGATTCGGGTATATCTTGAAAACCGACGGGATCCCGATCCCGACCGACTTTTTTTATATATTATAATTATTTTTTTTTTATAATTTTTCTTATTTTTAGGCAGAAATATATCTTTTTAAAATAATTTTTTTTATTTTTTAAGGAAAAATATTTTACATCATAGAAATTGAAGAAATAATCGTTAAAAAAGAAAAAGAGTTTTTTTTAAAAATTGCCCTTCTTCGTTTTCGAGTTGTCCATTTATTCAATCACATTAATCAAACTTTAATTATTTTCTTTTTCTTATTTTATCACTTCATCACCTTGTATCTGAGAATGCTAAATAAGAACTTGCGTGACAGACGGCTGAAGAGTCGCAATGAGATTCAACAGACGATCAATCATGATTTAGGAATTAAAAATGGTTTTTAATTTTTATTTATATAAGTCTTCGTTGTGAGTTATGTGAGTATTAATGCTACTAGCGAAAGTAATAATTTTCCTAACTTCACTCAAAATTGCAACCAGAAAAAAAAAGTCGTGAAAAATCTCTAATGATATTTTTTCAGGATATCTTTTCCCGACCCGACGGGATCCCGAACATTCGGGTCCCGATCGTCGGTCCCGACACTTGTTGAGTGCGAGGGTCGAGGAGAAAAATAGATTCCCGATTCACAATCGGCCGGGATCGGATATGAAGGTTTTTGGGGCGACCCGATACCACCCCTAGTGAGTACTATTATTTATCTTTCTTTTGAAAAATACAAAATTTAATGTCATTGTTTTCATTTACTCCGACACATGGACTTTCAGGCCAACCTTCTTTATAGGGCTCGACAACTCACTTTCTAATAAAGCAAAAGATAGAAACTCTTCAAATGAGAGATAAGATGGAGATAAAAATGGCATTCAAAAGAAAGATACGATAAATTTAGTTGGAATAAATCAATAGTATTTATCTTTATCTTTTCATTTAAATATATATATTTTATCTTTAGGTTTATGTATATTGAGTATGGTTGTCATTATTCAATAAAAACACCAGAGTCTTTTATTTCCGTTTGTGTATTATGACTTTATGCACTTTCTTTATGTAAAAGAGTTCTCGGGATCAGGGATCTGACTCATGGCTCAAGTCTTCGAGGGTTGTAGAGACTAAAGAAAGCCCGTGAATGTCTCCAGACACAATACTAAATGAATGATTAGGTCAACTGCAATATATTATATAGAAGACAATGTCGATGTCACAGTGACTAATATTTAACGATGAAAAGACAAAAAAAGGTAAAAAATACTAATAAGTTAAAGTAAAAATATGGCCTTTGAGGCGTGTTTAAGGCTTGTAAGGAAAAATAAAAGAAAACAAACAATAAAGTTAGTGTTATAAATATTACGTGTTATAACATGTGTTATAAATATAACACGTAATGTGTGGATGTCCATTAAACATAATATCTACTCCTCCGCTAAAAATACTGAAATCTTGCAACATATTAGTTTCTTAATAAATGTTTCATAAATCCAAAGACGACATAATGGATAAGTATCGACGTAAATATATTGTGTAATCAACGGATGTATTTACACCATAAAGCGCGTGTAATATGTCGTATGCTTTATTGAGACTGATGCATCGCGTTAGATAATTATCTCGAGATAATTATCGTCAGCAGCCGTTATCACGTGGTAACGTATGGGTTATATGCATAAGACCACATGTACTACTAGTGGGTGCTTTTGTTTATCCAATGTGTCTAGAATATAGTTTGCGTATATGTATAAGAGTTATCCCAGCATAAATAGATGTATAGAGTCAGTTCCCATTTACAATTATATAAAAACAGTAGCATGCAAATATTTTGAATTTGCTTCCATTTGTCTAATCCTTAGCAATAGTGATACACATAAATAAATATTCTATAACACGTTATCGTATGCGAGTATCATCGGTCTTTGAGTAAGGCGTCCAGAAAATTACTCGGAAAACGTTGACGGAGCGTGGAGGTAATGTTAGTCAATCAATTTTTGTTTATTTATGTTATGGCTAACATATCAAGGCAAGAGTTTGTACCACTAGATATTTTCGGAAGAAATAATCTATCGTGGACGATGGACGTGGAGATCCATCTGGAATCTATGGGGCTTGGCAATACTATTGTTACGGACAATGATGAGTCCAACCAAAGCCGTGCCAAAGCCATGATCTTCCTTCGACATCATCTTGGAGATGGGTTGAAAAATGAATACCTTACGGTAAAAGATCCTTCTGAATTGTGGCATAATTTAAAGGATAGATACGATCACCTGAAGTTGTCGACTCATCCTGGTGCCAGATTTGACTGGCTTAATCTGCGGCTGCAAGATTTTAAAACCGTGACCGAGTTTAATTCAGCCATGTTTAAAATCACCTCTCAATTAAAATTATGTGGTGATAAAGTAATTGATGAGGATATGTTGGAAAAGACATATTCCACATTTCATATCTCGAATATGCTCCTGCAGCAGCAGTATTGAGAAAAAGGGTTCAAAAAATATTTTGAGCTTATAGCATGCCTCCTTGTGGCAGAGTAGAATAATCAACTTTTGTTGAAAAATCACGAGTCCCGACCGACTGGTGTTAGCCCATTCCCTGAAGTGAATTTGGCTCAGTCATCAAATTTTGATCGTGGTCGTGGTCGTGGCCGTGGAAGAGGCCGTGGACGAGGCCGTGGTCGTGGACGCGGTCGTGGAAGATATATGCCATATCATAATGATACCGATCATGATAAGAAACAAAATGGTCCCCAGAAGACGGATCATAGGAAACACAATGAAAAGAAAGTTAATGATGATAAATGCTTCCATTGTGGAATGGAAGGTCATTGGTCCCGTACCTGTCGTACGGCGGAGCATCTTGTCCTACTCTATCAAGCATCATTGAAAAAACCAGTTGAAGATCGTGAAGCGAATCTTGTGTATCGTGATCATCCTGAAGATGATGACACTTATGTTGATGCTAATGCTGATGATGATGATGATATGGTGAATTTGGACATGGATAGTTTCTTGATGATTCCTGAAGGGTCAAATGATCAAGAAAATGTTTAAATTAGTTTAATGCTTTCTTGTAATATAGTAGTTTTCTTTTCGTTTCCTTGTACTATAGTAGTTTTCTTTTGTTGGTGTGTTTTTCTGAATGTTGTACTTTTGTTATCTTCTTGAAGAAGATATGTATACAGATGGTGTGTTGGATATCAATAAAGATGTTTGTTTGATTGACAGTGCCACTACACATACCATATTTAAACATGAAAAATACTTTTCTTCCCTGAAGAAAGAAAAGATAAAAATGTTAACACAATTTGTGGCAATTCGAAAATGATTGAAGGCTCTGGAAGAGCTGTTATATTTCTCCCTGAAGGAACGAAATTTACTATCAATCACGCACTATTTTCTTCAAAAGCCCGAAGAAATCTATTAAGTTTTAAGGATATCCGCAGAAATGGATACCATATTGAAACTAAGAATGACACGGATACTGAATATCTGTGTATAACGATAAATGTTTCCGGAAAGAAACATGTACTGGAAAAGCTTCCATCACTTTCTTCGGGGCTATATTATACTAAAATAAGTGCGATTGAATCATACCATATTGTAAACCAGAAGTTTAATGATTCTAATGTTTATAAAATATGGCATGATGATCGCAGGACATCTGGATCGAATATGATGAGAAATATAATTGAGAATTCACAAGGCCACGCTACTGAAAACCGAAGAAGATTTTAAGTGCCGCGAATTCTCTTGTGTTGCTTGTTCTCAAGGAAAAATGATTATGAAACCATCTTTTATGAAGGTGGCAGCAGAATCACCAACATTCTTGGAAAGAATCCAAGGTGATATATGTGGACTATTCATCCACCAAGTGGACAATTTATATATTTTATGGTCCTAATCGACGCATCCAAAGAGATGGTCGAATGTATCACTATTGTCGACTCGTAATATGGCATTTGCAAAGTTGCTTGCACCTGACAGATAATCCGCCACGAGCACAATTTCCAGATTTTCCGATTAAAAGTATTCGGTTGGATAATGCTGGAGAATATTCATCACATGCGTTTGATGATTATTGTATGTCTGTTGGAATTACCGTGGAACATCCAGTAGCTCATGTTCACACGCAAAAAACGGTCTAGCCGAATCTTGCATTAAAAGATTACGATTGATTGCTGTGACCGATGATAATGAGAACAAAGCTACCAAATTATCTCGCATGGGGACACGCTATATTGCACGGAGCTGCACTTTTGCTCATTAGACCGTCAAGCTACAATAAAATCTCCCCTTATCAATTAGCTTTTGGTCATGAGCCTAATATTTCTCATTTACGGACATTTGGATGTGCCATTTATGTACCGATTGCGCGGCGAACGTAACTAAGATGGGCCCACAAAGAAGATTGGGCATTTATGTGGGATATGACTCGCCATCCATCATTAGATATCTAGAACCCCTGACGGGTGACTTGTTTACTGCAAGGTTTGCAGATTGCCATTTCGATGAAACCGTTTTCCCGAGATTAGGGGGAGAAAATGAACCCGAAGTTCATAAGAAAGATAATGAAATCTCTTGGAAAACGACGTTAGGATTTCTCGATCCTCGTACTAGTGCATGTGAACCGGAAGTTCAGAGAATTATTCATTTGCAAAAAATAGCAAATCAATTGCCTGATGCATTTAATGATTCCAGTAGAGTCACTAAATCATATATAGAAGCTGCGAATGTTCCAGCTCGTATATCAATTCCAGAAGGACTTGATAAGAATGTTATTGCAAGTGAATCCAAACTGCGCCTGAAGCGTGGTAGACCGGTTGGTGCGAAAGATAAAAATCCTTGAAAGAAAAGAGGACAAAATGATCAAAGTGATCAAACCGACGATTCCAAAATTGATGATGAGATCCCGAAGAGCTTTAAAATTATAGACCCCGGGGAGTCTATAGAAACATCAATTAATTATGTAACTTTCGGGACAAAATGGAACCGAGATGATGTAATCGTTGATCATATCTTTGCATATAATGTTGCACTTGAAATAATGGGAGAAAACGAGGACCATGAACCGACATCGATTGAAGATTGTCGAAATAGAAAAGAATGGCCACAATGGCAAGATGCCATTAAGTCGAATCGAATTCACCGGCAAAACGTGAAGTTTTCGGACTGTAGTCCGTACTCGGGAAGGATAAAGCCGTGAGATTCAAATGGGTATTCGTGCGTAAGCGAAACGAGAGAAATGAAATATTGAGATATAAAGCACGACTTGTTGCCCAAGGTTTTTGTAGAGGCGGTGTATCGATTACGAAGAAACATATTCACCGTAGTGGATTCGATAACATTACGATACCTCGTGAGCCTAGCGATACATGAAAAGGTCGAAATGCGCGCTTATGGACGTTGTTACAGCTTATCTATACGGAAAACTTGACACTGATATTTATATGAAAGTCCCAGAAGGATTTAGAATGCCTGAAGCGTGTAAATCAAATCCTCGAGAGATTTATTCTGTCGAGTTACAAAAGTCCCTATATGGATTAAAGCAATCTGGATGAATGTGGTATAATCGTTGTTAAGGCCATATTTATATGATTATTAAGGGTTTATTTCATTATTATTTTCCCCACATTTGCATGATTTATATAAGAATTAAGGGTTTAAGTGTAATTATTAAGTAAATGTCATTTTGATATGGTTATTTGCAAAATTGGTTATTTTAAGTGTTTAATTGATTTAATTATGATTATTTGGATTTCATTACATTTTGCAATGTTCATTTATCTTTTAGGAGGCTTAATTTCGAGATGAGAGAGGATCAATCAAAGATATGGGAAAATAAAAGAGATAAGGAAAGAAATCAATCAAGATAAAGATGGAAATATCAAGAAATCCGTTCTGCATCAATCTGAACGAGCGTCCATGCAGCGTCTAGTGTGAACGGGCGTTTGGTAATTCGGACGAGCGTCCAGGGAAGAAAAGTTGAACAGAGAGTTTGGACGGAATCTGGACGAGCGTCTTTATAGCGTCTAAGGCATCTTGAACGGGCGTCCATATAAGTGAACGAGCGTCCGGTGCCGACTTAAACCCTAACCGACTTAGAGCTCTATAAATACAGCAGCAGCCCCAACCCTAAGGATATACTTTTACATAACATTGAGATCGCACTTTCACATCCAAAAGCTGCGGCCAGAACCCTAATTCCACAGAGATGAATTTCTCCAATCCAACAATCATCTTCAACATGATTGTTGGCTAAAAGCCTTGCAGTGAGTCGACGGAGGAAGCTTATCAACAACACAACCAACTAGAGGAGTTCGATACTAGATGAGTAGTGAGTTAATTCATAGTTTTTCATTACTTTGGATCTGTTTTGCATTGTTATGTTTTATTGGATTATGAATTTGATGAAACGATCTATTTATATTTGATGCTTGGATTAATATATGAAAATATATTATTTAAGTTCTATTTTGTTCAAAGTAATGCAATTATTCATGTTATAAGAGATTAGGCATGGTTAGTTGAGTAAGAGTTTGGAAACAATCTCGTGATTTCGTTTTGATTGCATGTTTAGTTTGTTTGAAAGGATAAACGAAACCCTAGAATTTGGTTGAAGAAATTTAATTGAATTCGTGAATACATCACTACTAAAAACTATGTCTTTTTAATCACCGTCTAGTTGGATTGTTGGTTGATAGGTGGAACCTAGTCGCCTTGCTGTGTTTTCCTTTAATTGTTTTAATCAAATCGTTTAGATTAAGTTTAGTTTAAGTTCTAGTTTTATAAACCCTAGTTTCTTGCTGTTTTCCTGCACTTTTCTGCTTCAGTTCGTAGTTAGACGCTCGTCCGCAATAGCAGACGCTCGTCCATTAGATTTAGTTTCCAGACGCTCGTTCATCAAAGTGAACGCTCGTCCGTCTTTCTGTTTTCTTATTTCCTGCTTGTTTTTATTCCTGTTTTAGTTTCGATTCTTAGGTTTAGGTTTTAGTTAGTTTCAACCTTAGTTTAGATAGATAATTGTGACATAATCGATATAGATTTATACTTGAATTCGATAAACATTCCACTCCCTTAGGGCGACCCGTTAACATCCTATACTACGATCCTTATACTTGGGGTGTTTCGTTTATAAATTGTAAAACTTCGTTTTACCGAACAAGTTTTTACGCCGTTGCGGGAGAGTCGGTAACGGTTGTCGGATTCTATTTAGGACAATTTTACGTGTCAAAAGGTCGTTAGGGCACACGGTAGTATTTTGACCATAACTTTCGCTCGAGTGTCCGTTTGGAACGCAGGACCCCAATTCGAAAGCTCGTTCCGGACGCCGACGACGTGGTGAACCGCCGTGAGGCCGTTCGATCGCGTTTTCGAGGTCAAAATCCACTGTTTTCCCCTCCATTTTGGCCCTAGAAGATTTCAACACGTTTTTTTTTCCGTCTTAGTGTTTTTCTTGTTTTTAAACTTTTCGTAGGTAGGTTTCTTTTCCAGTTTCGGTTTCTATATATTTTCTAAAATAAAAAAATTAAAAATAAAATAAAATAAATACTAAAAGCCTTCTGAACGAGCGTTCACCCATACTGAACGCCCGTCTGCCCCCATCTGTCTTCTGAACGCCAGTTCAGTGCTCTGAACGAGCGTTCACTTCCTGAATCCTCTCTGAACTAGCGTCCACGTACACTGAACGCCAGTTCAGTCCCTGAAAATTCCACTTTTCTTTTCTCTGCTCTTCTATCTTTCTACACTTCTAAATCCTCCAATCTTCTCTAAACTCGTTCTCATCAACCCTAAGGTTGATTTCTTCCTGTTCTGCTTCTCTGGTTTATGCAAACGAGAAGTAAGAAGGGACTTCTAATCTTCGATCCCGAGCCTGAACGATCTATTTTTAGAAGGAGACTTCTTCCTGATCTTGACGCCATGGCAGATCAAGATCCACCAATTCCAAATCCGGATCCCCAAGCTCAGTTAAATTTAATCCTTCAGCAGATGCAAGCCCTGCAGCAACAACAGAATCAACAAGCTGGCATAAATCAACAACTTCAACAATTTAGACAAAACCAATTTTAATCAATCGAACCAGACCCCTACACCCCATATCTAAATCAAGATTTTCTCGAGGGGCATAGATTTATTCGTCCTCCCGACATGGGAGGAGTGAACTTTGATCTAAAGAACGGAGTAGTTGCTCTAGTTCGAAATAGCTCTTTTCATGGTATCGCTCAGGAAGATCCACACGACTTTTGTCCACATTCGCACAAATCTGTGAAGCGTGCCATTATCCTGGTGTTGATTACGAGATAGTTAAGTTAAAGCTATTTCCTTTTGCTTTGAAAGGTGAAGCAAGTCGGTGGTTTAAATCGTTAGCACATCATTCTCTCCATACATGGAATGATGTCAAAAGAGCCTTCGCTCTTAAGTGGGTTTCACCAGCAAGATTATGGAGATGAAACAGAAATAGCTACGTTTGAGCAATTGGAGGATGAGACTGTTGGCAAAGCTTGGGAGAGATTGAATCTCTTAATGAGGAAATGCCCCAATCACGGATATGCGGACGTATGAGTTCTTTGGAATGCTTTTATAGAGGTGTCTCTCAACCTAATAGAGACTATCTTGACTCCACGGCTCATGGATCCTTCTTAGGGAGGTGATGAGATCGCTTTCTGAGTGTGGTGAGACCATCGCCAAGAACAATATGTGGTCGACTCCCAAGAAGACCAATGTTGTTAAGAAAGAAGATATTGCAAGCAGTCCTGATACAAAGCTATTGGTTGCTCAGATGGAATTGATAAGCAAGCAGCTGGCCAATCTTCGAGATCAAACCTTCCGATCCGGGAATGCGGTAGGAATGGAGACGACGGAAGAAGTAAATCTAATGGACAATCAAAACCAACCCTTCCGAAACTTCAATCAAAGCCGAACTACTCAGGGATTTCAAATGACAAAACTTCAATCAAGCCAAGTTACCACCTGCCCTTCAAATTCGAATTCTTTCAACTCAAACTATCAAAGGACAGCTCCTAACTCCCAAAGGCCTCAAGGAGGATGGACCCAAACTCAAAATCATACCACCTCACGTGTCCTCAACACAAATTTGATGAGTCAGTAGACATGGTGAAGACTCTGCCTACTAGTGTTAAAGCTATTGAGAGACAAGTTGGTCGATGGCGGACAAAGCAAGCGCAGACCTCACGGTAAACTTCCGAGTTATACCGAGAGAAATCCGAAAGCTGATGTGAATGTTTGCACCGCCATTACACCTCAGTGGGAGTATGGACAAGAAGAGGAGTTGAATGAAGTAACGTTGAGAAGTGGTAAGAAGGTGAATCCGGCAAGATGTCGGAAGCGAGTAGCCCCTCCCCCGCGCCATGAGTTCAGGAGAGGGAAATCGAAAATCACATGCCAGAGAAAGCAACGACGAGGAGCTTAGTGACAATTCTTCGGAGGATGAAAATAATTCTGATGATGAGGAAAGAAAGGAAAGTCAAGGGGCGGTACCCCTGACTAAGAAAAAGAAAGAAAAGTTTGTAAGATGGAAGGATAAGGAGGATGAGGCGATAAAGAATCAAGCCACAAGGAATGATAAAGCCCTTCCTTATCCCCAAAAAGGAAAGAGAGAGCCCTCACTAATGACAAGCAGTATGCTGGAGTGGGAGGATGCTTAGAGACACTCAAGTTAGTATGCCCTTAGCCGAGGTATTAATCAAAATGCCTAAATGCTCTAAGTATCTTAAAGAATTCTCGTGGGAGTAAGAGAAAGCTTGAGGGATGGTGAAGAAGTGCTACGTGAAGATTGCGCGATGGTTTCACGAAAGTCATTTGATTAGCGAGGTGACCTTAGCGCACCTTTC
This sequence comes from Gentiana macrophylla, assembly GCA_026214975.1. Classification (NCBI taxonomy): domain Eukaryota; kingdom Viridiplantae; phylum Streptophyta; class Magnoliopsida; order Gentianales; family Gentianaceae; genus Gentiana; species Gentiana macrophylla. The sequence goes on along the minus strand of CM047812.1, from coordinate 106,391,395 downwards.
AATCTCCTGTGAGATCGAAGGCCATTTGTTCGAAAATGTCTTATGCGACTCGGGGCCTCTATTAATGTGATGCCATTAAACGTATGCAAAAGCTCGGGTTAGATAAAGGATGCGAACGCCCGATTTCTCTTCGGATGGTAGATAAATCTAGCGGATCGCAACGGTTGTGTAGCTAATGTTCTCCTTCAAGTTGAACATTTAGTCTTCCTACCGACCGGGTTATTCTAGACTATCCACCTCGATAAAGAAATGCCTCTAATTCTAGGCCGAACCTTTTGGACACTTCTAACGCTCTCATCGACTTCGCAGCGACAGATTACTCTTAGAGTCGATGACACATCCGTTACCTTCACACGAGGACACATCCTCGAAAGAGCCGTAATTGATGAAATATCGTTTGTTGAAGCTATCTATGAGGACGAAAAATATGCCTACTCAAAGAAGCGGAGGTTGGCGAGAGATAGGTGTTTTTGAAGTCATGGACATTGAAGATCAAGCCGATCGGACCATCTTCTAATTCATTTCAAGCCGTGGCGTGACGAGTCATCTTCACTCGCTCACACCGAGCCTGTTAGTGAGTTAGAAGCATGGAGATGCCCAAAGAACAAACGATGATCTCAAAGAACTGAATCAGGAAGACTTCATCCCTGGTGAAGAAGAAGCTCTGATGGGTAGTTGGGACGAGGTAGAATTTTGGAGAGAAGCTACTCATTGGGAAGTAGATGATTGGGAAGAGTTGGCAGAAGAGCTTAAAGACGAAGAGTTAAGAAAAATGATCGATCACAAGAAAAAGGAAGCAAGTGTTGACCGGAGGATCCCGATGGATGATTTGATCCAAGACCTTTACTCGGGTTGAGCCTCGGGAAGATGAGTTATTCTTTAGTCAACCACTCCAAGCTCATAAAGAGAAAGGTGGCCCGTTAAAGTCTAGTATTGAGCAACCACCTCACGATTTAGAGCTCAAACCGCTTCCAAACACCTTAAGTATATCTTTCTTAAGGATGGAGATAAATTGCCTTTGATCATTTCTTGAAACTCGACCACGAGCAAGAAGCACACGGTGATAGAAGTGCTTGAAAAGAATATCCTCGCTCGGATGGCAAGTGGGTGATATCCGAGGAATCACCCTGATGTATGCATGCATAAAATCCGAACGGAGGAGGGAGCTAAAAGGTTAGACAACCTCGTAGAAGGCTGAATCCGCATATGCAGGAGGTTGTCAAGAAAGAAGTGATAAAGTGGCTTGACATGGGCATCATCTATGCAATCGCCGATAGCGAGTGGGTCAGCCCTACTCAAGTTGTGCCAAAGAAGGGTGGAATCACAATCGAAAGAATGAAAAAGGGGAGGAAGTTGCCTTACGACTCGTGACGAACTCTGAGTCTCAGATTGACTATCGTAGACTTAATGAGGTTACCGCCAAGGACCACTTTCCCCTACCCTTCATTGACCAGCTTATTGAACGACTGAGTGGTCATAAGTATTATTGTTTCCTTGATGGCTATTCTGGCTACTTCCAGATAGCCATTGATCCTAATGACCAAGAGAAGACAACTTTTACGTGTCCATCTGGTACTTTTGCTTTTCGCAGAATGCCATTCGGCTTATGCAATGCACCCGCGACTTTTCAACGGTGCATGTTAGCCATTTTTGATAGACTTGTGGAGCAATGCATGGAGGTCTTCATGGATGACTTCTCAGTCTACGGCGATAGCTTTGATGAAATCTTAAATAATCTAGATATGGTACTCCAACGGTGTGTTGAGAAAAATCGGGTGCTTAATCGGGAAAAATGCCATTTTCTAGTAGATTTAAGGAATCGTTTTGGGACATAAGGTGTCCAATGCTGGTATTCAAGTTGATAAGGCTAAGGTCGAAGCCATTGAAAGGATGACGTACCCTAAGACAGTGAAAGAGGTACGAGGTTTTCTAGGTCATGTTGGCTTCTACAGGCGTTTCATTAAAGATTTTTCTACCATCGCCAAGCCTTTATCAAATCTTTTGAAAGATGATGTAGATTTTTTGTTCGATGCAAAGTGCAAAGACGCTTTCAATTGTCTGAAAGACAAGCTTATCAGTGCCCCTATTTTAGTTGCACCTGACTGGACCAAGCCTTTCGAGTTGATGTGCGATGCCTCTAATTACGCCGTGAAAGCGCAGCTTTTAGGTCAAAGAGTTGATAAAAGGTTCAGCCCATTTATTATGCGAGCCGCACTTTGAACCCGGCTCAATGCAATTATACCACAACCGAGAAGGAATTCTTAGTCGTTGTTTTTGCCATTGACAAGTTTAGAAGTTATCTTCTAGGGTCTCAAGTTGTTGTTTGGACCGACCATGCAAACTTTGCGCTACCTTATGGACAAAGCGGATGCAAAACCAAGGTTACTTCGATGGATTCTCGATTTTACAAGAGTTTGACCTTGTGATTAAAGATAAGAAAGGTAGTGAGAATATTGTGGTGATCATTTATCTCGCTTAGTAAATGAGGGTGCAGAGAATCACAATGATATAGGCATTGATTTTCCGGTGAGCAATTGATGAAGCTTGAAACGGTTAGGCCGTGGTATGTCGACTACGCCAACTATTTAGCGAGTGGTCATTTAGAGGATATGACGTATCGTGAGAAGAAAAAGTTCTTTCTCGATCTTAAATATCTCGTATGGGAAGATCTTTATTTGTTCGTAATCAGAAAGACGGGTTGCTTCGACGGTGTGTTCCCGAGCTTGATCGGTGGGATATCTAGACCAATGCCATAAGCGGTCCCACCTGAGAGTCACTATGGAACACCAAGACGGTTGCAAAGATCCTTCAAGCCGGATTCTCTTGGCCAACTCGCTTAAGGATGCGAAGCCTTTTGTAAAGGTTGTGATAGGTGCGAGAACCGGGCGAGTAGTAGGATGGAAATGCCACTTAAGCCCATTCTTGAATGCGAAGTTTTCGACGTTTGGGGCATAGATTTTATGGGACCCTTTCCATCTTCGTGCGGTAATAAATATATCCTCGCCTGTATCGACTATGTTTCCAAGTGGGTTGAAGCAATAGCCACCCAAACTAATGATCATAAAGTCGTGAAGAAATTCTTGCAAAAGAATATCTTTACGGTCGGTTGTCCGAGAGCACTCATTAGTGATGAAGGTACCCATTTTTGCAATGCGCCGCTTGATAAAATCCTTGAAAAATATGGTGTCAAACACAAAGTTGGTACACCATATCATCCTCGAACCGATGGCCAAGTCGAGGTAAGCAACCGAGCTTGAAAAGAATTTTGAGAAGACCGTGAACAATAATCGATCTAATTGGAGTCTTAAGTTGGATGACGATTGTGGGCTTATCGTCTTCGCATTTAAAACCCGATGGGCACGCTCACCCTTCCAAATGGTCTATGGCAAAGCTTGTCATTTACATGTCGAACTTGAACACAGAGCTTTACGGGCAATTAAATTCTTAAATTTCGATAGCCACTGCGTGGGAGAAACGGTTGTTACAATTGAACGAGCTCGACGAATTCGGACTCGGTCATGTCACGAGAATGCTAAGCTTAGCAAGGAAAGAACGAAGATGCTCCATGACGCTAAGATCAAGGACCGAGAATTCAAAGTTGGTGAAATGGCTTTACTTCATAATACTAGACTTCACCTGCTTCCGGGTAAACTCAAGTCTAGATGGTCCGTCCCTTTGAGATTCTCGAGGTTAATCCAAGTGGAGTAATTACTTTGACGGGTATGGTAATCAAGCTTTTAAAGTGAATGGCCATCGACTTAAGAAATATTTTGGGCAACCAAAGGAAAAGCCCGAGACTCTTTATTTCCAAAGAAGAGATGAAAGTACAGATGATGTCTGATTTGTGAAGAGATTCCATCTTATTTCTTTGAGTCGATGATGACATTCCTACCTCTACCTGTGAGAGGAACCTTCTCCCGAGACCCCGAGAAAGCGTGTTAGCACACCTATGCCTATCATCCGCAAGAACACGAAGAAGAGAGTCGGTGTAGTTTGGAGAGAAACGCTTAATGATCTTATAGCACACTTGACTTGTTGTTGTGGTGAAAATCATTTCCTTGAGGCTCTCGATTACGATCTTGAGGTGGCGGTAGTCAAACCAAAGTGGCCCGATCCGGGTTGATTCTTGAACTTTGTGTCAAGCTATTGACATTAAAAGAGCGCTCCTGTGAGGCAACCTAGTTATTTGTTTTTTAGGTTGTTTTGTTTTATTGTTTTAGAAGTAGTACTTTAGTTGCATATGTGTTGATGGTTATTCCTCCTACATTCATTGTAAGTGTTTTGTGTTATGTGTTGCTCATATACCCCGTGTACCCCGAGATTATATGGTATGTCGAGTGTGGCGTATACTTTTAAGCGTGTTCACAAGCTTTTATGTCCAAGTGTTGTCTATTCGAGTTGTCGCGTACGCTTCATGCTCCGGCCCGACCTCTCCGCCAACTTTCATCCGACAACCACCGCTTTGAAACCAAATAAGTTTCTTTTCTTTTATTCTCGCATATTCCGAGGACATAATGTGATTTAAGTGTGGGGGGTAAATTGGGTATGTTTTTATGCTATATCCTTTGAAATATGAGTGAATGTTGAATTTCGAGCAAATTTAAAATTTTTGTGAATCTCGAGCATATGGTTGAAACTAAATGCTTGCTAGTTGTAGTTTTCTAACGATGATAGTATGTGACTTAGTGAGATAATTATAGCATGTCTTTACTTTCATGGAGCTAGTATTCATTCTTCACGTTCACGAGAGCCTTTGATTTTGAAGCAAGATTTTTGAACTATATCCTTTCATTGTTTTAGTGATTTATCTTAGGAAGGTCAGTATAGTAACACCTTAGTTAGCCCGTGTGCTGTGAATATCATAAGGTTTGCAGATTGCCATTTCGATGAAACCGTTTTCCCGAGATTAGGGGGAGAAAATGAACCCGAAGTTCATAAGAAAGATAATGAAATCTCTTGGAAAACGACGTTAGGATTTCTCGATCCTCGTACTAGTGCATGTGAACTGGAAGTTCAGAGAATTATTCATTTGCAAAAATAGCAAATCAATTGCCTGATGCATTTAATGATTCCAGTAGAGTCACTAAATCATATATAGAAGTCGCGAATGTTCCACTTTCGTATATCAATTCCGAAGGACTTGATAAGAATGTTATTGCAAGTGAATCCAAACTGCGCCTGAAGCGTGGTAGACCGGTTGGTGCGAAAGATAAAAATCCTTGAAAGAAAAGAGGACAAAATGATCAAAGTGATCAAACCGACGATTCCAAAATTGATGATGAGATCCCGAAGAGCTTTAAAATTATAGACCCCGGGGAGTCTATAGAAACATCAATTAATTATGTAACTTTCGGGACAAAATGGAACCGAGATGATGTAATCGTTGATCATATCTTTGCATATAATGTTGCACTTGAAATAATGGGAGAAAACGAGGACCATGAACCGACATCGATTGAAGATTGTCGAAATAGAAAAGAATGGCCACAATGGCAAGATGCCATTAAGTCAGAACTGAATTCACTGGCAAAACGTGAAGTTTTCGGACCTGTAGTCCGTACCCCTGAAGGGATAAAGCCAGTAGGATTCAAATGGGTATTCGTGCGTAAACGAAACGAGAGAAATGAAATATTGAGATATAAAGCACGACTTGTTGCCCAAGGTTTTTTGCAGAGGCCAGGTATCGATTACGAAGAAACATATTCACCTGTAGTGGATTCGATAACATTACGATACCTCGTGAGCCTAGCAGTACATGAAAAGGTCGAAATGCGTCTTATGGACGTTGTTACAGCTTATCTATACGGAAAACTTGACACTGATATTTATATGAAAGTCCCAGAAGGATTTAGAATGCCTGGCGTGTAAATCAAATCCTCGAGATTTATTACGCCGAGTTACAAAAGTCCCTATATGGATTAAAGCAATGCTGACGAATGTGGTATAATCGTTGTTAAGGCCATATTTATATGATTATTAAGGGTTTATTTCATTATTATTTTCCCCACATTTGCATGATTTATATAAGAATTAAGGGTTTAAGTGTAATTATTAAGTAAATGTCATTTTGATATGGTTATTTGCAAAATTGGTTATTTTAAGTGTTTAATTGATTTAATTATGATTATTTGGATATCATTACATTTTGCAATGTTCATTTATCTTTTAGGAGGCTTAATTTCGAGATGAGAGAGGATCAATCAAAGATATGGGAAAATAAAAGAGATAAGGAAAGAAATCAATCAAGATAAAGATGGAAATATCAAGAAATCCGTTCTGCATCAATCAACGAGCGCGCCCATGCAAATATCAGTGTGAACGGGCGTTTGGTAATTCGGACGAGCGTCCAGGGAAGAAAAGTTGAACAGAGAGTTTGGACGGAATCTGGACGAGCGTCTTTATAGCGTCTAAGGCATCTTGAACGGGCGTCCATATAAGTGAACGAGCGTCCGGTGCCGACTTAAACCCTAACCGACTTAGAGCTCTATAAATACAAAGAGCAGAAGCCCAACCCTAGGATATACTTTTACATAACATTGAGATCGCACTTTCACACCCCAAAAGTCATGCGGCGTAACCCTAATTCCACGAGAGATGAATTTTCTCAATCCAACAATCATCTTCAACATGATTGTTGGCTAAAAGCCTTGCAAAGAGAGTCGACGGAGGAAGCTTATCAACAACACAACCAACTAGAGGAGTTCGATACTAGATGAGTAGTGACTTAATTCATAGTTTTTCATTACTTTGGATCTGCTTTTGCATTGTTATGTTTTATTGGATTATGAATTTGATGAAACGATCTATTTATATTTGATGCTTGGATTAATATATGAAAATATATTATTTAAGTTCTATTTTGTTCAAAGTAATGCAATTATTCATGTTATAAGAGATTAGGCATGGTTAGTTGAGTAAGAGTTTGGAAACAATCTCGTGATTTCGTTTTGATTGCATGTTTAGTTTGTTTGAAAGGATAAACGAAACCCTAGAATTTGGTTGAAGAAATTTAATTGAATTCGTGAATAAATCACTACTAAAAACTATGTCTTTTTAATCACCGTCTAGTTGGATTGTTGGTTGATAGGTGGAACTAGTCGCCTTGGTTGTGTTTTCCTTTAATTGTTTTAATCAAATCGTTTAGATTAAGTTTAGTTTAAGTTCTAGTTTTATAAACCCTAGTTTCTTGCTTGTTTTCTTCACTTTTCTCTTCAGCCAGAGGTTAGACGTCTCGTCCGCAATAGCGAGACGCCGTCCATTAGATTTAGTTTCGAGACGCTGCGTTCATCAAAGTGAACGCCATCGTCCGCTTTTCTGCTTTCTTATTTCTGCTTGTTTTTATTCCTGCTTTTAGTTTCGATTCTTAGGTTTAGGTTTTAGTTAGTTTCAACCTTAGTTTAGATAGATAATTGTGACATAATCGATATAGATTTATACTTGAATTCGATAAACATTCCACTCCCTTAGGACGACCCGTTAACATCCTATACTACGATCCTTATACTTGGGGTGTTTCGGTTATAAATTGTAAAACTCGTTTTTACCGAACAATCGTCTAAGTGAAAGCTTAATTAAAGAGGGTTACAAAAATGATCTGATTTGTCCATGTGTTTTTATCAGAAATGTGAATCACAATTTGCAATAATCTCTGTATATGTTGATGACTTAAATATTGTTGGAACTCCCAAGAAGTTTCAAAGGCCGTTGATTATCTCAAGAAAGAATTTGAGGTTAAAGATTTTGGACAAACGAGATTTTGTCTTGGTTTACAAATTGAGCATTTAAAAGATGGCGTCTTTTTGTGCATCAATCGACTTATACAGAGAAAATCCTGAAACGATTCAATATGGACAAATCATATCCATTGAGTACCCCAATGGTTGTTAGATTGCTTGATGTCAATAAAGATCCATTCCGACCATGTGAAGAGAATGAACTATCGGTGCATTAATGTACCTAGCCAATAATACTAGACCAGATATCTCGTTCTTTGTGAATTTATTGGCCAGGTTTAGCTCGGCTCCAACGAAACGACATTGGAACGGAGTCAAACAAATGTTTCGGTATTTGCAAGGGACAATAGATCTCGGATTGTTCTATTCAAACAAATCAAGTCCGGAGATCGTTGGTTATGCCGATGCAGGATATTTATCAGATCCTCACAAAGCAAAGTCACAAACGGGCTACTTGTTTCTTAGTGGTGGTACGGCAATCTCATGGCGTTCAACTAAACAATCTTAGACGGCGACATCCTCAAATCATGCCGAGATAATTGCTATTCATGAAGCTAGTCGAGAATGTGTTTGGTTGGGTCATTGACACATTACATCCGGGAGAGTTGCGGTTTACCCGTTGACAAAAATAAACCAACTACATTGTATGAAGACAATGCGGCGTGTATAGCTCAGTTGAAATGAGGCTATATAAAAGGCGACCGGACAAAGCATATATCACCAAAATTCTTCTTTACACATGATCTACAGAAGAAATGTGATATCGATGTTCAACAAATCGATCGTGTGACAATCCAAAGAGATTTGTTCATTAAAGCATTGCCCAACGCCACATTTGAGAAATTGCTTTGAGAAAGATCGGAATGCGCCGATTTAAAGATTTGAAAAGGTGTTCAAATCGAGGGGAGTAAAACACAAATGAAGGTCAGACTCTTTTCCTTCATTATGATTTTTTTCCCACAGGGTTTTTTCATAGTGAAGGTTTTAACGAGGCAGATTCTTTGTGGAATGGACATCCAAGGGGGAGTGTTATAAATATTACGTGTTATAACATGTGTTATAAATATAACACGTAATGTGTGGATGTCCATTAAACATAATATCTACTCCTCCGTGTGAAATACTAGCCCGCAGCTAGTTTACTTAATAGCTAAGTCCTAAATCCAGCACGACATAATGGATAAGTATCGACGTAAATATATTGTGTAATCAACGGATGTATTTACACCATAAAGCCACGTGTAATATGTCGTGTCTTTATTAGACGGTACCGCGTTAGATAATTATCTCAGATAATTATCGTCAGCCGCCGTTATCACGTGGTAACCTATGGGTTATATGCATAAGACCACATGTACTACTAGTGGGTGCTTTTGTTTATCCAATTTGTCTAGGATATAGTTTGCGTATATATATAAGAGTTATCCAAGCATAAATAGATGTACAGAGTCAGTTCCAATTTACAATTATATAAAAACAGTAGCATGCAAATATTTTGAATTTGCTTTCCGTTTGTCTAATCCTTAGCAATAGTGATACACATCTATATCTATATATATTTGAAAGCAATATTTAACCCAATTACCCGGAATTAGATCCTATAACCCGCTGTAGATCAGGAAAAAACAATACATTCAGTCTAAAAAATAAATATAATAATAATAATAACCTTCATTCCCCTCGAAAAGTCCCTACAAAATACCAGATAAAATAGAACACTTGAAAGTAAAAAGGATATAATGAAATTCTTTGTTCGTGCAAAAGGAATAATAATTTTTTTTATTTCACTGAATGGGGCCAAGAAACAATTAATTTTAAGAAAAATGATAGAAGAGTATATACTATCTATAACTAAAAAAAATGTAAATCTTTTAATTTGAATTTTTTTTAATACTAAATTAAAATTAAACAATGAAACATTAAACAAAGGGGGAAAAAAAACCTTCATTCAACCCAAATCACGTGAAATCATAACTGCACAAAATCGGTCTTGCGATTCACAATTAATCATTCTCCCCACAAATCACGTGAAATCGTAACTGCGATTCACAAGCATTCTCAGCTCAAAATCCGAAAGAAATTTGCACAAAATCCATTCAAGCGGTTGTGATTTTCGCTCAAGCTGTTGGTATCATCTAATCTATATACGCTTGCTGACTCTCATTATGAAGATCGCAATCCATATATACATGAAAGCTTTGCTTTGAATTTTTATTATGTTTATCATCATCATCAGGTATTGATTTAAAGGCTTGATTTTTTCCCCGAATTCTTACGATGTTTAATTCTTACGTATGCTTGATTTTTTTTTCTTTCTGTATTCTTACGATGTTTAATTCTTACGTATAGTGTTTTTGCTGGAAAAGTTTCGCACTCCAGGTTGATTTTGGTTGGATTTATGTGGACTTTCTCCTCTTTCGTTATCAATTGTATGTTGACATGTTTTGGCTTTAATAATATAAAACACTCTGTTTTTGGATGATAGATTTTTTTCATCAATTTGATTACATATCACACGCTGTGCTTTTGGATCAGCCGATGAAGGGTTTCTATATGTGTTCTCTAATACCTCTGCTTCTACACAGTAGCCAACACACGACTGCTTACCTTCGAAGCAATGGTTGAAATTATTTTGCAGATTTCTTCATGACTGCGGTGCGGTTTCTTGGTTTCTTTATGTAAGTTTGTTTACTCCATAAACATGCATGTATTTTTGTTTGATTTCTAAGTGTCAATGTTAGGACTCCGTGTTATATATGGTATTGGTAATCCATCTTTGTGCCTAAAATTTCATTATCTCGAGAATATTTCTATATCATTGGGTGTTTTTAACCTGTGGCTTCGTATAATTTTAATGCAGTTGATGGAACATGGTTTGTCGCACTGAACTTGGTGGGTATCATTAGGTGTTTTTAAGATGATTGCTTTTTTATTTATTTATTTTGTTGTTGTTGTAATAGCCCTTTTGGCCTTTGACTTTAATGAAGAAATGGATGAATAGTACGCCAAAGGTTATTGGTTACAGTGAAGATGAGGTCGACACTTAACCAGAGGCCGTGGTTGAGAATGATGGAATTAGTTTCTATAAAATATTCAATGAATCATATTGTATTTATCTATTTCATCATTTTTATTGTCATCTCTCAAATATGATTTCCAGGGAAATGTTTGCATCTTGCCCATTAATGGCGAAGGGATGGCATGATGAGGTGGACATTGCAGCATAGCGTAATCGGACTGCTTGCTATTCAGGCAATAAACTAATATTTGTTTTTTTTTTTGTTGATAGGACTAATATTTGTTTTTAAAATTTCAACATATACAATTTTTTTTGGTCCTGTGTGTCATATAATATGATTCTTTGTATTATATTTTATGTTTGGCTTGGCTATGCATATAAATATGTTAATCAAACAACGTGTTTGCGATGGTGAATCAAGTTGGTTTTAATTTCTTCCCAAGAGTAAGTATGTATGCATGGTGGTTGATGGTTCTTGGTGCCTACTTTCTTCTTCTTCCGGCATCTTTGTACTGTGCTTTGTTGATGGGTGCCGGAGCCGAGGTCGCTGAGGTGTTTTCTAGCACTCTGTGGGGTTGTTATAGAAACTTTTATACCGTACGGTATGATACAAGACTGTGGGTAGTGTTTAGATATAGATGGTGATGGATATATAGATAGATAAATAGATAGATAGATAGATATTATGTTGTTTTTTAGGGAAAAAAACAATTTTGATTGCAGTTGATGCAGGGACAGAACCAGGATTTTTTTCGGGTGGGCTAGAATCAAGGTTTTGGAGACGTTATTTTGTAGCGCAATTTTCTTTCGAAGTCTAAAATTTAGTGAAAAATCATTTTGAGACCCTAAAACGCGAACATACATGGACACATAGCAGGGGTGTGTGGGTGAATTGGACACATATCACCTTTCCCTTTGATATCACTTATCAATCACTATTATAAATCTTCTATTTGATGATTGCATAATTTGCATCACCAAGAATTGCAAAGACTATCACTAACCCGTATTCGATTATGATAATATTTTATATTTATATACAAGTTTAATAATATGTATTTTTAATGCTTTCATATCATTATATTTTTTTATTTACTAACAATTCTTCAACACATTTTGCATCGTACATGAAATTGGATGGCTTGGTAGTTGCAGCCAAGAAAATTACATTGCATTTTAATTCATTATTGTGGCACACATTTTTTTGTTTTATATTAATTATGAAAAAATGTGTGACCAATGTTATATAACATCAACTTTATACTTATGAGCGACTTAACCTTTCATTGGTATATTATTTTATTTTGTTGATTACAATGGAACACACGTGTTTGCATTGAAGTTTTAATTATGATTCGCTATTAACTAAATTCATAATAAACTATCATATTTTCATGTGTGTAAAATTGTATATCTATATTATAGATCCATATATATTTAACTAGTCATAAACTCGTGCATTGCACGGGCACGTATGACAATGTGATTACCTTCAGATAAAGGGGTGGGTAGTCCTGCGTCATACCCCATTGCACCCTACCCTTCTTTCCACCCTGCCCTACTCACCGCTATCATACTCTACCCACCGCCCTATCCTACCCTACCCGATATCACCATATCTTACCCTCGACATCCTACATACCTTACCCATTACCTACTCTACTCCACTTTCATCCACCCCAACCCTACCCTACCCCTACCTTACTCATCATACCACCTACCTTCCCACCACCCCATCCTTCTCTATCCTACCTAACCCACCACCCCACCGTACCCTACCACCACCCAACCATACCCTATCCACCATTCCACTTTACTCTATCTTACCCACCACGCCATTATACCTTACCTTACCCACTACCCCAACCTATCCTACTCTACTCAGCCCTCCCTAAAACCCTACCTTACCCACCACTTCACCCTACCCTACCATGCCCTACCCATCATCCTACCCTGCACTACCCACCGCTATCAGACCCTACCCACCACCCAATCCTACCCTACCCGATATCACATATCTTACCCTCGACATCCTATTTACCTTACCCATTACCTACTCTACTCCACTTTCATCTACCCCAACCCTACCCTACCCTACATTACCCATCATACCACCCTACCTTCCCCCTACCCCACCCTTCTCTACCTTACCCAACCCACCACCCCACCGCACCTACCCACCACCCAACCCCACCCTATCCACCATTCCTCTCACCCTATCTTATCCACCACTTCACCCTACCCTACCCTACCCACCACCCAACCCTACCCTATCCACCATTCCACTATACCCTATCTTACCCATCACACCATCATATCTTACCTTACCCACTAACCCAACCTATCCTACCATACTCAACCCTCCACAACCCTACCTTACCCACCACTGCACCATAGCCTACCCACCATCCTACCCTACCCACCACCCAACCCTACCCTATCCACCATTCCACTATATCCTACCTTACCCATCACACCACCATACCTTACCTTACCCACTACCCCAACCTATCCTACCATACTCAACCCTCTACAACCCTACCTTACCCACCACTGCACCCTACCTTACCCATCATCCTACCCTACCCTACTACCTTACCTTACCCACTACCCCAACCTACCTTACCCTACTCTACCTTACCTACCCTACCTTACCCACCAATTCACCCTACCATACCTTACCCACCATAAAAGTAGACAATTTTTTTCCTAGTTTTATCTCGTTTATCCTGCCATGCTTTTGTGTCCAGAGTGTGGGACAATGATTTTTTTAAAATACTTGGACTTGCGAATGTTTGGTTAAATCTTGTAAAATAAATTTTGCGTGATGTACCAAAAACAAATGAGATACAGTAAAATATGAAGTAATGGTCTATTGAATGTCTGGTTTCAATGTAAACTTGAAAAAATACTCACACATGTTTTGTTAACAACCCCTATTATATGCAAAATGAAGGGGAAAAAAAGGGATGTAAAAAGTTATCACTAAGATATAAATAAACTACAACTCGAAAATATGCGATCTATACAAACAACGACAAAACAACTATAGAAATGGGCCGCCATCTACAACTTTTTTATTTTGTGTTAATATTAACTCATATGCGACCTTAAGCATACAAATTAAATTTCTTCAATTTATTAACAAATAGATGGTCATCAACTATCGAAATCTATTAAAAGTATTAAGTAGAACCATTAAAAGTGTTTTTTCCTTTTTGCTAGGAAAGATTTGCGCCTCTTTATGCAACCGAGAAACCTATATCTCTATTATCTTCAACAATTTTGGCCCAGCCTTTCTCTTGCCGCTCCCCTTACCCTATGTGCCAACTCTAGGACATAATATCTGCAGAAATTAGTCACAAAACTGTAAATATCAAAATAAAATAACAAAAAAAATCCACCTCATCCAACTTTTAAATGAGACAGATACGTTGCAGGTAGTAGTTAAAAGACATTTCAACAAATACGAATGGTTACCGTTTTAACTACAAAAATACGAAAAAAAAATATATATCATCCTAGGTTTCTTCCATCCTTAGAAGAAATCAAGTGAACCTATAAGCAACTTTCCTACCTAGCATTCAACAAAAAATAAAGGAAAGTGTACCATGTTGGGTGATCATAAAACGCAAGTAAAGTTCATCACTACACACGTATCCAGAAACCATGGGCGTCCATGGGGTTATGCCTATACCCCCCTAAAATTGACATTTTAAATGAAAACAAAAATGAACTAACAGACTACACACGATAAAAAAGGAAAAAGATGGTTTTATCACAAAAAAAAAAACGAAATACATAGGTATCAACGTCAGAGCATCCCGATTAGATGTACTTCCATCATCGTCACACAAACTGATGCAATCAAAACTCTGTTTATTTTTGTTGTTAATTTACTTACTTATTTCATGCATGCTGAGAATAGAAAAAAAAATTAAACAAAAAAACACAAAGTAAATTGAAAATGCAGAAACTCACTGTTAATAATAACAACAGGTGATACTAGGAATCTAGTTGTAGACGTCAACACATAAAACAAATTAACACGTATACACAATGAAAAAAAATGTATGTAGTCTATATTGCATTGTAATTTGTCACGTCATAGTGATAGATCTTATTAAGAAAATAAAGAAATTTACCTATGGTATATTGCGCTATATAATAAAGCAGAGCACTTTTAATCCAATTATCCAGTTTGGCACAACAAAATGCTAAAAATTGTATTCTCATTTCTGCTAGCAAATGCAGTCAAGATTTTGAAAATCATGTCAATAAATATCATTTCAGAAAAGAGACAACAGATCATCCAAAAAAAAAAATGTGTTCCTCCGGCCGTCAACTGCTGGAAGCAATAAGTTCTGTACATATCTTTTCATTTTCACATATAAATTGAAATAAGGTTAACACACAGACAACAAAAGAAGTTGGTCAAGTAAATATCTAACGAATATTTTTCATTATAGAAGTGTGGATGCCACAAAATCCCAACAAAGAAGTAGCTTTCATATCATGAATTAAATCTGAGTTCTTTGAAGCCCATCAATCATTCTTATCACACAAAATCCAACAAATTTGAAGGAAATTAGCATACCAAGGCGAATTAGCTCGAATCTTGGATGTCCAATCCACTGACGTAAGTTGTCTTTTGAACCAGTAGTTATCGGCTACGATTACCTGGAGAAGTAAAATACAAAATGATCAAATATGATTCTTAGTGGATGCATACGAATATGCCTATGTAGTAAGGGAATATACTCAAATACTTTCACCTTATACGTCTCATCTTGCATCAATCTGTCAACCAAGTGAGAGCCAACTTTGATTCATGTGTTCAAAGCAACTTCTCAGCACAATAAAGCTTGGTTTTACATCAAATGTACAGCCTTATGATGGATTTGGAAAACAAGGAACAACATTATCTTTGAATCGGCCAAATTTGACATTACTCGGCTTCTATCGAATATTCAACAAACCTCGTATCTGTGGCTTTCTGGAAAATCGTCAAAATCAATTCGTGATTGGTACACATGGTCATCAAATCCTCTTCTTGGATGGAATGCGGATTAATCCATGACCTTGGTCATTTTGCTACTGCATTTTAAGCGTTATTAGTTTTTTCTCTGTTGCTATTGTTTTTCCGTTGTAATTCGCTCGATGGTTTTTTGGTTTTCAGTATTTACGTAATTTGTCCATAAAACCAGTAACTTGTACCTCTTTCTTTGCTCTCTAGTCCCTTGCTAGAGAGTATTAATACAATAGCTGTTCAAAAAAAAAAAAGTGAGAGCCAATGAATCCAGCCCCTCTGGTAACTAAAATTCTCATGTTAGAATGTAATAAACAGAATAACATGTGTCTTCATTATCACATCCATATTAATTTCGATAATGAGAATTAAAACAAATCATTGCAACATATACATGTCAAATGCCCATCTGCTTGTCATTAAAAACAACCTTATTCCAAATTATATTCTTGCTGAATGTCCTTTGATTGCAGGAATTTAACTTTAAGTTACTAAATTAAGGAACAATGATGAACAACAAATAAAATGCAACTCATCCAATACCTGGAAAAATTAGCATTACGCAACCGCGATGGCTCTGGCCTGGTTTAGACGTGACGTGGTGATCTCCATTTGAAACTTCTTTCGTCATTTCGATTCTTATTTGTTTATACTCTGAAAACAACAATTACAATCAGTATGAATTCCAATTCAGAAAAATTCATAACAATAATACACACATTGGATCACTAATCAGTATCAATTCCTATTCATAAAAATTTCATAACACTAATCTAAACACTGCATCACATATTCATTTCCAAAAGCCGCTAAACAAAAGAAATGTGAAACGTTTCTTTATATTGATCATTTTTAAATTTGAACGTGAGATATAGATAAATTTCAGCCGCTATTGTCTCCATTATTCTTCTCTATTGGAATTGAAGTTCAAAACGAAAGGAAATAATAAAACTAAAAAGATGGAGAATTTACACACATTTCGTGAAACAATGTTGGGAGAGGTTTCCAAATTTGCCAATCCTGCATCAACCGATTAGCACAAAAAATCAAGGAAACATGCATCTTCTGAAATAGCAAGCAAAAAGAAACTAAACTCGCCCTACTAATGATATAAGAAAACAATAAATTAAACATTGGATTCACTCACATTTCCTGAGTGACGCAAATCAGGTTCTCAAAATTCTGCATACCCCCTGACGATGACAAATTATGTCACCTTAAAGATCCGGGCTTTTCCTTATGTTATTGATGAATAATCAAGAATCCTGATGCCAAGAACGAGGAAGGGTTTTTTTTTATCTTTACGGCTGAGTCTGAGTGGGATTCTTAGAGTGCCTACGTATCCTGTTATTTCTTCCAGGAATCAAGCCTTACGTAGTTCCTGGAACGTTGTATATATAAGGACAATGCATGACCTAACCCTAATATGAGTCGGTCTGTAGCTATTGTCATATTTACCCTTATTTGGGCTTTACCCCTTGCCCAAGTTATCCTGTGGATATTGGGCCAACGTAGCTGGTGTGGACTCTGTTCTCGATATCGATCTGCCCGACTTGGGATGGTCGACTCCCGGAACTCACGTCCTGCACCGCCCGTAAGTCGATAGTCGTGACCTCGAGCTCCTAGATATACTACAGGCTCGAGGGTCGACATGCCTGTTATGGCTCCTATGCCTTGGCAAATATTTAACCCATGAAGCCCACTCGATGATGACATATCGAGGTGCGTAACCCGGTATCGTCATAAGCCCCCCAGACCTGAGAGAGGCGACTTCCGTTGTCCGAGGTCAGATCTGCCAATTTGAAATCATCTTCGAGTTGGACTAAATTTTGGGCGGGAAATGGTGTAACCGCTTCGTATGCCACATGTCTCCCCAGCCAATCGTGGCCGTTCATTATGACGTCAGAGCGCACTAAGTTTCGTCTTCTGCCCTTAATGACGTCGTCCTTGATTCTCGCGATTTGTGGGGAGTTATAACTACTAGTAACCCCCCTAATCACGTCTTTTCACTGTCATTTGGCGTTTGCAACACATAAAAGGGGAGAGAAGAACCAGACGGTGAATCACTCTGCCTATCCGTTTCTCCATTTCCTCCATCCAAAAGTACAAGTAAGCGTCTTTTCTGCTACCATCTTTTTCTATTTTCTACCGTTCTTGCTTGAATCTATCCATGTCTAGTAGCGCTACGGTTTCTGATAGGATAGAAGAGTCGCGTTCCGGTGATCAAACACCAGTATCTGCTCCTTCCGATCAACCTCTGCAACCAAATCCTGAAGAGCCCTTGGGTACTATCAGGGAGCCCAAGAAACTATCCACTCGAATGGATGGAAAGGGGGCTAAGGGGTGCCTTTCCTGTCTTACCATGGATGATCTCAATCAAGTGCGGCGGAGATATGGGCTTTCTAGCCCTCAACTCAGTAGTTCAACTTCCTTCCGGTCACCATCGGTTTGCCGATGAGCCCCGGAAGGGTTCTCAGATGGTCTCCATGAGGCCCGGTATTGCCGAGTGGGCTAAGGTTCCCTCTGTGTCCGGCGGTCCCGGCTGTTCTTCGCCATTACGAGATTGGCGTATCCCAACTGGGCCCAAATGCAATCCGGACTTTGATGGGCTTCTTGATTGCCTGCCGAGTGGCGGGTATCGGCTTTACCGTTCCTTTGTTTCGGTGGTGGTACAAGATCGCTGCGATGCCGGATAAGGTGTGGTACACGTTTCAGAGGCGTACCAACCGCCATGAGTTCGTGTCTCGAGGACCTTCATCTCATGGGAATTGGAAGCCCAGGTTTTTCTTTCTCCGACATGGATCGGACAACCCTTACATCGGCTTATGGAGGTCGAGAGACGGAAGGGATGACAAACTGGGTCGCGAGGCTGCACCCGACGAGGCTCTTTCTCTCGAGAGATTCAAGTTTGAGGTGGTTACAGAGGACCTGAGTCTCCTTTACGACCTTGCCCGTCTCGAGGAGGCGGGACCTCACCCTCAGATAGCCTTCATGCCGTCGATCAGAAAACCGTAGGAAGCTTTATTATTTTGTTTGCTAAATCTTATTGCTTTTTGAAGTTGTATTTTTCTGTTTCTTATACTGACTCCTTTTTCATTTGTGCAGTGGGCAGATTCTCGAAGGTCGCTGTCCGAAAGCTTCTACTGTGGCCGCTGCTGTCAATGCCTCTAGGTCGAGGGTCGTTCCTCCGGCGTCTGAGGATAGGCCTGCTCATGTTGTTAACCCGACTGAGGGTGTCGAGACAACTACCCTTGTCGCACAACCGACCCCGCCTTCTACCTCGGGGGGACTCACCCATGAACACCGGTCGATACGCGAAGCAGAGGACATTATCGACTTTACTGTCGGAGGGGGTGAAGAACCTTCCAGTCTTTGGCGACTCGGTTCTGCGAAGAGAGAGGTCGGCCCTCGAGGAGCAAGTGAGAGATCAGCAAAGGCTGGCTAAGAAAGCCAAGGTCACGAGTAGGATGTCGGCCGAAGATGTCGAGAAGCTGGACGACCAGGTCCTGGCCTCTTCCCTCCGAGAGCTGGGTCGCGTGGTAAAGACTAACTCTTGTCAATTTCATGTCTTCTTTTTTGCCCCTCCCGAAGCTTATGCCTTAACTTTTCCTTTTTGGCAGCACTACTTTATGAGTCGAGAGGCTTCTCGACGTATGAGCACGCCGTCCGAGACCGAGGAGGAGCCGAAGACACAGATTCGGAGGTTGAACGACAGGCTTGTTGTCGAGTCAGCTAGTGTCACCGGTCTGGAATCGCAAATTGAATGTATTCAAGAAGAAGCTCGCCGAGATAGAAGAAGGTAAAGGAGAGCGCGAGAGGTCATCATTGCCGAGCCGAGAAGGGATCGGCTGCGGCCGAGGAAGAGAGGCTACTCGAAAGAGACTCTCGAGCAGGAGTTGGCACGAGGAGCGGCTATTACAGACGAGAGAGATCAGTTGAAGGCCGAACTGGATCAAGTCCCTAGCCAGCTGGAGGAAGCAAGGACTGCCGCGGTGCTCGAGTATCGGAAGTCTGACGAGTTGGGTAGGGATCTCGATGTGATCCTGCAAACGGCCATACTTGGAGGATTCACCAAGGCGGTGGACCAAGTGAAGAGGGCCTATCCTGACGTCGAGATCAACCAGCTTGAAGAGCCTGGGGTCATATTATGACCACGACTTCGAGCGCCAGATGACTGTGATTGAGGAATTTCAACAGGTATATCCTTGCTCGAAGTATGGTGGTCCCACAAGAAGCCCGACTCCTGATAATACGACTTCATTCGCTATTGCTCCTACGCCGACCCACAAAGATGCTATTCCGACTCCCGACGCTTCTATTTAGTCACCTTGTTTCTTTCAAACTTTGGTGTCTTGAACTTGCAATTATTTGTAAATTTTATCAACTTTGAGCAGACTTGGGTGAATATTTACTTTATCAGGGTTGGTTATTTCGACCTGGCCCTAATTTGTTTTTGAAATTTCTCCCCTTTATCTCTTTTTGTTGTTATTTACTCTTTCATTTGTTACTGTCTTTGGCTTTCTTGCTTGTCGAGCCTTTGGCTCCGTTTGCTTCTGCCTTATCGATGTAGTATTGCCCCCCAAGTGTTTTATCAACTTTAGTTCATAATGCACTTGGGTTCTATATGGCTTTTAGGTCGATCTAGTTGCCTTGGCTTTTTAGCATTATAGGCTTACTAGATCTTTGAGTTAGTCCGACATTGCGAACTGTCCTTGTCTCGGTCTAGCTGCCCCTTGGGCTGGTTAGACATCCGACTTGGACGTTTGGCCCGACCCTGCGAACCGTCATTTGTCTGCCTTATTCGACCCTTAGGCTCGTTAGGCTTTTGACTTGGACATTTGACCCGACCTTGCGAGTCTTCTTTTTGCCTTCTGCATCTTGTGCTTATGGCATTGTCGGGAGTTCCGACTTTAGGATTGTTCCAGTCTTTGTCGAGTGTAACTTCGTGTCTTTTTGGACTTAGAATATCACAAAAATAAAACAGTAGAAAAAAGGAACCATCATTTATTATGACAAAGATAGAACTGTCTCATGGACTGATTACAAATCTTAAAAAACAAGTAGAGACAAACTGATCGACTAAGGCTTAGACGTAAAATTTCCTCAAATTATTCGCGTGCCATTGTCGAGGAACTGTGGTTCCGTCTGCTCGACCTAGCTGATATGAACCTTTAGGGTGGACTTTTAGAATCTGATACGGGCCTTCCCAATTCGGGGAGAGTGTCCCGATCTCCTTCTGTCGACTTGCCTCATTCTTCCTCAAGACTAGATCTCCGACCTTGAAATATCTGTATTTCACTCTGGCGTTGTAATATTGAGAGATCTTCTGCTTGTACCTTGCCATTCTGGCTGAGGCCATTTCTCTCCGCTCCTCGAGATTATCCTTCTCATGTCGGATGTCGGGGTCGTTCGTCTCAATATTATACGCTAAAACTCGAGGGGAAGGGACGCCGATCTCCGCAGGGATAACTGCTTCGCACCCATAGGTTAGGGAGAAAGGTGTTTCACCCGTTGATGAGTTTGGAGCTGTCCTGTATGACCACAGGATGCTCGGGAGTTGTAACGCCCAGTCTCGCCCTTCGGCCTCTAACATTTTTTTCAATCCGAGTTTAATCTGTCGATTTGTCTGTTCGACTTGACCATTTGCTTGAGGATGAGCCACCACCAGTGAAATGTTTGGTCGATATGATACTCGGCTAACCACTCGCTGACTCTTCGGTCTTCGAATTGAGTGCCGTTGTCCGAGATTAAAGCCTTCGAATACCATACCGCATAAAATATCGACCCATAGAATTTCTTGATGGTAGTTTGCTTTGATGTCGGGTAAAGCCTTGGCTTCTACCCACTTGGTGAAATAATCTCTGACCTACAACTACAAACTTATTGTTCCCGGAGCTCGAGGTAGGGTCCCACAATGTCGACTCCCCATACGTCGAAAGGCCATGCCGACGAGATGACATTCATTTCTTGTGTGCTTGTTGATGAGAGATGTTATCGTGGATTTGACAGGAATTGCATCTCTGCACTAAATTGTTCGCATCTCGTTGCATTGATGGCCAAAAGTATCCCGCGAGCTTGCATTTCCGAGCTAACATCCTAGCCCCACAGTGATTTCCACAAGCTCCTCTATGGATTTCTTCGAGAAGGTACTCTCCCTCTGTCTCAGATGCGCATCTCAACCATGGACTTGTGAACGACTTCCGATAAAGTATGTCATTAAAGAATGCATATCGAGCCGACTGCAGTCGAACCTTTCTTGACTGTACTTTATCATTGGGTAGTATTCCGTCCTTTAAGTAAAGGACAATCGGATCCATCCATGTGGCCTGCTGAGATATCGGCTGGGCCTCTATCTCTTCGTAGCTTCTTTCTGTTAGCAACTCTACTAACACCTTTTTACTAGAGACGAAATTCGATGCTAGCTTGGACAAGGCATCGGCCCTCTTGTTCTGAGTTCGAGGTACCTGCTCGAATTGAATCGAGTTGAATCTCGGCTTGAGGCCTTGAACTACTGCCAAATATTTCTTCATAGTATCTTCCTTAGCCTCGTATTCCCCTTTGATATGATTAACGACTAATTGCGAGTCACTATAAACGTTGAGATTTTCGACCCCCAGCTTCAGAGCGAGCTTCAGACCAGTAATAAGTGCTTCATACTCTGCCTCATTATTAGTTGCCTTAAAATCGAACCGAGAGCGTCACGGGAACTCCTCCTTCGGGTGACTAATAGGAGGCTCGCGCCGATCCTCTTTGCTCGAGGCTCCATCAATATAGAGCATCCATCGCTCTTCCCGACTCGCTTTTCTTGCTCGAGTTGCACCGATATACCCTCGGCTAAGAAGTCCGCTAAAGCTTGAGCCTTGATCGCGGTGCGCGCACGAACTCAATATCTTATTGAGCCATCTCGATTACCCATTTCACGAGTCGACTCCGGATGTGTCGGGCTTCGCCGAGAATTTGCTTGAGTGGTTGGTCCAGAATTACCACTATAGGATGGGCTTGAAAGTATGGCCTAAGTTTTCTCGACGCGTGTACCAAATGATAATACGAGTTTCTCACCGGTGAATATCGGGTTTCGGGGCCATGCAGAGCTTTACTTACAAAATATATAGGCACTGACCCTTTTCCCCTCTCGACCAAGACCGAACTCACTGCGCTCTCGCAGACCGATAGATAAACCAACAACCTTTCCCCTCTCGAGGAGAAGTGAGAGTGGGTAGTTCTCGACAGATATGTTTTTAATTCTTCAAGGTCGCTCGACATTCGTCATCCCGAATGGAAAGGATTGGGCTTTGAAGGATCTTGAAGAACGGTAGTGCTTGTACTGGGTGATCGAGATAAGAATCTATTCAGTCTTCGCCATCCGACTGTGTGAGTCTCTCGAACCTCTTTCATATTTCGAGGTGCGTGGCATGTTCTTTAATATGTCGATCTTATCGTAGTTAGCTCGAATCCCATCCTCGAGACCATGTACCTAGAAATTTGCCTGCTCACTCCCAAAGGTGCACTTTTTAGATTAAGCTTCATTTCGATTATCTCTTAACACTTCAAATACTTCACTGGCGTCTACCAAAATTGCTCCATCGATCGGCTTTTGATGAGTAGATCGTCCCACATAGACTTCCATGTTCTTACCAATCGCTTCGCAAAATTTTATTGATCGCCGCTTTGGTATGTAGCTCCAAAGATTCTTTAATCCGAATGGCATGGTAACATAACAAAAGGTGCCGAACTCCGTAATGAATGCGGTCTTCTTCGCATCCCGAGGGTCCATAAGAATCGATGGTACCCGCTTGTATGCATCGAGAACGCGAATACCTCAAAACCGATGGTCGAATCAACTAACTCGCCGATCTTGGGCGGCGGATAAGAATCTTTGGGGCATGCCTTATTCAAATCCGTGAAATCTACGCATACGCGCCACCGCCATCCGGGTTTCTTCACCAACACCGATTAGCGAGCCATTCCGGTATAGTACCTCTTTCACTATATTTGCCGACAGTAGCTTCCCGACTTCGGACTCGATAGCTTCCAATCGATCCTGCGTGAAGTTTCGCTTCTTCTGTTTGACTGGCTTTCTGTCCTGGTCAACTTCAAGTTTATGGATGGCGATGTCCGTCGGTAGACCTGGCATGTCGGATGCCTTCCATGCGAAAACGTCCTTGAACTCTTTCAGCAAGTCGATCAATAACTGATTTTCCTGAGTCGGGATCCAGACTCCGACTTGGACACTCTGATCAACTTCATCTTCCCACAAGTTGATAGTTTCGATCGCCTCACTCGAGGCCCAACATTTCTCTTCCTCTTCTTCCGGAATAAGCTCCTCGACGAGGACTTGTTGTACCGCCATCTTACCGTTCATCACTATTGAATTACAGCTTCTGGCGATCTCAATATCCCCTTTTACTTCGTGGGAACCATTCCTTGTTGGGAACTTCATACTGTTATGGAACGTCGAAATTATAGCTCGTAACTCGAAAAGGGCTGGTCTACCCAAAATGACATTATATGCGGAGGGAGCTTTAACGACCACGTAGTTTATGAAGAGAGTTTGAGAATGTGATAAACACAAGAGTAAACTTCAACTTAGTTTATTCATTGATATGAGAGGTGTATAAATAGATACAATTGAGAGAGACTAGCAAGCTAGCTTGGGCGGCCACTTGAGTATGTAGATGTGGGCGGCAAGCATGCAAAAGTAAAAGTAAAAGCTATGTCTATGACATAAAGTAAACTAGAGTTTGACATATTAATTGTTTATATGTATCACAATTAATATGTCTATGACATAAAGTAAACTAGAGTTTGACATATTAATTGTTTATATGTATCACAATTAATATGTCTTTTACAATTAAATAAAGTGTACAAAATATCCTGTCACGAACTCCCGAGGTCATTGGGCACCTGCTTGAACTTCAATGATCTCTTTGAAGTAATCTTTGTAATCTTCAGAATATTTCCACACCCCCTCAAATCGGTCAGTATATGTTGATGCGACCAAGTTTGCTACTAAGTCTCACCGAACATAAGAGGTGGAATAGCTTGTGGTAGATCGTCATCAATGTGACATCCACCCCAATCGACATCGATGTAGACACTTGATTGATCTATCGGTAGACTTGGTGAAGTGCGAGCCTTGGCCAGGAGTGGACTTTAAATATCTCAATTATCCTATTCACAAAGATCCCAATGTTGCTCAAGAGGCGGTGCATGGTATGAACCGACCGACTGACTAACCCCATATGCAATATCGGCCTTGTGTGAGAAAGGTAGATGAGTTTACCTACAAGCCTTTGATATTGTTCTTTTAAACAAAGAATGTCACCATGCAATGAGGTTATTACTGGGTCTACCGGGATACAACGAGTTTGCATCCCAAATGCCGCTTTCCTCAAAGAGATCCAATACATACTTCCTTTGAGAGACTGAAATGCCTTTACTGTTTTTCTAGCTATTTCCATACCAAGAAAGTATTTTAGGGAGCCCAGATCTTTAACATGGAATACCTTTGCCGGTAGAGTCTTCAAATGTTGGATCTCGGTGAGTCATCTCCAAAGAAGGGATGATATCATCCACATATACAATAAGAATAGACCTTCTCTCGGTTGGTTGTCTTGATAAACATAGTGTGATCGAGTTGCATTGATGATATCCAGCAGCTTTAACCACAAGTGGTGAGTTTTCCAAACCAGGCTCTAGGGATTGCTTCAGGCCATATAAAGATTTCCCGAGTTTGCATACCTTGCCTTGAGTGTGGGGATTGACAAAACCATGAGGTACATTCATGTAGACTTCCTCAATAAGGTCACCATTGAGAAAAGCATTTTGATATCCAATTGGTAAAGAGGCCACAAGTTGGACAATTTAGAAATCAGTACTCGACGGTGTTAAGCTTTGCTCTTGGTGCAAAAGTTTCAGATAGTCAATGCCATAAGTTTGAGTGAACCTCTAGCCACCAATCGGCTTTATACTTGTCAATAGTACCATCAAAGATTGTATTTTATGGTGAATAACCATCTACACCGACCGCTTCTTGCCTTTGGGGAGAGTTGTGAGGTCCCAAGTATGATTATCCAGAGTGCAATCATCTCTGTTTTAACAAAGACCTTCCACTTATCATTTTGAAGGGCCTCCTGAATATTTTTAGGAATAGAGTGAGAGTCCAGTCCTGTGTAAACATAGCAAATACTGAGAGACAATCGGTCATAAGATAAATAAGTCTGAATAGAATGATCGCATGATCTTTCCCTCTCCTTAGAGCAATAGTCCATCATCAATGTCGGTAGGTCTTTGTGGTTCAGCAGCCTCTCGAGTCGATAGGTGTTGAGGCTCAAGCAGGCTCAGTTCAAAGAGGCTCTGGGTCGCAGGGAGCCGAGGTCTAGCAGGCTCTGGGTCGATGAGGGTGCCGAGGTTCGATCTCGCCGAGTCTCGATGAGTTCTTTGAGGTTAAGAGTTTGTTGAGGAAACGGATTTAGATCAATTTCAATTAGATGTCCATCGCTGGATCGCTTGATGAGACTTGTCAGAGTAGGAGTCCTTTCAAAGAATTTTACATCCATAGAGTTGTAAAATTTCTTTTCAGTAGGTGAATAGCATTTGTAACCTTTCCTGTCCTTAGCATACCCTAGGAAAATGCACTTGTGAGCTTTGGGATCAAGTTTGCTTCTGTGTTGGGCATGGATATAAACAAACACAAGACAACCAAAGATTTTTGGAGGCAATTGGGCAATAATATGAGGCGAGGAGTGTGTGGTCAACGTGGTTTGGATAGGAGTCTTGAAACCTAACACTCTGTTTGGGAAGCTGTTGATTAAGTATGTGGCGATCAATATAGCTTCACCCCACATATATTTTGGAACATTTGTAGTGAACATGATTGATCTCGGCCATTTCCAAGTGTGCCTATTCTTTCTCTCAAAGAACCCCATTTTGGTCGAGGTGTCTCAACACAACTACTTGATATGGACAATTCCTTATTCATCAAGAAATTACCGAGATTAGACTCATAATATTCAAGAGCATTGTCAGTCTTCAAAATTTTAATCTTAATGTCAAACTGAGTAGAGACCATGTTGTAAAACTCTTGAAAGATGGATCCAACTTCAGATTTATCCTTCATTAAAAATAACCAAGTGATTCTGGTGTGGTCATCTATGAAGGTTACAAACCACCTCTTACCTGTTATACTTTTCACTCTTGAGGGTCCCCATACATCACTGTGAATTAAGGTGAAAGGTGTGGATGGGAAGTGAGGTAATTTAGTATACACAGATTTGGTGAGTTTGGCAAATTGACAAATATCACATTGAAGATCATTAAGATTACATCCTTTAAACAATTCTGGAATTAAAGACTTTAAATAACCAAAACTTGGATGTCCTAGTCTATAATGCCATAACATGATATTGTCTAGGTTTTGAGTGCAGTCGCTGAAGGCGATTCAGGTCTTCGATCTTATATCTTCAAAGAGGTTGATCACAAACAATCTGAAAGGTGGTTTAGCTTGACCAATCACTTTCAGAAGAAAGATCCTGGAATGTGCACCGATCCTTATCAAAAACAACAATTCAATTCGATCTTTAGTGAGTTTCTTGACAGATATAAGGTTACAATCTAACTTTGGAACAAATAAGACCCTTGTAGATATATCTCGATTAGTAAGTTTAACCTTCCCAACACCTTTTGCATAAGAAATGAACCATCGCCAGCTTTAATTTCGTGAATTTGGGTGCATGGCATATAGTGGGTAATGAGGTTTTTATTACTAGTCATGTGGGAAGAAGCCCTTAATCAACAATCCAAGTCTCATTACTAAGAGGTGAGCGGAATATACTGCTTTTAGCATGAGTGGCCATTTCAAGAGAGGAGCTACCTTCCCGATCTTTGAGCAATAAAGGCTTTAAAGGCAAACAAACGAGCATTCGGGATGGTCATCATTCTCTCTCGCCACCGACAAGTCCGCCTTGATTTTCCTGGTTGGTTTTGAGGTTTTAGAGGATTAGGATTGCCATGAAGCTTCCAAAGAATTGTCCTTGGTGTGATTTGTGCGTTTGCGTGATCACGAAACAACCTTCCAGCTTTTCTCAAGAAGCTTCCCAGTAAGTCCCAAGAAACCTCAAGCAGCCTTCCCGACACATTCGCAGGCAAGACCTTCATGACGGTTATCGCTAGGGTGTTAAGTAGCATGACTTTCCTCCTCGCTTCTTCATGTTTGACCTCAACAAACATGGATTTGAGATTTGGGAGAGGTTTTGTGGCAAGAATTCTCCTCTAACATCATCAAGAGTAGGGTTCATCCAAAGGAGGAACTTGAAGACTCTTTTCTTTCTATGATGTCCTTATAGAGGCGACATCCTTAACATCATTCCAGGGTGAGTTTCCAACATATCTAGGTGTTGCCATGCCTTAGATAGTTGATTGAAATATTGAGTTACGCATATATCTCCTTGTCTCAGCAGCTTTTGAATCTGAGCTTGAGTTCATAGACTTGGATGTATTGTCCTTTTTGAGTAAAGGTCTCTGGCATTATCCCAGATTTCCTTAGCAGTGTCATACATCATGAAGTTCTCACTGATCTCTTTTGTCATAGACCTCGTGAGGATGGTCATGACTTGGTTATTTTCTGTGTCCCATGCTTCAAACTTGGGGTCGGTTCAAGAGGCGAGTTTGGAACTGCATGGATATATCCCATCTTGCCCTGGCCGGAGATATACATTTTCAAAGACCTTGACCATAGCAAGTAATTGTTACCATCAAGTTTATGATTTGTAAAAGAAGAGTGTTCGATTATCCCGGTCTTGAGGCAAATTGTGAGTCTCATGAGGAAAATGAAACTTCGAGATAATGTTGACATTTTTCCTAAAAAGAAACTGAGTTTTGCAAATGGATTTTAGAACTCAAGAAGGCTCCGATACCATGAAGAGAGTTTGAGAATGTGATAAACACAAGAGTAAACTTCAACTTAGTTTATTCATTGATATGAGAGGTGTATAAATAGATACAATTGAGAGAGACTAGCAAGCTAGCTTGGCGGCCACTGAGTATGTAGATGTGGGCGGCAAGCATGCAAAAGTAAAAGTAAAAGCTATGTCTATGACATAAAGTAAACTAGAGTTTGACATATTAATTGTTTATATGTATCACAATTAATATGTCTATGACATAAAGTAAACTAGAGTTTGACATATTAATTGTTTATATGTATCACAATTAATATGTCTTTTACAATTAAATAAAGTGTACAAAATATCTGTCGACGAACTCCCGAGGTCTCTGGGCACCTAACTTCAAACCAATGATCTGGCAAGTAATGATGTAATCTTTGTAATATTTCCTGAGCTTTAGCTCTAGCGTCCTCCCTTTATCTCCATCACCAACTGTCGTGAGTAGCTTTATGGAACCCATGGGATGGATCGCTCGACTGTAAACCGAATAATGGAGAAGCTATAGTACTAAGTCTTTCTCTTTGAGCCTCATACCCTGGAATGCCGAGTAGTACAAGATATTCACAGCGCTACCATTATCGACGCATACCCTCGATACTCTGGCGCGACTTATGACTGCTTCAATCACTAATCCCTCACTATGACTTGTCGATTTAGGGACGTCGTCTCTGGGGCCATACCCGACCTCCGTGGTTAATCTCGACTGCTTGCGTGGCCTCGAGCTGTCGTCTGGTTGCCGACTGGCTCGCTCTTTCTCGCTCTCTCCTGGCCCAAATATCATATTCACGTAATTATTTGGGCGATTGTCATCATAGCGGTCCTGACCATAGTAGTCCCTATCATTATCAGGAGATCGGTCTCGTCTAGGGGATCGATATCTTCTTCTCTGATTCTCTCGACTTCGGCCTCTATCCTGGTCAGGATTTTTCCTTTTAAAATCTCGTTGCCCTTGGGCTCGGAGTACGTGTGATCCGCCGACGACCTCATCCAACTTCCCTCTTGGATACGGGCTTCGATGTCTTTCTTCAAGTCGAAACATTCTTCGTCCGAGTGGCTTGTATCCTCGTGGAATTCACAATACTTTGTTGACCTTCATTTTTCTCGAGGTTTTTGATCGGAGGTGGCCTCTTGGCTAGGTTCTTGGAGACCATAATTGATAAAACCTCCATTCGGGACCGGTTGAGAGGAGTAAAATCTTTATCCTTTTACCCCCTTTCTCTCGACCGCCCGAACGGGGAGCTCGATGCGATCCCACACCGATGCTTTTCTTTCTACATCTTGTCGCCGAGATCGGTTCTTATTTGCTCTCGACCATCTTTCCTCGAGTTGTCCATCCACTCGGCTTGGGTGTGCCTACGCACGCCTCTTCGCTTTGACAAAATCGATGGACGACGCTTCACACATTCGTCCATGTTTCGTGGTAGGTTTCTGCTTAACTTCTCATATAGCTTTGTGTTGCGCAGTCCCCCCACAAATGAAGTGATCGGACTCGATCCTGTGGGTCCTTGACCTGCATGGCCTCTAGGTTGAACCTCTTCGAGATAGTCCAACACCGACTGCCTCTCGTCGCCTCACATTTGTGAGGTGCGTCTCACTCAATCGAAACTTTTGTTGACGATGAAGGCGTCTCTCAATTTTCGGCGCGAGCACGGTGAAGTTTGGAGATGGACCCGGTTTCAACTTGGTAAACCACTCTCTTGCTCGACCCACGAGTAGAGTTTCAATGCCCGGCATCGCATCTCGCCTGCAGGTGCACAGCCTAGCCTCATCCGGGGATAGATACTGTGAAGATGGTCCTCCGGGTTGGTGGTGCCATCGTGCGGGTCTATCTTAGGAATCTTAAACCCTTGGGTTTAGGATAATCTTCAATCTCCTTGGTGAATGGAGACTCTTAACCACAACGACTTCGGGTCTTCCTTGGATTACGCTCTAACTCCCGCTTAACGCTATCTTCGCCGATGCGTATGTGCTTCTGTTGGATTTCTCGCTTCTCCTTTCAACCGAACTCGGCGAGGCGCCGATCTCTTCAAATCGAATCGGCTTAGGCTTATTGGCGGCGATATTCGCACCGCCTTCCGCCTTTGATCTTCTTTGTTGTTGGAGTTTCGCGTGTAAATGCTTCCGCCATTATTTTTCTCAGGGCATTGTGATCTGTCGCCGCCAACTGATCCACTATAGCCTGATGCTCTGGGGGGAGGCCCTGAGCCTGTTTTGGTGGATTTTCTGAGCTCTTTGGTGGATTTTTTTGGACGGTATCTAAGGTCGGATCTTTGTCTCCTCGAGTCTCCATACCGCCGCTCACTTATCTGCGGGTTCATGGATCTATGTTTTTGGAGGTGGTTCTTCTTGGCGGTTTTATCCTTTGGAGGCATGATGATCTTGACGTATTCAGCAAAAGAAAGGACCCTCCTTCTAGCGCCAATGACGATGACAAATTATGTCACCTTAAAGATCCGGGCTTTTCCTTATGTTATTGATGAATAATCAAGAATTCTGATGCCAAGAACGAGGAAGGGGTTTTTTTATCTTTACGGCTGAGTCTAAGTGGGATTCTTAGAGTGCCTACGTATCCTGTTATTCTTCCAGGAATCAAGCCTTACGTAGTTCCTGGAACGTTGTATATATAAGGACAATGCATGACCTAACCCTAATATGAGTCGGTCTGTAGCTATTGTCATATTTACCCTTATTTGGGCTTTACCCCTTGCCCAAGTTATCCTGTGGATATTGGGCCAACGTAGCTGGTGTGGACTCTGTTCTCGATATCGATCTGCCCGACTTGGGATGGTCGACTCCCGGAACTCACGTCCTGCACCGCCCGTAAGTCGATAGTCGTGACCTCGAGCTCCTAGATATACTACAGGCTCGAGGGTCGACATGCCTGTTATGGCTCCTATGCCTTGGCAAATATTTAACCCATGAAGCCCACTCGATGATGACATATCGAGGTGCGTAACCCGGTATCGTCAAACAAACAAATGGATAAACCTTAAAAAAGGTGCAACTTTGTTAATTGAATAAATCCACAGAAAAAAATTCAAACCTATCCGATGAGATTGGATTTGTTTGATGGTTAAATAGAGAAATCCCATATATAAAGAGCAATTAACCTAACAAATCAGATCAAATTTGTTTGTTGGAAGAAATCGATGAATTTGTTATGGCATGAACGAACGCCCAATAGAAGTGGCTGAGTTGTGGTTACCGAAAGAGATATGACTAAGTTGATATATGCTGATATTTCAGCTTAAATCAGGGAGTGATTTGAGAGTTTGATGAGAATGAAATTTCAATAGACGAAATTTATTGTTGAGATTTCGTAGATTTTCGTGGAAGGGGATTTACACAGGAAACATGTGTTTTATTTATGCTATCGGTCGGGTTTAAAGCGGAGTATCGGGTCAATAGCAGGTAATTGGGTTGAATCCCTTCCACTAATTATATTCTTAGTGGATGCATTCTTTTAAATAATGTGAACCTGTTAATCGTTAAACTTATATATCCATTAGATAGAGTTTTATATATATATTAGACAGAGTTTACGAATTCTCTTTACAAACCTGTCTAGATACTTTTTAAATAATGTTGAACCTGTTAAATGCACAGACGTGGGTGGTAGTTTTTTTTTGTTTTGTTTTTGTTATAATAATATCTGTTTGTTAGACGTGGGTGGTAGTTTTTTTTTTTTGTTTTGTTTTTGTTATAATAATATCTGTTTGTTATTGTAATATCTGTTTTTTTGTTTTTTTTTGGGTTTTATTAATATTTTTTTATTTTCTAACCGGGTTTGGGTCGGGTAATTGAGGGGAAACGGGCTAAATTGCTTCCTCTATATATTATTTATAGATAGATATCTCCGCCACATCGCGATCGACGTAAAAGCTAAGCGCTATATAAATATTCTATAACAGTTAGTGGTTTATAAATCTATGATAACACGGTTAATATACGATCCATTACTCAGACGTATCAACATGTCATATCTACCCAACAGAAATTTTACTATGGTCCTGGACCAAGTATAACTTGGTGATCCAGGACCAATAGGAAAACAACAAACACACATAGCTGCTCACCGCAGTAAAATATAAACGCCATTAATTTACATTTTTACCCTTCTTATAAGGATTTTCATTGGTGGAAAAGTGAATACGTGGTCCCTGACCACCATAAAACCACTGTCTACCCAAACTCCATGCATACCTTAATTTTTATTTTATATAACCGTCCCAAGCCCTTCCTCCGATTCCTTTTATTTTTATTTTATTTTTATTATCTTCTTCCCTATTTTCTTCTTCTTCTTTTAGATGGATACAAAAATACACACGACGCGCATATTTTTGTCTCTAATAAGAGATTTAACCTAAAACCCCTGCTAAGAAACTCACAACACTTACCACGCAATGCTCTGGTTGGCTCCTATTTTCTTCTTCATTCCACCTTTCTTTTGATTTGTTCATCTTCGTTTTTTTTTTTTTCCTTTTTTTCTTCTTTTAAGAGAGGACTTCCTCCTTTGCTTCCATTTATTCTTAACCATTTCAAATATTACTTCCATTTCTTTCAGTCTACAATTTCATAGAGAAAATATCAAGTTTTTATTGACCTTAAGAAAAATGATTCCGAGTATTGGAGAGGATCATAAGATACATATATGTGTAAATACAGTTGTTACTCTTGTAGTTGACACATGGTTGTAGAAATCTAAGGTTTTTCCTTTTTTATTTTATTTTAATGCAGTGTGTTGTTTGTTGAAATACCCGAGTGAACGAGTTCCGGAGTATAATCAAAGTCAAACAAAGGTATACAATTTTTCTCATCACAAGATACTGGCACGACATTAATAATCTAATGTTTGGACGACAATATTGACTCGTAATTGACATCTCGACGTAGTAATATAGTAATGATAATAAATAATGTCAAAGAATAAATCAATATTTGGATTGCGTCTATTATCCACATTGAAACCCTATAACTGTCACCTATGTATTACCACAAGTGTATATATAATTCAATCAAACAACATCCTTCCTTTGTGCCGAATATATACGCATGAATTTAAAAACACAATCTTTTACATCCCACATTGAATCAATTTCCACATAGAACTCATTTTGACGACCTATTGCTTCGATCAACTAAACCACAAAATGACTTCAAATAAATACAAATAGCATAATATATCAATGTCTGAATATACTCTAATGGTGCGTTTGAATTGTTAAATGGAATGAAATGAAAGGCCTTTTTTTTTTCTTCCATTTCTTCAATTATTCTGGCGTGTTTGGATGCAAGAGAATGTAATTAATTTTCATTCCATTGGAATGAGTTTTGACCATTTTCATTCAATCAGAAACTGGATGGAATGGATGGAATGATTAGATGGAATGAAATATAAAACATAACCTATTGATAAAAAATTAACCACCGTCCACCCCAACACCTACTACCCACCTCCCGCACCACCTGCCTACCCTACCGAAACTAACCACCGTCACATTCCACCGCACAACCACCTACCACTGCCGCTATCTACATATCACCACCATTGTCACAACTAACCACTATCCTCCATCACAACCCAACTCGCCACCATCCGCCCACCACGAGCACCACATACCGTTCTAACCATTTCACCACTACTCCTTACCACTATCTTCCCCATTTTCACACATAACCTACCACACCACCACCCCTTGCCACTATCATCCACAACAACCAACTCCATCACCACCGATATTTAATCGTCCCCCACCACCACCACCATCACACACCTCACAACATCCGCCGTCACCCACCACCGCACGCCTCACCATCTCTGCACACCCCACCGCTACCCGCCACACCCATCAACACGCACCGCCATCGCCACCGTGTCAATTGTCGCATTCTATAGAATTTCATACATTTCATTCTATTGCTTACCAAACATAAAAATGAAATCACATCATTCCATTACATAACATTTCATTCCATCAGTTTCATTTCATTTCATTTAAATCCAGCAATCCAAACGCACCATAATGTCCTTAAAAAAAGATCAATCAAAATCGGTCATTTATGTATCGGCATTAAAAAAACATAATTGCCTATTTTACGAATACTTTATCATTTTTCAGCCTTAATAAACCAGTGTGAATTGACCCCGTTGTTAAACATAAGGCCCATTTAGATAAAGGTCCATGATTAAAAAAAGAGGGTTCTATTAACATCCCGTAAATATTTTCGACACCAATTTACATATAAATTTTTCCATGTGAATATGATGCCGAAAGTATTTTTAGGGTGCCAATAGAACCCACCAAAGACAATTGTTGTGTGTTGGGACAGATTGCCCACACTCTTAATGTATAAGAAATAAAGTAGCGCATTTACTAACACCAATTGGTTTTAGTACAACGGTAAGCGCTTCTTGAGGAGGGTGTTGGGTAGATTGCCCACACTCTTGAAAAAAAAAATTTGTGTGAAGTGTTGAACACTTGAGGGAGGGTGTGTTGGGACAGATCGCTCACACTCTTAATGTATAAGAAATAAAGTAGCGCGTTTTACTAACACCAATTGGTTTTAAGACAAATCTATGTGACGATCTTAACATTGTGTTTCGAATAAAGAACCCAACGAAATTTTGGAAGAAAGTTTTAGGAGCAACATTTTTTTATTTGGTATTTAGGGTTGAATGAGATATTAATGCATGCGTAAGTTTAATGTCGATCGTCCGAAATTTGCTCTTTCTCGTGATAGAGATAAATATCCAGAAAAATAAAGAACCCAAAAGAAAAAGGTTGAAATAAAGTTTTAGGCCCAACCATGTTAGCACTTCAATTATGTGATAAAAATCACCATACTTTGGCTCTCCGTTACTGTTATATCAATGATTAACTGGTGTGGAAATATGCTGAAAGCCTACTTGGATCCATAGCAATGCAGCACTTTCTTAAGACTTTTCAGAGAACCATTTAAAAATTCTCCTGTAATTCTTTCTATTAATGAGAGTCGGAAGTTTTTGTGTAGTAGTGTACTGACTTACGCCATGGATACACGCCAGTAGACATTACACACCACACGCGATTTCATTCTCGCACTTAAACCGCATGGTTCTAATCGCTTCACCGTCATCATCACCAAAATCTCTACACCACACAAGTATTTCTCATGAGAGTCAGAATAGAAAAGGACAGTGTGTGACCTAGCAATGATGACCCCTTTTAATAATGGATAATATTTATGTATTTCTATTTTCTCCGATCACAAAACAAAAATTACATGCTAATCTTTACACATTAAAGTTTCACATCCTAATAGATAAATTATAACCCAATAACAAAAAAATGTAGTTAATCAATTTTTAAAGAGTTAATTCTGACAGTACACAACAAAACATTATTTCACGTATAAGTCAATGTTGGATTATTGATCTAACACATCTTTGGTGATATGATATACAAACATCATGCATACATATATATATGACAATTGTTTCTAAAAAAATAACAAACTGAAACATAAAAATGTCAATGAATATGCCTAATGATCATAAATG
The DNA here is from genome assembly GCA_026214975.1 of Gentiana macrophylla. Lineage (NCBI taxonomy): Eukaryota > Viridiplantae > Streptophyta > Magnoliopsida > Gentianales > Gentianaceae > Gentiana > Gentiana macrophylla. The sequence goes on along the minus strand of CM047812.1, from coordinate 106,355,127 downwards.
TAATACCTAATTTTTTTGGAAATTTGATATCTGGAAAAATATGTCTAATTAAACTGCGCTTGAATCCGAATCATCGACATAACATGTAGCTAATTAGATTAATTGACATCACTATAACGAAAACCTTCACAAAACTGATAGATAAGAGTGCTAAGTATGATCCTTTCGTTACGTGGAATATAGTAAAGGGGTACATGGATCCCACTAAAAAAATACTTAAGTTTTATCTATAATAAATAAAATGTGACATAAATGCGAGATAAAAAAAGAATAAAAGTCTTATCACGGTAACAAGATCTTTCGTCGTGGTGAGGGTAATATTTCCCTAAAATCATAGGAGAAGCCCCTAAAGTAAGAGTTGGGTCATTACATTAATATAACATGTCCTTGTAGCGTTGGGTCAAAATTAATATTTTCAAAAAGTTAGCAAATAATTAATAATAATAATAAATTGTAAAATGATAACAAATTTTATGGTACATTCATGTTTAAAAAATAAAAAGCAGCAGTAGAATATGGGAGGAAAAAAGTAGTGTCAGAAGTGGGATTTGAACCCACGCTCTCTCACGAGAACCAGAACTTGAGTCTGGCGCCTTAGACCACTCGGCCATCCTGACTTGCTGTTATAGAAACATTTTTGGAACATATAAAATACACTCTTCGTATCAAAAATACAATTAATTTTTTTTTCCCCAAAACGAAAGAAGATATTATTGATTGAAAAAAACAGATACAAAAACTACAACGAGTTACCATCCTTTCATAAAACAGTAGATAACCAAACCGGAAATTGACTAACTCAGTCAAAATTATTACCACAAGAACGTATGCGCCACATAATAACTAGCAACATTACTCTTTTTATATTGATATGAGAAAAACCACACTACTCGAAGCTCTTTCTTAGCCTGTCAATATGATCAATCAACTGATGCACTTCCGTCTTTATCGGTCGTTTGACGGCCTTCTAACATATTCATCACAAACAAAGCACCGGAGAATAGCGAAATTCTCCTCAAGTCCTTCTTTAGTATGTAATTTCATTAAACACCATCTGATTACTTCCACTTCTGCCGTTAAAGAGCTAGCAATATTCCAAACCGACGCTCCCTACACTTCATCAACTTCACCCTTCTCATTTTTTAATTACCACAGCGCCTAATCCAGATTTCATTGATGAATTAATCCAATAGGCATCTACCAAGCAAGAGTAAGAAGAGGTCTGTGCAGTGCTTCAGGGGGGGATTGCATTGTCCAATGAGGTAAAACAATTTTGATACTCAATTGTTTGAATAAGCAATGTCAACAATTTCCTTAATATTAATTAAGCGACTTCGAGCAATGAGTAACCCGATTTCTATTTTTCCAAATCTGCCATAAGACATTAACCGTAAGCACAATTCTATTACTTCCTTCAGGGGAATTAGACGACTTTATCATAAAGCTCCATCCTCCCGTGAAGTTACCCCTCAAATATAATTCATTCTACTTGTTTAGGTTTGTTCCATAATATAAGTCATTTTACATTTCTAATTAACCATTTATTCTTTTTTTTTCCTTCTATCTTACCTACTAATTTATTATTAGTCGAAGCTGTTACCTTACTATTTGTCAGATGGTACTTTAATCGTTTCTTCTTAAATTTATGATATTCAACGATATTATTAATTTGTGTGAAAAATTCTGCAATAACTTTTATTTTTGGACAGAGGAGTATATATAGTGGGTATATAATTATGTGTTGATCGTAATTGTACCTATCATTTTTTTTTTATAATACTTTTTTCGGAAAATCTAATTATTCACGTATTCCTATTTATCGCCAAGTTGAGACACCAAGAACCAACAAGTCCTGAATTAAAGTCTCTCTGGTATCAGTAAAAAGTGAAAAGAAAAGAAAAGGAAAATTATTTTTTGTTTTGTTTTGATTCAAGAATTTTTTTTTTTTTTTGTTAAATGTATATATGTGCATAAGTTACGTGTTTTTTTTTTTCTTCTTTTTAAGTAAAAAAAATAGGTTACGTATTTTTATCAAGTATTCCATGTCAAAAATGATGGGGAAAAAAGTGACTGCAAACTAATAATCTTTTATACATTTAATTAATTATATATTATAAGTTGTATAATTTGGTGTATACAACTTAGTTACACGAGAGGGTAGTTTTTGTTTGCATAAATAGTGCCTCCATACACTATTTTTATAATAATCACAGTACAGTGGAATCATATTTGTTGGGCTGATAAAATAATGCCAGAAATCTACTTTAATATAATTAATGAATTGACTTTAAGATAGAAACAAACCTTTATTTCTTTGGAACATCTTTTTACCTATTTTTGACTCAATTCGAGTCAGACAACAATAATTATTTTAATTCAATTCGAGTCATAATTTTAAATGTTTTATGTATTCAATACCGTTTAGAAATACTTTTTGACTAAAATTGAGTCAAGAAAACCTTTAACATTCTGTCTGAAAGTAAGTCAGAATCAACGAGTTTGTAAATTGTTTTGACCGACTTTGAGTTAGAAAACGATGATTATTTTGATTTAATTCGAGTCAAAACATAGAATGTTTTTCATACTTAATACCGGTCAGAAAGACTTTCTGACAAATATTGAGTCAAGAATACTTTTAACATTCTTTATGAAATTCAATCAGAGTCAACGAATGTGGAAAAAAAAACATAATTTTAAAAGGTAAAAGTGAAAAATAAAATATTACATATTAAGATTTTTATTTGTGTGATAACAGTTTTTTATTTTTTAAATGATTTCTTTCTTCTTTTAACAAACTGAAAATCTTTTTCAACGTAAAAAAAAAAGTTTGATTCAAATGGTAAATACCGGTCGATCAAATTAATGACACGCATAACGATAATGATGCGTACGAAATTGAAGTTTTACATGTAAGTTCAAGAATGATGACTGAGTTGTGTAATGATGCAATAGGTTGATTACACCATGAGATACAATCACCAAGAGACACGAAGTTTCATATCATAATACTAATAAAATTGATAAAAATACAATACAAATTATAAAAAGAACTTCTTGTTTATACTATTCTTGAATTAAAATTTATGTGGGTGTTGATCTCTCACCCTCACGATTAGGCACTGCCTCTTCGATCCACCATGATCTAAAAAGAACATCAAGTTGATATCTGTTTTGTTCAACATTTATCGAGATGATGAATTTACTGTAAAACGGTTAACACAGACGATACAAATTTATGAAATTATCTAACATAGAATTTTTTCCATATAAGTTTATTGTTATCTGATATAATGCAGTGTGAGTACGAATCTTATGTCTTGACTCGGTTACCATTAAACATAGACGATTGAAACACTACCTTGAAATTTCGAGAATGATACGTTTATATCATTTGACGCAGATGAAAAAATATATGATAAAACAAACCTTTTAAAGAAGAAGACAAAAACCCAAAAAAACACTCCGTCGGTTGATCGTCAATCATGTATAATTTTTCCTACATAAACATTTTTTTTATTTATTACCAAACTCCTAATTAGATATTATTAAAACATAACCCCAAAGCTAGCTTAGCTTAGGTGGTGGGTATTAAAATATAACAATATTCCTTAAAAGAAAATTATTATAAAAGTAAATGACAGAATGGGTAATCTCACACTTGTCCAATACGTTTGTGATGAAACATTGACCACCTCTATTTATGTTGACAGCCACTACATACTTTAGATCTCCAAAATCAATAGGATTTGCAATCTGTCACTTATATATTAATAATAATATTATATTGATTGGTATTATTATCTACACAATATTGAGGCACTTACTTGCCACGTACACTTTACATCACCATAAGCAAAATAAATAAAATAAAAATACAGGATTACAGCTCGGAGCTTGTGACACACACTCCTTACATGTTGGAGGTAATTACATACGTGTGATACATGATTTATAACTTAATGACACATCTATCATCTAGAATCAAATAATAAAACATTATCCTAACATTAATAAATAAGTGTGTAATAATTATATTAAACATTATCTTAACATTAATGAATAAGTTTGATATAATTGATGCTTCTTGAAGATAAAAGTGCCTCCGAAGTGTAACAAAGATTATGTCATTGACATTTTTTATTTCATTGAAATTGATGCATTTCGTTTATTCATTTGGTATAACTCTATTAATAACTAATGCACCATTATTTTTCTCCATTTCAGTGGATGGATCAATCAAATAGAAAATATACGGGAAATTAAGAAAAAATTCAATTTCAAAAGTTTCATTTGTTTAGAATGATACGCATGTTTGTTTTCATTTTTATTTTATTTTAACAAAGACGACGTCTTTCCTAAAATATTTTGATTTTCGCATATTAATCGTTCTTGATTCCTAAGAAATAATTTATAGAGAACTATGTTATTGGACCCGGAATAGGATCCTCTCAAGTACTTGAAGCAGTATTCTCTCAAGTATGAGTGATCTAACCACACACCCAAAACGTGAAAATCATATAACTGTCTATTTGTTTTTTCAAAACTACGTTGTTTTGGTGATGATGTGTAAAAACAAATGCATTTTACCCTTAAGTACTTGAGATGATTCACTCCCGACTCACCCTATCTACTCTTTACACCCCGACCATACCCCTACTTATACTACCTTACCACTCATACTCTTATCATTTCACTCTATCATCATATTTATTGATTTGAACCACCTTACCCTTACCCCAATCTCATCCCACATTATCCAGGACGGACCTAGCTCTTGGCTAGGGTGGACGCATCTGGTTTTTATTTTCTGTAATAAAAAAATCTTATATAAATCAGTCCAACACAAATAGTTGTTTTAATTCAACCCACTCAACCATATAAATATAGTCCATTAGCCCATCCGACCATCAATTCATGGTTCCGCCCTGACTCTACCCAGACCCTCCTTACTCACACTAACCACTTTACCCTCATCCCGAATTACTCTTACTAGCCTACCTCACCAGTTTCAACCCACCCTACCTCCACCCTCACCATTCCAGATGACTACGATCTTATCTATCTTTCGTATGTCCTTACCTCTACATCACCCCACCCCTCAAACTCACACTGCCCACACCTATCATTCTCGTCTAATTAATTGCACTGCATGTCCAACACATTAATATAATAACACTATTACTTTACATTATATTACATTTATGTTCATTTCATTACATCAAAATCGGTCACAAAATACCGATACACCACGCTAGTGTGGTGCGTATGGCCTCATTCGAAGGTTAAAAAAAAGGTCGCCACTTTGTAACGTGCAGATAATGTCTGAATCCCTCACAAAAAGAAAAAGTGGTTAGATCAATCTATGTTTGCCAGATGTCCAACAAATTTTCCATGCTCAAAGCTTGCCCACAACGCCAACACATTCTCATTTTATAATATATATTCATATCTAAATATTATATATGATCATCCTCTCAACCCCAATACAAATAATAGGAAAAGGTCGTATAGGACGATTTTACATCTTATTTGTGTAAAAGAAAGCGAAGAGAAAATATGCAATACTGAAAAAAAAAAGTAATGCCAAACCAAAATATACCTTTAATGTTTTTTTCCTAATATTTTACTGCTTTAATCGAAAATTATGTTATTTATTCTCATAAATGAGATAAATTATTTTTCTCTCAGAATCGCACATCGATTTTGCCTCGATTTTATGCCATTATCAATCCCAAATGTTCATCAAAAAACGGAAGAAGATATTACCAATATTCGAGTTATGCCAACAAGCCATGATAGTAGTCGAATAAATCCAGAGAGAATCGATTATGCAGTGGCTAAAACGAATCACAATCTGGATTTCTCACCATTATCTCCAATTCGATTCTATGCATTTTTGCGAAATTTTATTCGAGCAAGGTATTCATCCTTTACGGTATGGATGATAATTCATACATGGAATGGAAATCTTTTCAAGCATCTCCTGTAATTCATTTACCAAGTTGTTTTTTCTAAGAATTTTATTTTTGGTGTGGCATCATTTTGGATTCGTGAAATGTGCATAACCAGATTGGAAACCCCGCACCAATTGTTCGAATAATGTAGTAACAGTGAAGAAGAGTGTAGTAACATTTCGAAAAAATGGAGTAACATAAGCAGATTGGCAAACTGTTGGAATTTTTTTGCGGTTTTGCTACATATTTCCTGTTTATTTGAAGCAATTGTCTACGAGCATTTACTGTCCCAACGTAATCATCTTTATTGGCATGTATGATCAATTGTTGTTGTCATGGAATTATTTGTCAAAAAATCCATGAGAGCAAATGTGTTGGTATTTTATTTAGCGGAAGACATATAGATCTTGGTAGGCATTGTTTTCGGTTATTTTCTGAATTTTTGGATTCATTATTTACATGTTTATAGATGAATTTGCCAATTTGATATTTTCCTGATTGGGTACTCATTCAAATTTCTTAAATAATTGTTATTGTAGATCGGCATGAAATGTGTTCAGCATGGACCTCGAAGATTTGTCCTAAAATTGACTCAAAGTTGTATGAGTTGATGGAAATAGGTCGAAGCTACAACGTCATTAGTTCCACACCATACCATTTTGAGGTGTTTTCATCCCCAACAGAGTATGTTAATTTAGAGTGTGGGACTTGCAGTTGTAATGAGTGGCAACGTTATGGTTACCCATGTGTTCACGGATTGGCAGTCATCGGTGTTACTGGATTTCTGTTGTATCAGTTTGTTGATCTGGGCTATTTGACCGAGTCATATTGCAACGCATACCATGACCCAATTTATCCAATACCAGATTCGTATCTACACGAGAATGTTAAAGATGGGATGGAAGTGTTGCCCCCAATCCCGAAGAGGCAGCCTGGTAGGCCACGCAAGAAGCGTATTAGATCGAGGGGGGAGTACAAACGTCCTATTACCTGTGGTTGTTGCGGAAATGAAGGTCATCATAATCGCAGAACCTGTGCCGCTTCAACGGAGAAGTAGTGTGTGAATATTTATTGTTGTGTAGAAGTTGTGGCTAATAATATTTTCTTCCTGAATGTTCGATCACTTTTTTTTTTTTACACAATGGACTATTGGTTTGTGTATTTGTTGTTAGAGGACGTAATAAACCGAATGTATTACACGGTGCGCAACATTTCTGATATGTTAATTTGCTTACAGTGTTCATATTTTATCCCTTTTGTGATTGTGCCTCTTGATTTTACAGTAATCCTCTTTCACTTTTTTTTTGTTAAAGTTCGTAAAGGACAGGTTATAATCTTAAATCGTTGAAAATGACAAACATGTAATAACATGTGTACTAACATAGCTTAAAAAAAGGGATTTTTTCCTAATGCCACCAATTTTGTAGTGTAATTGTGAAAATACCAACTTTAGTGCATTTTTCACGATTTTGGTTCACGATTTTCTCTATTTTTTTCATGAATGTGCACGATCTTAAGATGCACAAATCCCATATCGGGTTCCTTCCCAATTGGGGTTTAGTTTGGTTCTAAAAACACCTAAAACACTAAAAACGGAGTGCTATTTTGACAATTGAGTGGTAGCCCAACATTTGCCTTATCTCAATAGTGGTATTTTGACAAAGTTCCTAAAAAAACGTAGTAACACATGTAGTTTAATAGTTGAGAAGGAGAGTCACTACATGTGTTACTACATTTTTATGCTATGTTACTACATCTGTTACTACTACATCGTCTTCAGCTCCACCATGTTACTTCATGTGTTACTACTAAATCGTCTTCTGCATAAAAATATAGTAACACATGTAGTGACTCTCCTTCTCGACTATTGAACTTTAAAACATGTCATTACTAATCACTGCATATGATTATTTTCTGAATTAACAATTTCGAAGCCATGTAATACAGAGCAAATGCTGCTATTTCGAAGCCAAGTAATACAGTATGATTTACAAAAGGTTCAGATAGATGCAAAACCAACTACACAATTCATTTCTAAGTAAATCTAATCCACATGCAAAATAGTTTCAAATTCTTCATATCACAAATTTATGATAATCAGAATTCGATTGAAATTGAAACCCTAATTCATTCAACAATCGATCCGTACAATTCAATTTCTTAACAGGCAAACGCAATTTCATGTCAGAAAGAATTACAAGCATACAAATCTGTATTTTTGGCTGGATGAGACGGTAATTGCCACTTAGTCGGTGTTGCTTCTTTTCCGTTTGCCTCTTGCCATTGCTTCCAGTCAATCGCCCTCTTTGTCGCCGGAAAAATGCATACTTTCTCTACAACCGGAACAAAAGAACAGAGTGGGGATCAGTGGGTGCATGGACTCTTTTTTCTCGGTTCAAAATCATCCGTATCAAACGCATTAACAGATGCTTGATGCTAGAATGCCGAGATTTCCGCCGGAAGTTATTATTCAAAAGGATTTCCGTTTCAAAGCTACCCATTTTCTAAGAAAAAAAGCTATAAAAATCAGTGCATTAATTCACCCGATTCCTAGGTTAGAAAAAATAAAATATATCTCCTATTATCATTAAGGGTGTTTTTGTACAACACTACTTAATTTGTCCTTCCCAACCAAATTTCTTTTTTTTTGTCCTATTTCAGAATTTCTAATCTTATCTTGTCCTTTAGGCCCACCACCCGTACAAATAAATACCAGAGCCTCCACTTTCTTTCCCAACACAATTTCTTCCTCCTATTCTATTTCATCAAGAAACTCCACATTACATAAAATGTCTACTGTTTCTTCAAACTCCACCATTAAAAACACCAGATCAATTAGCTTGCCTAGCAGAACACATCCCACAATTCAAAAAGTTGAAGAGGAGTTGCGAAAGCTCAAATCTTTGAAACCAGAAGCTTCAAGTACAGAGGCCATCTGCTACAATCTTTCAAGCTTGCAAGATTTGTATAAATGCATAGATAATCTACTCAATTTGCCTCTGATTACAAAGAGCCTCGCAAGTCATGATCAAAAGAAATGGGTAGATGCATTACTGGACAAATCAATCAGAATTTTGGATATCAATGGCATCGCTAAGGATTTGGTTTCAGAGTGTAAAGAAAATGTCAGAGATTTTCAGTCTTCGTTGAGGAGAAGAAAAGGGTCTGTTTCCGCCATGGAAATGGACAGAGCAAGCTTGAACAATTACTTTATTTGCAGAAAGAAATTGAAGAAAGTTGCCAAAAGGTCACTTACAGATTTGAAGCAAATTGATCAGGAAATTCATGCATCAACTCCAGACCTTGATCCTCATGTTTCAACAGTGATTAAGGTTCTACAAGAAGTAAATTCAAAAGGGATTTCAATTTTTCAGTCAGTATTTAATTTCTTATCATTAAAGTCTTGTTCAGACCAAAAGCCAAACAGGTCATGGGCATTGGTAGCAAAATTGTTGGTGAAGAAAGGAAGAGTACATCAATTAATGGAAAGTTCAAACGAATTGGAAAATGTTGATGCAGTATTAAAGAGATTATGCGGAAATGATGAGAATGAAATGGGAAGAATCCATATTTTGCAGAAAAGACTGCAAAATTTAGAGAATTCACTTGAAGGTCTTGAGAGTCAGTTAGAGGTGATGTTTAGATGCTTGATACAATCAAGAACCACCCTTTTAAACGTGTTATCTTGTTAATTTTGAGTTTATGCTGTTAAAAGCTTTTTGCATAGCTATCAAGATTTTTGGAGGAAATTATTACCGGGCTATTTAGGATAAGATGTGTGTTCAATGTGTGTTTTAATCAAAACGATAATCTCTATTCGAACATCTCACGTTGCTAATGTGAGAAGCTTGTCATGGAGACATAAAAGCATCATTAACTCATCGAAAATAATAATCTAAGTAGTTAATCGAATTCTTCGTGATGCTAGAGGAAAGAATGTAATATCTCATATTATCGATCCTTTTAACCGAAGTCGAGGGTGCTAAGGGGCGTATTAATTAAGTTAAGCAATTTTTTACCAAGCATTTAACGACGGTCTAAGTAGTTCTCCAAATTCTTCCAAAACATTATTCAAATTGATCAAGAAACAGGGAAGATTGAATCAAATCGGAATATGTGAGGACGATAGTTTAAGTAGTTAACCGAATTCTTTCAAAACAATATTCAAATTGATCAAGAAACAGAGAAGATCGAATACAAATCAGAATATGTGAGCACGGCGGTCTAAGTAGTTAAATGGATTCTTTCAAAACAATATTCAAATAAATCAAGAAACATAGAAGATTGAATACACATCAGAACATTCGAGTACGACGGTTTAAGTAGTTAACCGAATTCTTCCAAAACAATATTACAATTGATCAAGAAATATAGAAGATTGAACACAAATCGGAATATGAACAAGAAGATGAGAGAACGAGAAACTTAACTAATTTTTTTTTAATTAATAAACGAGTCCTTTTATTGAAAGATGTTAAAAAAGATTGTACATTGCATTATCCTGACCCTCCCCTTACGTCAAAATACGTAGACGAAACATAACCCTGCCTCCTAACTTAACTAACTTTCTATAACTACTTTTTCAAAGATAAGTGTTTGATGTAGTCCTAATAGAAGTTGAGTAATGTTTTCCCTTTTGATCAACTACTACATTAATGATGCCAATATCCTGTGATACACCCACTCAAGCTGGATTAGGAAATGGATTCGCATAAGGGGCCGCATAGTCACGACCTAATGGACTGCTGAGTCACCATGATTAACTTATTCATCATTCTGTTGGTTCGAGATAAAGAGACCATATGGACGAGAGATATCGCCTTTTGCATCAAGAAAATGGATTCGTACATATTCACATAAAAGAACGAGAGAAACGTAATTACTTTTTTTTTATATTAGATATGACCATATATTCTCATACATATTAAAACAAATATAAATGATTTAGTACTCTGTAATTAAAACATCATAGCAGTAATTACAATGATTTACAACTCTAAAGTTTTGAAGATTATTTAATCAAATCTATATTCACAGATATTTCTGTGCTGTCTCTAAAGTTTGACAATATATCTGTCAAGTGGGGAAGAAAAATGTGAAACTAAACATCAGTTTAATGAATATCAAGAATTTAAATAAGACAATATATCAATCTAATCCAAAGGAGAAACTATCCAGATATTTGATACTTAAATTTTGCAAGCTTTAGCTTGACCTTTTCTCCAATCTTCACGTACTTTTTTTTGTAAATCTAAATTTAAGTAAGGTGTTGTGGTCATTTAAGCAAGATGCCTCAAGTTCGAGTTTATGTGGATGCAACAAACCTTGTTGAAAGACATCCTCATCTTTGATATCCGACAGTATCATCAAGGATTAGTCTTAAAAAATTGTTTGAGAATATATTGCGAAAGCAAATTAAAACAAATGTTCATCTCCAATACGTGATGTCCAACAATGGTGGACGCAGAATTTTAGTTAAGAAAAACAATAACACAATAAATAAAAATTTTAATTGAGGACAAATAAAATACAAAATTTATCTATTAGTGTTTATTTTCAACTTAAAGGGAGGGAGAGGGGGCAGTTGTCCTCTTGGTTATACTTGTTTCAGCCTTTTATAGTGGTCTATGATCACAAAATAGGAATCAACATTTTCAGCCAATATAATATTTGAAAATGAAAGTTTCTTAAAAACCCCTAATTTTTCTCATTCCTATCGGTGTGGAATCACCAAGTCAAAGTTGGTTGTGCACCAATATAAAATTCACGACCATGTCCAAGTTACCCTTTTAAACTAAAAAATTCATGTGGACTTTGAACTTTTCACCTTACCAATTTTTTAGGAGGCTTATAACGACACCTGCTATAAAGAATTCATGTAGAATTTGAACTTTTCACCTTACCAATTTTTTAGGGCGCTTTTAAGAACACCCTACTGAATCTATCAGGACGCCACAATGATTTTTAAAAATTATCGTGATGCCCGTAAACAAGGGCGGATCTATAGTATGGACAAATGCCTTGACAGAAAAATAACATACTAAAAAATCTATGTAGTCCAGTTTGATCATAGAAAATTCTCTCATCTAGCCACCTGGCGAACTTGATATAGTCCATTAGCCCACCCAAATAGAAATTCTGGCTCCGCCCTTGCCCGTAAAGACAATTGTAAATTTAATGAATGCTCTTAAAGTCCTCTGTTTTTTCTTATTGAAAATAAATATATGTATAATGATGTAGAAGATCTACAACGATAAAAGGTAAAACAATAAACAGGAGGTAATCCAAATTCTTAAGTGATTTTCAAGATTACATCATCTCGCTAACTATTAGATAACTTAGACTATTTATAGGATTAAAAGCTCATTCAGGAGAAACCAAACACTTAAAATCCCACATAAAATACTTACTAATTTAAAAGCAAGAATAAAAGACTATTAAACAGAAAAAGTTTGTTAAAATCAAGCCTCAAATCAAATCTGAATACATTAAGAATCGAATGATTTAAGTCTTTGAAATTGATTAGATAGTTTTGTAGTATACTATATCTAAAATTAGAAATTGTTTTATTTTCATAGTTTATATATACTGAATTATTGTTTCTCTTTATATATATATATATATATATATATATATATATATATATATATATATATATATATATATATATATATATATATATATATATAAAAAGTATTTTTGTGTGTGTGTATATATATATATGCGCGTGTGTGCGCGTTTTTATTATTTTATGTATGCATATTCATACATACGTGTGTGTATATATATATATATATATATATATATATACACACACACATATATATATATATATATATTTGAAATGTCATAGTTATTATGCTAAGATTGTATGTATAAGTTTTTATGATCTATAATTCATTAAATACTTCGTAACTTGAATGAAAAAAATGTATACCCATTTTTCTTTTTCATTTTACAAAAAAAAAAAGGTTCATATGAAATATAGAATATAAATACTTTTATCTAACTAGTTAAAAAGTATTCAAACGGGTTTTGTTATGGGAAGAATAAAATATTAACAACACATTAAAAAAAAAAAACACACACATAAAATGGAAAACATTTAAAGCTAAAAACGTGGTTGCTTCGTGACATGCGATAAAATAGGAAAGGGCCGGCACCTCTTTTTCAGATATAAGCATCCAATCCAGCGCTGAAAATTGGTTTCTTTTTTATACATAAAATTAAGTGACACTTAATATATTAAGACTAGTCAAAAACCCGTGCAATGCACGGGACGGAGTTACAGATGAAAACAATTATTGAAATTTCATATATCTCATAAGTCCAACAATATTTTCTGTTTGAAAATTATATTCATGATAAACTAATGCACCGGATGATTTGAATGTAATATAAAAAATAAACATTTGGACTTTAGAACATATGAGAATCTAATTGAAAGACACCTTACACCAACCAAAGTATATACAAATTAAATAAAAATTGTTTCCTACAATGGAAGTGAACAAAATGTTAATAAAAGGAGAATGGGAAAAAGCTCTCTACCACCTTACCCATAGAATGAGTCAGGGTGGAGGGCAATCTAGGTAAGAGAAATCGCCTTTTGCACCAAGGGTCGGTAGTAGAATTTGAAAAGTTGTCTTGCCAATCCAACCGTCAGAATAACCCCATCCACTGATTGTGCGTTTTGGTTTGTATTAGGCAACCACCATGGTATGAAATTACCTACTTGTGCAGTGGACGAAGTCACCTGAATTAGCATTGATATAATATAAATGATTAAAGCTGCATCACACTTGAGTAATAACATTAACCGTTTCCGGGTTTAGGATTAGTAAAAAACATACCCTTACATCTGAAAGGTCACACCAATAAGAACCCCAAAGGCACTTCGGCATCCAAACCTTAGGTTAAGCTCATTCATTTCTTTTGATATGTGATCAGATAATACAATCGAGTTTCCAAGTCTTTGCTTTAAAAGCTCTTCCAGCTTTAGAATATTGTTGACAGGTTCTTATTCATCTTTGGGTTCTTACTCGTCTAACACAATGTCCTGTAAGGTCACGTGTAGAATCTTTATGATGGAACAAAATACAACAAACTTTCAATGCAACAAAAGTTAGTGTTAGTACAATTGATACTTGATAGTATGGCATTGACGCATATATTTCACTTCAATCTGCTATTCAAGAGACTTGATTATGTCTGCCTTATTATTTCATTTCTTGATTTATTGTGTTTTAATATCTATTATTTGGTCCCTTAAGTTTAAACATGTACAATTTATTCCCTTTATCTTTAAATATTTACCTCCTTCAATGTTCCAGCAGCATCTCGCACATGCCCTTCCTTGAAGTACACAGTTTTCCTTTGCCATTTTCCACGTCCAAGAGCTTCTTCCTGCTCATCTTGATAGTTTTGCCATCTTGCATTTAAACAAAATGTTCAATTTAAGAAGATTCAACATCAACTTTAAAAGCGACAAAAGCTCTTGGAACAGTAAATCAAACTGTAAATAAACCCGATATTGTTACGTAGGATAGGAGCTTCTGCTTACCTCTCTTGAAGAAGCTTATCCCATACATTTTCTTCATTGCTTGTATTTAGGAACAATGATACAATATCACTTTGATCCTGCATAAATATTAGGAAAAAACGATATGAGTCATATGACACATGAAATAAGTACCATTTTTGCAAATCTGTCGGCGCACATAAGTCAAAAAATCACCATCACTAAACGCTCGTTTAGCGTAATAAAACTATTAGTGTTCGACATGTAGTATACCTCTATATTTATGTTGGACGCTCCGTTGCCGGGCGGAATGGAGCTCCACCAGCAATACTCACATCAGCTTAGTGTGATTTTCCGGGCATGGAGATCTTTAAGTCTGGAGCAACAAACACATGCATAGGCTTAGGCCATTTTGAAAGGAGTTTTTTCTCAAGAAGCCCATATAATTGCCCGTCTTGTAGACTGAGGAACTCCGAATGCCCAAGATTTAAGGATACCAAACCTCGCCTAATCATTAGCACACAGAAAATAAAGATGAATTGAACACTACAGCAAAAAGATGTAAGAAAAAGATTCAATCATTGAAGTTACTATGCATAACCAAGACTCAATAAAAATGGTAAAGCATATAGGAACTGCGAACAAAACCTAGTAAACATATAGATCTTAAAAATGCGTATTTTTTAGGAGAAAAGACATTAAAAACTGAATTATACACCTTCGGAAGTAAAAAACAATCGGAACCGAATTAATAAAAGCTTACCTAAGTAGCCTCCGATTATCTTTCTCACCACCCATACGTCCAAATCGGCAAAACCAAAATGAGAACTCATCGCCGGTGGACTACCGTCTAGATACATCAATATTACATAAACCCAGAAAAACCTGCTGAAACGACAGAAATAATAGACTTACATCTGCCAGCCACTGGTTTCTAAGCTGTTGTGTTGCTTTCTCCTTGTGTTATATACAAAACCTAGCAGCCTCTTCGGCATCAACTTAGCAACCTAGCAGCCTCTTTGGCATCAAAACAAAGCTGATGTTAAATATGAATAATTGAAAAGTAAAAGAGAAAAGTAAAAAAACACAGTTAAATATCTCTTTGGAAATGAACATCTTTTTTCATTTCTCCAAATCAGGAAAAAAGGATCTTAACCAAAGCAAACATTACCTATACTTGGCTGCATCAATCAACAAAGGCGAAAAAAAAAAAGAGACATTCGCTTTTCATAAGACAGTGAAGAGCATATACAATGAGATATCCTATGGCAAAATTTCAGGGAAGGAATGAGAGTGGATAGTGGATCTCAAGAAGAAGAAAAGCATCAGCAAAAGGAGTAGTTGTAGCGCATATAAGCGTTTTTGTGGTCTCTGTCCATGTAAGTAACATTTGCAACAACAACACATGAACTTAGTTCTCCAAAAGGCACTCCCTTCTATCATGTGTGCTTCATACAACAGCTTTGGGAATGGTTAAATTGCAATTAATTTACTCAAGAAAAAATATCAATGAAAACATATATGAGTGTGTTGTATAACCTTTTCATGATTGATTACCCGAATTATGGCATATAGCCTGTTTTCTTGAATAAGAGAAAGCATTACACAAAGTAGTAATTTTTTTTTTAACCTCAGCAAGTTGTGAAATACCAAAAAATGCATGCATACTCCAGGTAATAGGCATGGTTGCAAATCTTGAAATCCACCAAATACATTAATGAAGTTCAGAACACTTTGAAAAGCCTAAATCTGCAGCCATATATAAACAACATAAGTAAGGAAACAGACGTATTGTTTTGAAATAAAAAAGTGCAAGTTGGTAAAAAAAATAAAGAATATAACCCAGAAGCTTCAACAGAAACGTCTATATAAACATAACCTTGAAAGGATATAAACACAGACTCCAATGAATGAATTCTGAGAAGAGTTGGTAAATAAAAATAAAGAATATAACCCAGAAGCTTCAACAGAAACGTCTATATAAACATAACCTTGAAAGGATATAAACACAGACTCTAATGAAAGAATTCTGAGAATCTCATACTATAATGTACATTAACAAAATCATTTTTAAAGGGTTGTCATACCTTCCACAAAAGCTCAGGCATATCCAATAGAGATTGTTCAATTGCAAGCTGAAACAGGGCTCTAGCACGCTCCGCTTCAGCCAGCGATTTCTCCAATTCTGCGTGCTTGCTCCAGTCATAGCAGTTCTCAGGGACCATTCAAGGTACTTCTCATATAGTTCTCTGCACCGATCTATGTTACCCAGTTGTAGCTCAATCTTAATGTACTTTTTGAAGATCTGTTCGCCAACAGTGAAATGTAAAAAAGTTTTTCACACATAACATGGAAGCTTAAACAATCAAAAATATTATATTACCTTGGCTGTAAGAGCCCTCTCAAATTTCCAATTGCTTCTCCAAGAATAGCTCGTGCTCCTTTCAAATTTAATAATCTTGTTTCAAGTTGGCCCGAGAGCTGCCAAATGTTTTATCACTTTCTTCAAGTTGCTTTTTTTGCTGTTCATCAAAGCTATCTCACTAATGTCACCCTCAAATCATAAATTTGTTGTTTCTTCTTGTGCACCAACAAAAACCACAACTATGGTCTCTCCAAGAATGTCGAATTTGCCATTAGAACTAAAAGGTATACACAAAGATTTAAGGAAAATTAGCACAGGGAAAAGAACGCAGAAACATAACAATGAATCTTTTATACTGAAATATAGAACGGAGAATTAGAGGTCAATTATTTCCACATTAAATAAGAATTAATATGGATGTGTTGCCCTGGTTCTAAGTTTCCTGCCCTGGCATATCAATGCCCCCTTCGTTGCTCAATCTGCAGCCTCAATGTTCATGAGGAAACTCTGTGTCCTCTCGAAATGATTTGACTTCGAATTGATTTCATCTCATTTTCTTCCCTCATGACCTGTGAAGATGGGAGGTAGCAAAGCGGAAGAGAGGTAGTACAGTTACGGTTGGAACATAGAGAACGAAAGTGAAATATGCTAGGGTTGAACGATATTCAACAACAGCTTCACATATAAAAAAGACTCACCTTTCCGAATCAAATCAGCCTTGTTGCAATTTTCAAGCCCAACCCAGAAGTTTCAGGGTCTCTGAACAATTTCACGGGTTAGAAAGATATGGAGATGAATTCCTTCCAATCAGGTGTCCAGGAGTTACAGGAATAGTGGATGCTTGAGTTTTTCGTTGATATGAAAAATGGAAAGCATGGGAAAATGTAGGGGAAACGGGAGAACGTGAAAGGGGATGGAAATAGGTGGAGAACAGAAGTTGAATCTTAAGTCAGCATCTTAATAGCAGAAAGAGGGTTTCGTGGGATGAGGACGGTTATTCGGGCGAAGAGAAGAGGTGGAGGTTAGGGATAGACTGGATAGTGGGGGAGTTATCGCAAAGATTGTTTGGGCGGTGGGTTTTTTTTTTATATTTATTTTAATAATTTTTAAAGGGTGAAACCCGGGTTTGGGTCGGGTCAATTGGCCAAAACGGGATCAATTGACGGTTTTTCGATTGAAAATATAATATAAGATGTGTTAAAAATATTACCAAACACCTCTATTTCCAATTACCACTTAATTTGTTTAGAATAAGTACTTATTTTGATTACCAAACAGGCCCTTAATATGATGTCCTACAAGCTGTAAGATGCAATATTACATTTCAAATAAAAGACTATTAACTTAATTACTCCAGAAAACGGTAGGTTTTAAAATAATGGAGATAGATATATAGAGGGACAAGTGATTTGTGATCATCAGCCCCGTGCGCCTAATAATTTGTGTCGGCAACCCCTTTGCCTTTTTACGGGTCGCCATCCAAATTGAATTCTACTTATACAGAGCTGTAGATGATCCATCACCGTTTATATATATTCCCTCCGTCCTATTTTATTTGTCCATGTTTCTTTATTGGTTTGTCCCAAAATAAGTGTCAATTTTCATGTGCATTAATTGTTATATTTCTTCAAATACCTTTTTCTTTACATTTACATAAAAATATATGTAGCATTAAATTCTCCAACAACAACTTAAAATAAAGTGTAAAAATATTAGATCATTTAATATGATTGGCGATTAACAACACTTTTCTTAATCTGTGTGAAAAGTCAAACATGACAAATAAAATGGGTCGGAGGGAGTATATTTGCAATTATTCTACCGATCATTCATTAATGGCAAAATCAAGGACGGAGGCAATGCAAGGGGAAATTTTTAGGTAGTGTGTCACTCACGTGAGTGCATCTTACGTTAAGGCGCAATCGATCCATACGATCGATTGCATAATTGTTTGTGTGGTGTGTAGTTATGATTGCATAATTGTTTGTGTGGTATGTAGTTATAATCCCGCGCATTTCGATTACAGTCTTGGCGTGGTGTACTCACTCGTGAGTGACACACTACCTAAAAAATTCCCCAACGCAGGGCTTTAGAGGCTGCCAGTTCACACCTATCGATTTAACCCTTTAGCCTATCATACAATCAAATAAAAGGCCTACTTACCCATTAAATACTTATCACCAACTAAAAATTAAGCCCACCTACCTATTTAATATTTATACATTTAGGCAATTTCTATCGGTACCGCGTGAATACTTCAGCACCACATTTTACATGTTAATGTGGTGTTGTAAGTATTTATGTGGTGTCAATAGAACTCACCTACATTTATACACTTAAACATTTCACCTCTACTAAAATAAATAAAAAACATATTTACACACTTTTTTTTCACGAAATCATATATATACTCAAGATATCTAATTTCCCTCTCAAAATTCAACATCAGCAATATATACATATACCCTTCGGCCCATTTTTAAATTACAAGTGTAATAGTTGATATTAATAGACATGTGTTAGATGAGTTATCCAATAATTTTGTTTAAATATGGTCCCCGCATAGTCTAATGCAAATATGACACGTACGTACGTTACAGCCAGTACAACTAAATTTGATTAATATGGTGGTGTCCTCCTAAATTATTGCTGACGCCGACACTATTTATGGATACAATGAATCACATTTTCCCAATAATAAATCATTCATATAATACTTGATGTGTAATTATGATATACTACTATGATTATATGCTGTCAATTGTCATCGAAAATTCTGAATATTGAATGAGATATATAAATTCCATATAGAAAACGTCAATTTCTGCACCCAAAAACATATTACTCTTATTGCAAATCAGTTCCACAAATGTTCGAGTACAACTTCTAAACTCAGAGAGAAACCACTAATAGGATATTGTTATGTACATTTGATATAAGTATAATCTGGAAATTATACGTATCCATCGAATTGTGTCTCAAGCGAATCTAATTGCTTGATGGACTAATATAAAATTTAGCCCACAATTGGGCCATCAGTCCGAAAGATCCACTCGGAATAAACCGACTTTATTCGGGTTCTTCTCGATTAATCGACCTTTACATCAAGCATTAAATTGACCAGGCCATCCAGATTGCTCCCATGCGTAACACGTTGTCTCGACCTCTAAAAGCGGTTATATCACATTAATTGACATGATCCCACGATTGATCCGAATTAATTGGCATAATCCATTATTGATTACATCCTATGATTTTAGCCTTAATTGAGTAATGATTGCTTCACGATTGGAATCACACCAGTCTCAATCACAGACCATACAAATAAGGAAACTCTACGTTAACTCCCTCACAAAGGAAGCCTATAAAACTATCATCATCCGATCATCACAATTTAGAACTACGTTATTGGTTTATTCACATATATACCGGGTACGTAGGCAGTCTCTTAAACACAATCATAAATTATTAATCACCAATAAAATCTTCAGTTTCAGCAGTTAAAATTCTCTTCAAATAATCAAAATTTTCAATTAAATTACCCGACGGAATTCTGATATCATCAACGCACTATATATTGACTCTACGCATCTCTTCACACTCATATGAATTAAGTCTTATATTTTGATCAATGTTAGTAATAAATAATGCAAAATGATACAAGAAGTAAAGATATAAAGTGTGTAAATATCTTTTTTCTTTACAATTTAACATGTTCAGTTCTAGATATTTAAGTAACAAAACGAAATGTATGCGTTTAAATCAAATGACAAATGCCACATATATCCAAGTCTGACATTATATGCTTAAACTTTTACATGTGTAAAATGACAAAATTGTAGGCATTATCCAATCACTAAAATGACAAAGAACATTAAAAAAAACAAGTATTTATTGGAGTTTTTTACACCATGCCAAGTGTTCCACAAAATTTACATGCTTTAAAGCCAGCACATTTCATTATTTAAATCGTAGCACAATATTACTGTTTTGTACTACATCTGAGCATATATAAAAACAGTGTCCTGATATCTTCTTCACTACAACTCCCTTCTTCTAAATTCTTTCATCTCTTAAAAAATGGCCATTGTTTTTTCAAGGTCCACCTCTAATTATCACATCAGATCAGTAAGTTTGCCTAGCAAAACACATCCCACAACTCAAACAGTTGAAGTTGAATTGGAAAAGATCAAATCTTGGGAACAAGAATCATCAAGCAGTACTAGTGCAGGATCAATCTGCTATGGTTTAACAGGTTTACAAGAACTGTATCAATGCATAGATGATCTACTCAACTTGCCTTCAACAATTGATGCCCTTTTTCGTCAACAAAACCGAAAATGGGTTGATGAATTACTGGACATATCTATCAGAATTCTTGATATATGTAGCATGGCAAAGGACATAGTTACAGAATGTAAAGAAAATGTCAGAGATCTTCAGTCATCTTTAAGGAGAAGAAAAGGGTCAAATTATTCCACCATTGAAAGTAACATTACAAAGTACTTTGCAAACAGAAGGAAAATGAAGAAAGAAGCTAAAAGATCACTTTTGTGTTTGAAGCAAATAGATCAGCAGATCAATGCTTCTGGTCCATTAATGGAGGATAATCTTGATGATCATGTCTTATCAGTTATAAGGGTTCTACAAGAAGTGAATTCCACAAGCATTTCGATTTTCGAGGCAGTCTTGAGGTTTTTATCTGTAGAAACTTGCAAGCAAAAGATGAAGAAATGGACATTGGTTGCAAAACTGGTGCAAAAGGGAAAAATTGAAACTGAAAGATCAAATGAATTGAAAATGCAGATGCGGCATTACGGTGCCTATGGGGAAATAATCAGAGTGAAATTGTGCAAAACGGACTGCAAATTTTGGAGGGTGCCCTTGAAGGCCTTGAGAATCAGTTGGACTTGATGTTTAGGTGCCTAGTTAGATCAAGAACCACAATCTTAAATGTGTTCTCATATTAAATTCAACTTTAAGCTGTCAATATAGTTTCATATATACTTCTAGAATTACTGTTGTATACATAACATAAGCTAAAGAATTTTGAGAAATATACTTCTGAGTGTTGTATGCAGATGTGTCTACATACAAATTGTTTACATTTTTCGGCTTTTAAGCTATAAAATGAATCTAGTTAAACTGAACCGTGCAGTGCACTTTAAGCTTAATTACGGAACGTCATTAGACTCAAAAGTTCTAAGGCGTTACATGCTATATCATAGTAGATTACTAGATGAAACTAAGTGTTATAACGTAAAAGGTTGTGAGAGCCATATTTAGAATCATCTAGTAGAGCCCTGATGAGGACGTCACTTCGGGGGACAATGTAATATACAATATTTGAAATGTGGGAGAAACATTACTGACATGGAGAAGATCGGTCACCGTACACGTGACACTCATCACACCGAACTATGAGCATAAGTCCACTTCGGCGTAAGGACCGAGCTGCTCCTTGCTAGTCAGTCAGGCTTTAATATTCGGTAAGTGTTCGGAGATTAGCTTTGGCACTAAGGCCGACCTGGCCTCGGCTTGCTACTCGGGTTCATTCTGCAGAAGAGAAGGTTTTTCTCCCAGAAGGAGATTATCATCACCAAAACAACGCGGCTCGTTCACTTACAAGGAAGGGCCGACGTGGTGCAGGACGCTACCGGTCTCGAATATCAGATATGACGCAGGTCGTCCTCCGTCTTTCATTGCTGATATGGCGTAGGGTCGTCCTCTCATCCATAGGCATCATTAGCATTACGCTTATTGGGAATCACCACTACAACCCAGATAAGCTCTATATTCATGGCATCACCACCGATTGGACCACCAACACCATCGTTGTACACAGTATAAAGGGATCATCGCCCTCGGGCCTCACATGAATGGTATGCTATCTCATATGATCCTTACAATTTGATAATTACTTTAAACACCATCTTACTTTCAAATCACCGACTTGAGCATCGGAGGGTTTTCTCGGAGAAAGAACTCCGGGACCCTTAACGACTTGTTCGTTTATAGGAACATTTAGGCAACTAATCATCCGTCAAAACTTCACTCAAAAACTTTAACGGCCGATTTCACTTGGACGATATCGAGTATTGTCGATTCTGATGATAAGGTTGAGACATATAGACTTGGATCTGAAGACTTGGTAATTTGGGTTATTTATTCAATGTCACGCGAGGATATTGAGACAAAATACTTTATTCCTTGTGGTTTTTGGGGATGAGATCGTCATCCCAATTTATGTGTCTAAATTCGATTGTCAAAGTAAAAACAATGTTGTTTACGCATGTGTTTTTATTTTTAGTTTTGGTTTTTTTGTTTTTATTTTATTTTTTTCAAAAAATAAAACACACATAAAACGACGTCTTAAGCACCAAAATTAGTCACACAAATTAGACAACTGATCTCATGCCTTTTCTTCTACTTGTTGAGTAAACATATATGGATGAATATTGACCACACAGTTTCAGATCAAATTCAAACTGTGTCGTTCTGGTTTATCCACTTGTGTCTGCTTCACAAATAGAGTAATCATGTAAGAATTATTTTCGGAAAGTGATGTATCCACTATATATAGTGTGTAGTGGATATACACTATACACATCTCATCAACAAATTAAAATGCACTACTTTAAACGTGTGGATAAGATATATGTAGTGCATGACTGCATGTCCACTCCACTATGTGCTATGAATGTATCTCCACCTGGTTCGGTTCACCTATCCTTCAAATAATTTTTTCCTTTTCCATATTTCGCAAAAACATCTTTTTGGAATTTTGGCACCTCCGATTTATGAAGACGGCCCCAATGCCACTTGGACATTTAAATTCTAAAGAATATGCAATGTGGCATTGGCCACGTACCCCAACACATATCCATAAACCAAAACGATGGACTGCAATTTCTAGCATATACTGATACAAACACACTCCTAATAAGTCCTCTCACAGCTGGAATTTACATATACAATTATTTATGACCTCTATTGAAATGAATATTAAGCAAGTGTCACCGTGTGTTTTGGTTCAGGCATATGGCCGAACACCTTCAACCATTTATGGTTGAAGGTAGTTACAATAGAATTGAGTAGTTGTAACCGTCTTACTAGTTGATTAGGTCGATAGTTAGCTTATATATACTGAGAACAATGAAGTCAGAAAGATCAATTGAAACAAATCAAATAACTGAATGTTCATCTTCTCTGGTTTTTTTTTTTTTTTTTTTTTTTTTTTTTTTTTTGAGGTGTTTTCTTTTATTCATGTTTTCCCCGCTTCATTCTTGTTTGAAATTCTGTGTTTACTTCCATCTTTAATGGAGTAAGAATTTCTTAATGGTATCAGAGCGAAGCTCGAACGCTCCTGAGTGCTGCAATTTCTTGTTTTAGAGAAGATTCTAGAGAGCAATCTTCGGTTTTCCCCAAAAATTTGAGAGTATTTTGCGGTTTTCTAACGTTTTTCGCATTTTCACAATTCCTGCGATGGCAAAAACTCAAAGATCCAATGCTGCTATCATCAATGAAGCCAGGGGTCCAGAGATAAGTACTTCTAGTCAATTTTATTTACATCCAAACGAAAATGCTTCTATTCCTATGGTTTCTAAACCTTTAGATGCTCATAATTACCATTCTTGGTCAAGATCTATGTTAATGATGCTAGAAACCAAGAACAAACTTGGTTTTGCAGATGGTACGATTGAAAAACCTGCTCCTAATGATGAACTTTACAAGGTTTGGAGATATTTCTGTATGTAAAGATTCTACTTGTTTTGTTTGTCCATTAGCAAAACAGAAGAAACTTTCTTTTCCTTTAAGTACATCCACTACCGTTGTTCCTTTTGGTCTTGTACACATGGATATTGAGGTCTTTACAGACACCCTATTGTCCATAATTAGTCTTATTTCTTAACAGTGGTAGATGATTGTACTAGGTATACATGGATTTTTTTGTTGCAAGCTAAAAGTGAAGTAAGATATGTTATTACTGCTTTCTATTTCTATGCACTGAATCAGTTTGGTTACTCTATAAAAATAATAAGGTCTGACAATGGTCCTGAGTTTGACCACACTGATTTCTATACAGAAAAAGGCATTGTGCATCAAACCAGTTGTGTTGACACTCCTCAACAGAATGGCATTGTAGAAAGAAAACATCAACATATACTCAATGTTGCTAGGGCTTTAAAATTTCAGGCTCAATTACCTATAAATATGTGGGGATATTGTGTTCTTCTTGCTGTTCATCTCATAAACATGTTACCTACTCCTGTTTTGAATGATCAATCCCCTATTTTCTGTTACATAACAAATTGCCTAATTATTCTGAACTTAAAGTTTTTGGATGTCTTGTTTTTTCTACTACCATGCCTCATGGTAGGACAAAATTTGATGCTAGGGCAAGAACATGCATCAATCTAGGACATGTTCCAAATAAAAAGTGGTATACATTGTTAGATGACCACACCAGGATATTTTTGTTTCAAGGAATGTTGTTTTCCATGAGGATATTTTTCCATCCATTACAAAGGAAACTACATGAGTCAATTCGAATCATTCTACCTCAAGTGTGGGCTAGGGCACTCTTAAGGCCAACAAAGAGGCCCAACACTTGCACGATAAATGAGTGGCTCGATACCATATCCTTTGGATTCTCATTGTTGGTTATACTAACATCTCTCATAATCACAGTCTTTTGTCATGAATGTAGATGCACTCAAAGAACCTAGCTACTACATACAACCAAGTCATCAAATCCCGAATGGCAAGAATCCATGCAGAAGAGATTGATGCCTTAATTGCACCAATACCGGAAAGTGGTGGATTTACCAAAGATGCAAAAACCTATAGGTTGCAAGTGGGTGTACAAGATTAAACATAAAGCGAGATGGATCTATAGAAAGGTATAAGGCTAGATTGGTAGAAAAGGATATACTCAAACTCATGGAATAGATTATGAAGAAACATTCTCACCAGTTGCCAAGATGAATACTATCAGAATCCTATTATCTATAGCTGCAGCAAAAGGGCTTTATTTACATCAACTAGATGTAAACAATGCCTTTTTGCATGGTGACCTAGATGAAGAAGTCTATATAACTTTACCTCAAGGGTTTCAAGCTCAGAAAGGCAAAGTCAGCAAATTAGTCAAGTCATTATATGGATTGAAGCAAGCTAGTAGACAATGGAATTACAAGCTCACCGCAGCTTTACAACAGATAGGATATGTGCAGTCTAAGCATGATTACAGCCTATTCACCAAGAAAACAAATACTGGTTTCATAGCCATCCTAGTATATGTGGATGACATAGTTTTAGCCAGCACAAACATGAGTCTGATCAAAGAGTTAAAAGACTATCTACACAAGCTTTTTCAGATTAAGGATCTTGGTGAGTTGAAATATTTTCTTGGATTAGAAGTAGCTAGATCCAAATCAGGCATTTCCATTTGTCAAAGGAAATATGCCCTTAATCTTCTGGAAGAATATGGCTTATCTGGTTGCAAACCTGCCAAAACACCTATGCGAAGCAACGTGCATCTCACTAATGGAGATTCGGAGTTACTTCCAGACAACACAATGTACAGAAGCTTAATTGGAAAACTACTTTATTTGACAACATCCAGACCAGATTTATCCTTTGTTGTACATCAATTTAGTCAATTATTGGCTGCTCCAACCATCAATCATCTACAGGCAGCTAACATATTGCTAAGATATATTAAACTTGCTCCTGCTCAAGTTCTTCTTTTTCCTTCCAACAATGATCTCACACTTATTGCATTTGACACTCGACCTGGGGGATGCCATGAAACAAGGAAATCAATCACAGAGGATCTTGTGTATGTTCTTAGACCACTTCTTGTTTCATGGAAATCTAAAAAGCAACCTACAATGAGTAGAAGTTCACAGGTTTATGAGTAGAGCAGGGCAATGGCATTAAGGGTGTGTGAAATACGTTGGATAACCTACATCCTTCAAGACATGCAAATCCTTTCAAAGCACCAATCTCAATGTCTCAGGATACCAAAGTGCGATTCACATAGCACACAATCTTGTCTTCCATGAGAGGACAAAACATATAGAAATTGATTGCCACATGGTGAGGGAAAAAGTGCAATCCGGTCTAGTGAAGCTCTTACCAGTTAATACTCACAACCAGCTGGCTAACATCCTCACTAAACCCTTAGATGCCCCTCTTTTTAACTCCATTCTACAGCATCTTTCAGTTTCCAACATCTACAGCTCCCCTAGTCCGTCTTGAGGGGGTGAAATGAATATTAAGCAAGTGTCACTGTGTGTTTTGGTTCAGGCATATGGTCGAACACCTTCAACCATAAATGGTATCGAGATTCTGCAGGTGTACTCGAAGGAGATCTCTCTTCACGTGCTTGATGCTGTGAAGTCTAGATCTATATCTGCAACCAATGCGGCGGCGGCGGCTTCTGTTGATCTTGTGCAGAGTTTGGGGGAGAATTCTGAGGCTAGTGAGGAGGTGTACATTTCCGATTAAAGCATGTATATTTCCGATTAAAGCTTTGTCGGAGAGATTAAGAAGATGGAGGTCAGTTAAACCGGCGACAAGCTCCGGCAAGACACCGAAAATCAAATTATTTGATAAAATGATTCTGAGCTGAGAATAATTGAAAAGATACAAAGGTATAGACCCATTAATCTAATTGTTGGAATGATTGATGAATTTGAGGAAAGGAATGATACCAAGATTTGGATTTGTGGCTGCAACCGAGTCAATTATAAAGATGATTTTGGCTAAAAACAAATTAAACGAGACGGACAATTTTCTTGTCAAGATTCAAGCAGTCAAGCCAGTAGCAGCCAACAGGTTGCAATTCAGCCAACAGGTTGCAATTCCCTGTACAAACTAGGCTAATCTCTTCCGGGAGTTCAGTGGATTATTCCAGCGGTGCCTACACCAGAATGTAAGTATGTTCGATATTTTACGCTTTCTATGTTCTTATCGTATTGTGTAATTTGGATCTATGATTTTTGTAACAGATTTATTTGGATATCATCTTTTTTGTATTCATGTGTTTTTTCTTTTCCTGTTTCACACTTGTACCAGGAAAACGTAAGAAATGCACTGTATCACGGACTAATGAAGATTGTTTTGGTGGAACAAAGAAATTTCTTTGGAGTCGCTTTTTTGAACTCATTTTACCTCACGGTCATTTCTTTGATTGAGGAGTAAATGTTCGAGGGGAAAAAGCACGATCATTTCTTTGATTGAGCGTTTTTACGAGCCTCTCTCGTGTCATATACTATTAGGCAGAATAGACATTAAGGATCTTGTTTTGAAATGGTATAGACGACAAATAATGCATTTATCAAGCGTCCAACGCAATGACATTTTTTTTTTTTGCATCCAATGCAAAGGTGACATTTAAGATTGTTTGAAACTTGTTGTATCAATATTGCCCAATTTGTTGAATAATCAGAAATGTGGATTGTTGAAATTTGATATATGAATTATGTTGCCTCTGTTTAAGCAGCTAGTTAAATAAGGCAAATGAATCGTCACTACATCAGGGTGGAATTTGATGGTGGGGTTGTGTATGATTTGAAATAAAATTGATGAGTGACATTAATGTCACTGCATTTTTCTTTTTTTTTTCCTTAACATTGTTGCTTATTACATTGTAAGTCTTTGTGTTTAGTTGTCATTTCTTTATTTACTTACTACCTCCGTCCCAAAATAGAGTGAATTTCCATTTTCATTTGGACAGAAAGGATCTTAGGCATGCTCTCAATGATATTGTTTGGACCTCTACAACAACTGGGACTTCTCCATGCCAGATTGAAAGATTTTAGATTTCTTGGGTAAATGTATGACCCCAATTCCTTGTTAAAGATATGATTTTAATGTTGTTGAATTATTAGTAGTAAGTTTAAAAAATTATGAGACTATAAAGTTTTTCAATCTCTTGTGGTGTGTGTGATTATTGTTGACTAATTTTTTGAATGGATCAAGTTGGATGCTTTGGTATGATTATGAAAGGCTTTGGATGATATTTTATTTTTTCCTTTCTTTTTTTTGAGTAATGATCCGGACACAACCGTTGTGACACAACGAGTTTGACATCGTGTATCGACACCGTTGATCATGATGTAATAATGATCAATTAGTTTAACATGCATCACCTAGAAACAAAGAAAGCAAATATATACGTTGATGGTGGGTTTGTGTATGATTTGGCGATGTCACTGCATAAAATGTCAATGTCACTGCATAAATTATTGATGTCACTGCATAAATTGCCAATGTCATCGCATAAATTGCCGTTGTCAACGCATAAAATGTTGATGTCACTGCATATCTGATTGTCGATGTCACTGCATAAATTGTTGAAGTCACGCATATATGATTGCCGATGTCACTGCATAAAATGTTGATGTCACTGCATATATGATTGCCGATGTAGCTGCATAAAAAATATGAATTAAGGTGAAAGATTTATGTTCATCGTAGTTTTATATCAAAAGATATAACCATTTGAAGTCGATTTTATGAAAAATATAAATCGATTTTATGAAATTAAGTCGGTAAAATATCAAATGTCATCACGGTGTTGTTTCATCAAATGTCACTGCATCCCGGTGATCATTGCATCTCGATGGTCTCCTTATCGCGGTGTCTCTGCATCGGGGTGGCCACTTCATCGCGCGTGTCTCGTGATCGGGTGACCACTACATCGCGGTTTCACTTCATCGCGATGTCTCTACATATATGATTGCCGATGTCACTACATAAATTGTTGATGTCATTCATATATGATTGCTGATGTCACTGCATAAAATGTTGATGTCACTGCATATCTGATTGCCAATGTCACTGCATAAAATTTTGATATCACTGCATATATGATTGCCGATGTCACTGCATAAAAATATGAATTAAGGTGAAAGATTTATGTTGATCGTAGTTTTATATCAAAAGATATAGTCATTTGAAGTTGATTTTATGAAGAAAAGAAATCAAGTTTATGAAATTAAGTGGAAAAATATCAAATGTCATCACGGTGTTGCTTCATCAGATGTCACTGCATCCCGGTGATCACTTAATCCCGACGGTCTCTGCATCGCGGTGTCTCTGCATCGGGGTGACCTTTCATCGCGAGTCTCTCAGATCGAGGGTGGCCATGCGATCGCGATGTCTCTCGCATATATGATTGCCGATGTCACTACATAAATTGTTGATGTCATTCATATATGATTGCTGATGTCACTGCATATCTGATTGCCGATGTCACTGCATAATTGTTGATGTCACGCATATATGATCACCGATGTCACTGCATATATAATTGTCAATGTCACTGCATATATGATTGACGATGTCAATGCATCGCGGTTGTCAATGCATCGCGGTGGTGAATGCATCATCATGGTGGTCATTGCATCGAGTGGTCAATGATCGCGGAGGTCACTACATCGCGCTGGTTAATGCGTCGGGGTGGTCAATACATCATGGTGCTCAATGAAAAAAGAAAAAAGAAATTTCACCATCCAGAACAGGAAAAAAAAAAGAAAAAAAAAAAACTTTCAACGTACGTCCAGAAAAAAAAAAAAAAAAAAAAAAAAAAAAAAAGAAGAAGAACAAGAACAACAACAAACAGCAAAAGACCACAACATCAACGTTTGTGTAGTAAAATAATAAATGGACATTCAGCGAGTATCCCCTTCCCCGCCTATTCCCCCTTTTTAATTTTTTATTTTTATTTTCTTCATTAGAGATTTTAGAGATTACATATACTTAATTTTTGTCCTTATAACTAAATGTTTGTTTTGAGTGTCCTTTTTGCCTAATTAAGTCCAATATGTGTCCTTTTGGATAATTGTCCCTAATAATAATATGGGTCAAAGACCTAAAAGTATACAAAACGGACTTATTGGACTTATAAGGACAAAAAGGAATATGTTGGACTTATAAGGACACAAATTAGATAGATGGACTCAAATACCCTTAATCAAATACCATTGAGTGCCGCCGCCCCTGGTTCCATAATCCACTTGCCGGCATTTTGAAGCTATTCTCGCCATTCTCACTGCTTTTCTTTGCGTTCCTCCACGGAATTTTTCCTGAACATCGTTGTCGCTTAAATCCTTCACCCGCCATCCTAATCTACTTCCCAACCCCTCAAACACTCTTTTCCGTAGCGCTTATCCTCGATTTTGACTTCACCGAGTTCCATTCTCCATTGCCGGCGTTTGAAGCTTTTGGCCATTCTCTGCTTGTTTTGTCATGCTTCTCCGTGGCATTCTTCCCGAATATCGTTTTGGTGCTAATTTGGTAAGTGTGGCTTGGCTTTAATCCTAAAAACAACAATGCCACAAATCAATTTCAATCGAAAATTGGAGAAAGTCGCTATATTTTTGGATAAGAAACGAGCGATGAAAGAAAGAGAGAAATTGTGTTTT
The DNA here is from genome assembly GCA_026214975.1 of Gentiana macrophylla. NCBI lineage: Eukaryota > Viridiplantae > Streptophyta > Magnoliopsida > Gentianales > Gentianaceae > Gentiana > Gentiana macrophylla. Next base: position 106,323,852 of record CM047812.1, on the reverse strand, counting down.
TGGTTAATAAAGGGTAGATTTTTTTATGTAATAAATAAATGAAAGGGTGACATGGCAAATGTAATTTTTTTAATTTAAAAAAAAAACTGATGTGGAAGTATTGGATAACATGTCATGATTTTTGGTCGGAAAAGTTGGTCAAACAGCATTTTCCTGCATTCAGACAATGACCACCCCGATACATTGACCACCACGATTCAATGACCACCGCGACGCATTGACCACCCCGATGCATTGACCATCTTGATGCAATGATCATCCTGATGCATTGACCACCGCAACGCCCGATGCGATGACCATCGCGATGTAGAGACACCGCAATGAAGTGACACCGTGATGTAGAGACACGGCGATGAAGCGACACCGTGATGCAGAGACATCGCAATGAAGTGACACCGCGATGCACGTATTACCGCGATGCGCGACCACCCCGAGGCAGAGACACTGTGATGCAGAGACGCCGCATTGCAGAGACACCTCGATGAAGTGACCACCCCGATGCATTGACCACCGTGATGCACCGCGACGCCCGATGCGATGACCATCACGATGCAGAGACACCGCAATGAAGTGACACCGCGATGCAGAGACACCGCAATGAAGTGACACCGCGATGCAGAGACACCGCGATGCAGTGACCACCCCTGATGCAGAGACACTGCGATGCAGAGACACCGCGATGAAGTGACAACGCGATGCAAAGACACCGCGATGAAGTGACACCGCATTGCAGAGACACCGCGATGAAGTGACACCGCGATAAGAGACACCGCAATGCAGAGACACCGCGATGAAGTGACACCGCGATCACGCTGACCACCCTCGATCTGAGAGACACACCCCGATCTGCGAGACACCGCGATCAGAGACAACGATGATGAAGTGACACCGCGATGTAGAGACACCGAGATGAAGTGACACCGCGATGCAGTGACCACCCCGATGTAGAGACCACAGCGATGAAGTGACACCACGATCACGAGACCCGAGATGAAGTGACACCGCGATCGCAGCTGACCACCCCGATCTGAGACACCCGGGATCACGCAGAGACACCGCGATGAAGTGACACCGCATTGCAGAAACAACGTGATGCAGAGACACCGCGATGCAGAGACACGGCTTATTGTATCAATTTATTCAGTGACGTCTTATTATATCGATTTGACCATCGCGATACAATGACCACCCCGATACATTGGCCACCGCGATTCAATGACCACCGCGACGCATTGATCACCCCGATGCATTGACCACCGCGATGCAATGACCATCCTGATGCACCGCGACGCCCGATGCGATGACCATCACGATGCAGAGACACCGTGATGAAGTTACACCGCGATGCAGAGACACCGCAATGAAGTGACACCGCGATGCAGAGACACCACGATGCAGTGACCACCCCCGATGCAGAGACGCCGTATTGCAGAGACACCCCGATGAAGTGACGTCATATTGTATCGATTTATGCAGTGACATCAGAATGTATCAATTTATGCCGTAACGTCTTATGGTATCGATTTATGCGATGGCGCCTTACAATGACGCCTTATTATATCGATTTATGCATGGACGCTTTATGGTATCGATTTATCGCGATGGCGCCTTATTGTATCGATTTATGCAAAGGGCGTCTTATAATATCGATTTAGCGAGTGACGCCACGCAGTGACGTCGTATTATATCGAAAGTTATGCAGGTGACATCATGCGATGACGTCTTATTCTAATAAAAGATACATTAGAAACCAGATAGCTAGCTTCCTAGCTTGCTTTGCTCATCTCTTCTTCAAATTAAAGCAACAAAAAAATATGAGCCGCCCTTATAAAAAATGGCACGGTGATGGCAATGACTACACATTTTACATGTTATTTACGCTTCTCTTGTTAAGTTTTGTGATCATTGGTATCCAGATCCCTACTAGCACCCACAACTTGCATTTCTTTTCTCTCGATTTCAATCACCTTGCTCCTTCTGCTGCTACTTGTCAACGTCAATCTTCAAATGCTACCACCGTATTTATTTCACACTTACTACCTTTTGCTTCTTCTTTTTACTTACTCACTGGGGTTGGTTATAGGCTTATAGCTGTGAGCTGTGAGCTATAGAGTTTGGTTGAGAAATGAATCTAAATTACTATTTAGTTGTTGATCATTTAATATATACTATTACACTTACTTGTGCTGCACATGGCATTTAATATAAATTACTATTACTCTTTGAGAGGATTATAGCGCTCAAAGTTGTCTTTACCCAAATGAATCAAACTCTCGACTCTTTGTCAATATTCAATCTTCAATGAAATGATATATTATGAGAAGATACAGAAGCATGATAATGACAGTAACTAGAATTGGCATGATTACATCAAATTGGATGAAACCTGCTGTTACTTCCATACACATCTCAAGACCCAAGCTGTCAAAACAAAAAACAGCAACACAAAAATAGGAAAATTGACATGCATCACTGTCCTGGAAACAAAAACTAGCTAGAAATTTGGCCACCATCAAAACAAATCAGACTTCCAGAGCAAATGAGATTCTCTTCAATTTTATTTTGCATAGATTCAAGCTCATTAGGATTAAATTGAACGGGATACTACAGGGATACTACTACAGATGCAGTTTTCAGCCTTCTTATTTCCCAAAAAGAGTTTCAGCCATGGCGAAAGATTAGACTTAGCATCAACATTAGTAGCTGAGTGGATACCTTTTTCGATCTGAGCAGTAGGTCTTTCATGTCTGTAACAACTTTGGCTAAATTGCTGAAATTCAGGCAATGTTGCAAATTGTCGAACACCTTGTGAGTATCTTTGAAATGTTCTAATAACAAGATAAAAGGTGAATTTGTTCCACCATCCTCTCGTATACTTCCTCAACCTCAAATTCATATTTTTCCATACCTGGCAGCGAAATCTCCGAGAGCGGCGATACTTCCGGTGAGCAATCCCATTCCACGGAGACAAAGCTCGGGTGGATATAAATGAAGCAGTTTTCCGGCTTCGTCAAATGACGGCCTTGAAACGGTGATTTTAGGTTATTTTATTAGATTAGGGGTACTTTGGTCCATGTAGATATATTATGTCCTTATAAGTCCAACAGATTCCTTTATGTCCTTATGTGGCTAATAAGTATAAAAAACTATACTTTTAAGTAATTAACCCTAATAATAATATAATGTATCAGGTTTTGATTAAAAGCATCAAATCAAAATGATAACAACAAGAGTGGTGCTACGGGCACATCCGTTTTACACAACGGTGTGCCACAACGGTGATCTTCACCGTTGATCTGTGTAGGATCTAGATCTGTGTTAGATCCTACACAGATCAACGGTGAAGATCACCGCTGTGGCACACGCGTTGTGTAAAACGGATGTGGTCAGAGCATTGTTGTAACAATAAGTTCCAAGACAAGCAAAATTCCAACTTCTTTGCAAGATTTCTAGAAAAGTGATGTGCCCTTTCCTTCTTGTCTCCACCAATCTCAAAATGCTTGTACCTCTTAATAGCATGTTTGTGAGACATGCTTACATCCTTGGCATTGCAACCTCAAAGACAATCTTCTTCGTGGTTTTTGCCTTTTGTGAAACACCGCTTAGTTTGTCCACCATATCCAGATCGCTTCACGGTCATAACGGGCGCTTACTTTGAGCAAAGAAGACTATCTTTCCCTTCTTGTACTGTGTAACCTTATGCAAAGTGTGCTTCTTGCACTCCTTTGACTTGCAGTATGTCTTCTTAAAAAAAAAGGGTAAACCCTACCCCCGAGGGTCCCCACTCCCCCTGTCCCATGGGATGAGTGGAGATGTAAATCAAGATCCCCAAGAAATTCGAGTCAATGGCTTACTTTAACAGGGGAATAATTAAGCCGCCTTGTAGAATCGAACCTCTAACCTCCCGCTAGCCGCAATTACGCACTCACGCCTCGCTAACCTGGGTTATGTCCCCGACTCAGTATGTCTTCTTAGTCTTAGGCACGTTAACCATTTTTTACGGCCGGAAGAGTGTGAAAGCACAACTGGCCGATCGGGATGAGATTGTTAGCTTATATATACTGAGAACAATGAAGCTGTAAAGATCAATTGAAACAAATCAATAAACTGAATGTTCATCTTCTCTGTTTTCTTTTCTTTCTTTTTTTTTTTTTTTTTTTATTTTTTTATTTTTACCTTTAATCTTTCTTGTTTGAAATTCTGTGTTTACTTCTATCTTCAATGGAGTAAGAATTTCTCCATCTATCTTCTTATACCGTCAATGGAAGTAATAAAATAGCGTCATTGTGTGCCCTATATACGCAATTAATAATTGAGATTAAATAAATGCTTAATTATTAATTTAGAGTTGGCTAAGTGGCCTACCAGGTTTCCAGCACATCTCATTTTCCAAATTGGAGATGGTAGGACAAACCATTCGTGGGCAGCATTTAATAAAACCATGTGTATTGTATATATTTCTTCTTATAAATTTAATCAATCTTAATTTTCTAGATGTCAATATATGTACAATCATTCTACCATATCAATAATGCACCGGCAATTAAAAAAGTTCCTTGCCATTAAGGCTATTCTTCTAGTACTCCTCCTCAGAAAAGTTGTAATATAACAGTTAATTTGTAAAAGTTTATAATAAATGGAGATCGAGTTGTGATATATTCAACACATGCTTTCACACCATTATTATTAGTACTTTATGGAAGGTGATTTGGGTGACATTCGTAGCGAAACCCTATATATGCATTATCTCTAAAACGAAGATAAAAATAGAGTTTCTTTCTCAAATAAGATTTTAGGGATATGAACAGTTGTATCACTACTTTGTGAAATCACTATTCACGTCCCTAAACATATTTAATTATTAAAAATTATATGAATAAAGATAGAGATGCTGCTGGAGTGAAATAATAAATATTTAATGTGTATGAATAGAGTTGTGAGGTAGACTATGTATTATTTAATATTATTTTAAATGTTATAGGGATAAAGATAGGGATGCTGTAGAGGTTTTTTTGAATTGGATATTGTAAAATAGGGATATGTATCATTTCATATTATTTTAGGGATAGAATATGGTGATTCTGATAAGAGTGCCCTAACAAAAACTTTTTCTCCGTGTAATCATTTTTTTAAACAACAATAAGAATTTTATGAAAAAGACTTAAGTAACAAGAAGCTATTTATTTAATCATAGTAATGATACATACTCAACCGTTGTGCCACAACGAGGGCCATAACGTGTATTTACATCGTTGATTCCGAATGTAAACTCAATAATCGTTATTATATTCATCACGATCAACGAAATTGAAATACCTTATACGATGTAGTACTCATTCTACCACAACAGTTGTGTCTGTATAATTAATGTAAACTGATTGATCGTGATTCTATCCACTTTTTGTGGTGCACATAAATTAATAAAATAATTAATATGTTGTATTCTATGTAGTGATGGATATATATACCCTATCAAATAATAAATGCTATTTTGGAATATGAAATGAATATATAAATATTAAATGTTATGATAGTGGTATGTTTGGAAAAAAATGCATTAAATGATGTACTCCCTCGATCCGTTTCGGTCATATTTCAGAATTCAATATGTTTTCATTTATCTATCATTTTACATTTCCAATCCATCATTTATTTATTTTTTCCCTTATTTACCAATAAAATATTTACATCTTCAATAAAAATACATTTTCAATACTAAAAACTCATTTTTACCAACAAAATATTTACATATCCAATAAAAAAAAATACATTTCAAATACTATATTTTAGACATAATAATAACTTTCTTAATCTATATGATTCTTCTTTCTACGACGTATAAAAGAACGGGGGAATATTGGTTTTTTAAATAAATATTTTTTATGAGACAATTTATTTTTAAAAAAATTGACATTATTTATAGGACGGAGAGCGGCTCCGCAGACAACGGTAGGACAAACCACTCGTGGGCAGCATTTATTATAAACACATGTTGCATATTTATTTAGGAATATGATATGTGCACTATACATTTGTGTAGTGTACAAACCATTACATGCTTGATACAATTGATTAAAGTGATCAATTATTTATCGTGATGAGTCTCAAAGAAAATATGCGGTGTTGTTTGTGTTGTGTAAGATATCGTGATAGAAAAATAATGGATGTATCACTACTCATTTATTTATTATTAATCACCTGCCGCTAATAAATTAAGTCATACTACATCTTTCTCGATCTCAATACATATGCAATGTCTACCACAATAATGCACCGTCTATTAAAGATATATATATATATAGGACGATAGTGGATTAAAGTTTGGATGGAATAGTGGATTATTTTCGGATGGATTGGAGAAAGATGTTTTGATTGGCTGAATTGGATTATACGTATAGATTTGCTGGTGTATAATTTTTGAGTAAGCACAATATTTCGAGTGAAATTTTAGGATTGTTCGTGTGTAAGTTTTGACCACCGTCAAGATTTCTCAAAGCTGATATATTGGTGGAAAGCTTTTACAAGTAGGGACCCATTTTAGAATGTTGGATTCCTATTGATTTTGGTGCACCAACTAGGATTTGCACCAGGTCCAACATAAAATTTGTGATATTTCGAAGAAGAGATTATCAAACCAAACTTTTGGGTTTGCTACTTCCTTTCAATTGAAGTGTCGTATTGAACAGAAAATAATTCCAATTGAAGTGCCTCATTGTATAGAAGATAAATGTTTTATCTTATGGCATTTATCATGATAATTATAGATCGATATAAATTCGTCTTAAAAATAGAAGACTATCCTTTCAAAAAAAAAAAATAATAAAAGACTACATTTGTCTCAATCCATAAATGCTTTTTTCTTTTTACGTATTCCGGTTTCATCATTTTTTATTTTAATTAAGTGGTTTGGTTCATGATATATATTTTTTTTACAAAGTGATTGATTAATTCAATTGTGCCAACACTTTTAAGGTACCGTAGTCAGGTTTATAACTTTTATGGTTGAAAAACTGAATTTTCAAAAGTCGGATGTTCCCCGCATCTCGGTGTGATGCAACCGTAGATGTTGCTTTGTGCCATATTAAATTCTTTTCATAGAAGAGTTATATTATAAACTATATTAAGTGAAAAGTAACATCCAATTCATCTTTAGACATTGTTGAATCATAAGTAATTGTTTATCAATTATTTTTTTTATTGTAAAAGAAAAAAAATATAGGAGTTTACAAGTCAAAAGGATGTGCAATGTGGCATAAGCCAAGTACACCCCTCACATGAAGCCAAAAAATGGACCACAATTTTTAGCAAATCATAACTGAGATCTCTTGGTATACATACAATAATAAAGTAACCTATTTTTACACATGTACTTAATCACTTTGCTGATTAAACTAATCACCAATTATTACAGCTTTGATAGCCAAGTGTCATTTCAATAATAAATGCCGCCAAAACGCCAGCACATCTCATTTAATAATAATTAATTAATCATACTAAATCACAATATTCTTTTTCTTACCTCCAACCATATAAAAACAGAGACTTCCTCATCTTCTTCTCCATCAAAACTTGATTCATCTAAATTCATTCCTCATTCCTCAACCCAAAAAAAAAAAAAAAGCAATTCAAGAAATGGCTATTGTTTCTTCAAAGTCTAACCACATCAGATCAGTAAGTTTGCATAACAGAACACACCCCACAACTCAAACAGTTGAAGTTGAATTGGAAAAGATCAAATCTTGGGAACAAGAATCATCTAAAACCAGTGCAGGGTCAATCTGCTATGGCCTAACAGGTTTGCAAGAACTCTATAAATGCATAGATGATCTGCTCAACTTGCCTTCAACAATCAAATCCATCTTGGGTCAACAAAACCAGAAATGGGTTGATGAATTACTAGACATATCAGTCAGAATTCTTGATATATGTGGCAAGGCAAAGGATATAGTTACAGAATGTAAAGAAAATGTCAGAGATCTTCAGTCATCTCTAAGGAGAAGAAGAAAAGGGTTGAATTCCACAAACATAACCAAGTACTTCACATGCAGAAGGCAAATGAAGAAAGAAGCTAAAAGATCACTTTTGTGTTTGAAGCAAATAGATCAACAAATCAAAGCTTCTGGTCCATTAATGGTGGATAATCTTGATGATCATGTCTTATCAGTTATAAGGGTTCTACAAGAAGTGAATTTCACAAGCATTTCGATTTTCGAGGCAGTCCTGAAGTTTTTATCTGTAAAAACTTACAAGCAAAAGATGAAGAAATGGACATTGGTTGCAAAACTTGTGCAAAAAGGAAAAATCGAAACTGAAAGATCAAACGAATTGGAAAACGTAGACGTGGGCTTATGCTGCTTATGTGAAAATAATCAGACTGAAGTGGAAGGAGTCCAAATTGTGCAAAATAAACTGCAGATATTGGAGGGTTCCCTTGAAGGCCTTGAAAATCAGTTGGACTCCATGTTTAGATGCCTGATCAAATCAAGAACAACAATCTTAAATGCGTTCTCATGTTGATTTTAAGTCCCATTGTATATATTTAGTGTTTATGAATGGCCATCATAGATGCTGTTGTACCTATATATATATGAGCTACAAAATTTTGAGAAATATACTACAAGCCTTTGTATGAATGTGTCTATAATACAAATTTTGTTGGAGAAACTTGGATCAAAGCTATGCAATGGGTTTAGTAAAATTTTGTTAAGTAGCTTAGTGCACTTTAAGCTCAATTACATATGGATTACATTATCGATTAATGTATGCAGTTATATTTAGTGAAATCTATGTAACTAACGGATAACATTAGAACTTAGAATCAATCGATTCGGGTATCGAATTAGTAATCTAAGTTGTAAAGCTTGTGTCTCAACACCCCACAAACATAATATTCTTTTGTTTTTTTAAGAAGTACAAACAAAATAATCATAAACGTGTAGTATACATTTTTAATCATTTTAGGTCACATAAGAACGATGAACCTATTTTTTTCTAATTAAATTGTAGATTAAATAGATCAAGTTTTGGGACATTTGATGTGATATCAAAGCAGACTATCGAATGAAACTAGGTGTCTTGCGACAGACAGTGGGGGAAACTTTTGATCCTGCGGTGACAGACTGTTGGGGGAAACTTTAGATTCTCTGATAAGGTTTTAACAAGAACGTCAGTATAATATTCTTCATTGGTAATATGAGAGCAAGTTACCATGACATGCATAAACTTTTTTTTTTAATGAATATGCATACACACTTTTTATCTCCACTGAAATTCGAATTCGGAACCTTCGGGTTAAAAACTGAAGGATGCAGGTTCTTAGATCTAAACGAATTAGATCTACGCGCAGCGGATGGATCACGATTTATATATCAAAACACATAATTAAAGGACTTAAACTACTACAAGGGGGTTAAGATCATGTTACCAATATAAGGAAGAGAAGCCTCGATCTTCCGACGCTTCTTCTCCAAACGCGGTTGGTGGACACCCTTCTTGATACACGAGCCTTCTTGATATGCAAACTAAAAATCCCAAGATTTTTCCAACTCGAACCCTAAGAATAGAGGCCAAAATTTTTGGCCAATTTCTCTCGGTGAATAGTGACGTGAATAGTACCTTTCATTAGACTTTATAACTCTCTTTATATGTAGAGAGTAATCAATGCCCTCCAAGGATTAAATAATTAAGTGATAATTATCACATTAATCCTTTTCCAAATAAAAGATAAATAAAATGATTATCCCAAACAAATTAGGATAAATCACATTATTATCTAATATTCCATGAATTATCATTTAACAAATAAAAGATAAATCACATGTCAAATAATTATCCAAGAAAACTAATTTCTCTCTAATTAAATGATGATATTGGCGCCACCTTTAGTGGTCAAAAAGCCGTAAAATGCCTTTTATGTGTATTATATTATTTAAATTTCAACTAAATAATATCCATGCATATCAATTAATTAAAGACACACCAATTAATTATCATCGAGGCCCAAGTAACAAGATTACTAGTCAAATTACGAAGCCACATCGGGACCACTGACCTATAACTTAGGTAGCTCCAATAATTAATTATTCATCGAACATAAAGTACATTAATTATTAATTCCGGGATTACGCCACCATAAACCCGAAATCGAACTCCGATTATAGATGTATACTTATACTCAACCCATAGAGCGCGAATAAGCGTCATTGATATAATCACTACATACGCATTAACCCTCCATCGATCCCCATTCTCGAATGGGAAGTCTCCGTGAACCCGACTCGAATATCTTATCCTTATTTACCATTAACCCCTAATGATCAATTAGTACACATATCCGACTAGTAGCTAATTAGTCAAACGTGAACTCCCGGATCGATCACTTTCTTAGGGCTAACAAACAAGGGGATCGTCTCTACTTCCCACAGGGGAAGGAATGGATTCCATGTCTGTGAAAATCGTAACTACTCACTCATCCTGAGATAGTGCCAATGAGAAGTGGCTTGGAACACATATTAAAGTGAACCGTAACTAACACATCAAACACTACCCGGGACAAGCGAAGATCCTCGTGATCACCTCAGATTAAGGTTGATCCATATATGATCATCTAATGATTTAATAAGATTCCTCGATTACGGAATTATACCGAGAAATACAGATTAAATCGGTCCAAATCCTATATGAATGCCATCATATATAAATGCCCCACGTAGTACCTCTACCGACAAATCGGATAAGACTATCACACCCTAAGGTGTTCAGGCGCATTATTGGTGTTTTAATCAATAGACCCTAAACTCGATTAAGTTCACCACGGACTAACAGCTTTAAGTATATTACCACTAACTCAATCCTCACGTGTAATCCATACACCGAAAGTAAGTGGTTACATCTGAGATATACTTAGGGTTTGCAAAGAAGATGTATTACTTTACAAGCACAAAGCAAGTAATAAGGTGAGATAAATTCTGTCATTCATTATTAAAAACAATTACACAAACCTGCCTTTTTCGGCACTACACCTAACAATCTCCCACTTGCACGAAATGACAAGCAACGATTGTTTTAGAGCACACTCTTTCTCATCTTATTCACAACACTCTCCCACTTGCTCTAAAAGCGATGAGATATATTCCTCAATGCCATTTCCAAGCACCAGACTTGGTACACTGATCAGTTTGGTTGTCGGCCCGAGACGAAACGTTGCCGGTTGTTAAGGGTCAATTTGTAGTGTTTTATAAGGATATATTTTATATCAATTTTCCCCATATTCTTATGATTTGTATAGAAATCGAGCCTTATATTGAAATATTGAGCAAATGAGTTTTAAAGATAATAAATTGCAAAAGTGGCTGATTTATGTGTTTTTATCGTTGGTTTTATGTTTATTTGGATGTTGTTACACTTTGCAATATTTTGGATATCTTGTAGATGCATATCTTCGGTCTAAAAGAGGTGTTTAGAGGGTTAGAAGAAGATGCCACAAGTTTACGAGTTCAACGGAGCAAATTTTCCTAAGTACTTAAATCGTTATATATTTTCGACGGAGATTTGACCTAGCTTAGAGGCATTTTCAGGGGAGGACTTCTTCATGAAAATTGTAGATCTTTGAAAGAGCTTTCCAACGCACTTTGAATTACGTCAATCGGACTTCTACAACTCAAATGGTGGTCAAGTGGGTAATCAATTTGGGTAAGTGGAAAATCCCAAACGACTCGTAATACGACGGGCTAACAAAAAGGCGTTTTGAAGAAGAGTCCTTAATGAAAGTTGTAGAGTTTTCCGAGAGCTTTTTATGACATTCGGATCATAATTTTAGGAGGTCTACAACTCAAGATATGAATTTTAGAAGTTTTATTCCAATAAATATCTAATCGAAGCGTCCGCCCACGTCTCAGTAGCAACCGACTTAAACTCTTGATGCAGCCGACTTACTCCTCTTATAAATACAGCATGCATACAAACCCTAATTACACAATTTATTCACCGCATTATTCATGCGATGGCAAATGGCAAACTGAGGGCAATCAGGCCGGTCACCCGAGCCTTGTGCTCGGGTGATCCGAGGTTAGATTAGGATGTCGTTTTTCTTCCGTTTTCGATTCATGGATTCAATCATGTACCAAACTACGTGAGTTTATTTATTTAATTTATTCAGTCCTTATTCGCTTTTATGATCTTTAATTTATTTTGTATCGTTCTATGATTTTGATGCTATGATGTGAATTAGATCGAGAGATCGCCATATTGATACGTTTACAACATACGGAAGTTGCGTAAACTAGATCACCATAGAAAGATAGGATTTTTAATCATTAATGATGACAAGTTAATTAGTTAATTATCTAGGTTGTTAGATTCTAAAATACGAGAGTTAACCTGAATCTACACCGAGTTTTGTTTGGTAATTCGATCTCAACATTCGGAAGATGAGAGATTGATAAATTGAATTCACTAAGGAATTAGGAATCCATAGCTTGAGATTAAATTCACTAAGGAATTAGGGATTTGTATCTCGTGTAAAGGTGAAACCACAATTTGAATTGAAATCATGAGATGAAATAGGATTGAAATCACTTGGTTTGTGCACTGTTTGATCCCATGTATCTTTAGTTTAGTTTAGGTTGTGTTATTTTATTTCGTAGGTTAGCTTTATTTTAATTGCTCTTTCGTTTATTTTATTTGTTCTTTCGTTTATTCGTTTTTTCCTAAGTAACAATTGAAAGGAATTAGTGAAATTAGATTCAACATCCCAATTCCTCGTGGATCGACCCTTTACTCACTTCGCTCTACTATCAATTACCCGGTATTCGGCCGGTTGTGAGTTAGTTTTGCATGGTAGTTAGGGTTTATAAATTTTCTTTTGTTTAATGATGCAAAATCCCTCCAACACCGGTCCATCTAATCAGGCGGTACTCTCTCTCAATATGCTTTTGACCTCTGGATCGAGAAGATCCTTCTAAGCTATTTCTTCACTGTTTTCACAATGAAGTGATATCGGCTTATCGGACTGGAATTACTCCTGCACCAAAAAGGAAATTCTAAGCACTATGAGTAAACACTCGAGCCCGAGATCAACGTAATGATCATCCTTAATCGACTACAAGTCGAATCAAGATAGTCAACCATATTCAAGTTTGCACCGAATATACAAGCATATGATTCCTCGTTCTCTAAAGATACTTGAGGACGTACTAAAATCTGCTACTTATTGCTCAAATCCAAGATTCGATTACTATTGACTTATGATAACCTCGACTTGCCGTTATCCAAGAGAGACTCTATCCCATTTTCTCTTTATCCGAGATTTAGAGAATCATTCCCGAGAGGTAGGGTAGGACTACTCTCGATGAATGCTTTGAACCGTATATGCATAATCAATCTTATTCAATAAGACAGTGGGATAGCCAATGACTCATTCTCGTGGATTTGACCGAATCAAATTCTTAGAATATAGTCCAATTCTCTCATCCAGAGAATCTAGGCGTGTCGATTTCCGACTTCGATAGCACACCCATGTTTTTTCCAACCGCTTTAGTGTTATCATTTATGAACACTAATACTACTACTTCACCAATATTGATATCCAATACACGAAAGACTTATCAATACTTTGGTCAAGTTCACATATTTTAAAACATGTGACTTTTAAATGACCGAGAGGTTCTCTTAAATCCACAAAGGATATAAGCCATGGCGTGCCTCCTACCAAAGGTTCTTTCTCGAATGAATTAAGATATCATTAGTCTCGCAAAAAAAAAAGTCTTGGGAATCACCCCTATCTTCTCGCTTTGTAACGAATCCGTTATTCATTCTTAGCTAAAACCCTTCTGTTTCTAAATGAATTCAGATTCCGTTGTTCAAAGAAGAAAGTCTCGTGGAATCACCCCTTTTTCGCTTTCTAACGAAATCTAGCAAGACTGAGTGGTGAGAGAGTTCAAGGTCTGGTTAACTCTCTACTTGTCAAGGAATCACCCCTATACCACTCAACTTTGCGCCGAAAGTTTAAACTTTCCTATTCATTCGACTCTTTTCCGTGTAGATCCAATTGTTCCCACTGGGCCTGAGACACTCAGGTGGTTCTACAAGAGGTCGAAATGAACTGAGTACCAAAACTCCATTCACAGGGGTTAAGGTTTTCAAACCAACCTCTATAATCAGAATCCTATACAGCCCACCAAGAGCCATAGGTTATCAATCACCCCAGCAGATTATAAAGTCCACAAAATCACAATGGGTCAACGGTTAAACAATACTCCCACTGTGTCTTGGGTGGATTGACATCCTGATCTAGTAGTATTTATCAGTGTAATCACCAACAACCGATGTTGGACGTGGTCTGATTAAATCAGATAGTAACTACCTTTGGGTAACCATACTCCAAGGTTTAAGGCTGTTACTTATAGATTCTACAGAAGGCTTGTGACAGTTCAACCGTCACTTTCGATCTCAAGAATCTTATAACCAACCTTCACTGACGCATTAAGATATTTCACGAACAAATCACAATCGAACGTATGCGCAAAAATCTCCATCCTACCTTCAAGCATTAATGCTAAATGCCTACATTTATGGAAGTGGTGTAAACCGAATTCACTCATTATCCATAAATTCACCGGGCATCTTCTAGGTAGACTTCTCGGTTTACATAATAATGTTAACCGTTATTTTGCAACCAATTATCTTAATCGAGTTTAACGAAGGTATTGTAGCACATTAATAACTATATCGAGCAAGTCAATGGTTTCTTCCTTAGTGAGAAACATTCCACTAGAGGCGAGCCGAGCATCAGTCCCCAAGACTATCGATAGCCTATTTCGAGCATGGAATACTCTATTCTCTGCTAAAATCATGACACCTCCTCGTATTCTTTCGATAAACCAACAAGTATTTTGAGTAGTTATCGACGAATGTCACCACTCAAAATCTCCCACTAGCTTGTATCTCTCACTAGACCCGAAGGTCACGGTGAACAAGCTATGTTACCCTTCAAATCTATTACCCTTTCCCGATTGAAAGGAAACTTAGTCATTGTTCCTTTGAGATAGTGTTCTAGACTGGAGATAGGAATCACCCTTAGCCATCGTCAGTCTTATCTCTGGGATATATGCACTAATTAATAGATATTGAAAGGTCGCTTATCTTAATACGAAACCTTTTACATTTAATAGTTTTAGATGTGTTATACTTATTCAAATTTTCTTAGTGGTTCGACTTTATCAAACAAAAGTCCGAGTCTTGGATTAAGTACTACAAATGTCATATTCACTTTCTATGAGGCAACAATATATCGAGTTGAAAGTGAATCCATTTGTTTCAACGAATCAGAAATGAAAAAATAAATTTTTTGTGATATTCAAGGATAGAATCCAAATTCATTTCCTTATATCACTCCCACTATTCTAGCTGAAAATTATCGCCCGTTGTTACTCTATTAATCGTTAATGCACAACTTCCTTGTTCTTCCAAAGAACTAAGCTATCGAGTCAAGTTACTCGGTTATGAAAGTCGCTAAGGATTCATTGGTTAGTGATCCGAAATCACTTTCCTTATCCTATACTTTCTTTAATTAATGTTTCGGTTTAGCCTCAAAACTTTAGTTAAGATGATTAACACTTATAGACATTCTTTCACATTCTTAACTTTCCTTAAAAGGGAATAGTCTTGAACTAGCAGTTCGTTTGAGTAGACACTACTCGTGAACTGTGGGATGTCTAATGAAAGTGTTACCCAGTGGGACTGATTTTCTAATAAATCAGAAGAACATAGTATAAAAGCTCCCACTAGTTTATCGGTTCCAAATACCGTCTAACTAGCGACACTTTAATTTATGATTCTCCAATTTTTCTATCAGAAAATTTCTCGTGTAGACACTACACAATTCACTAGAAGAATTTTATCGTCCCAATCATCTTTCAAACTAACTACGGTTGTCTCTCGTTCTGCACGAGTGACAGCAGTGGCATGCCTATTTACGTCACTTAAGTTTTGAAGGCTTCAAGAGAAATATCTCTTCCGAAAAATTAATCGTATGTGAGATTAATAAATACAACGTTCCAGTTACTTACCACTTTTTAACGAAGTCATTACTAGTCAATTTTACACTAGCAGTCTAGCACCTTAGAGAGATATATATATTACAGTTGTAAATAAAATTTGACAGAAAATAAATCCAAATCATACACTACTAAAATTTTAGGAACATAAACTAAGTACTTATAGTCTATCCTACCGTTCCAAGGATTTAATCTAATGCCTCAGTGCCGCCTTAGGGTAGGTCAAAGAGGTTTCGATTAATATTGAAGATCAGATTGAGAATCGAACATCTCATTTGTGATCGTCAATCACCTTTCCTTTTTCACCAAGGTACTACCAAAAATACCTTTATGAGTGTGACCTCATGTCTCATTTTTAGGTAGACCCGAGTGTGTGCCGCTTAGGGGTCGGTCGGTGACCCGACGAGTACCCAAAATCCTATCCTTTCGGAGACCAAGCCTTGAATTTTGATAGCGGTGAAGGCCTTCCTTAGGGGGCCGAAATCAAAGCCGGCACGAGGCGTCACCATTCTCTCACGTTGCTTGTGTCAACAGTAGAGGCCGTGGGGTCGGCTGTCGCCTCTCCCGCTCCCACTCAATATTTTGAAAAAGTGGTGGGTTTACTGATCACGTTTTTGGACTTGATGTTTCATTAAGGAACAATAAATCATAGGCCCGAATGTTGTCGGTTATGTGGGCTAGCCCACCCGACCTATTCGTTAGAACATATGTGGCCGTCGGACGGGTCAAGGCTAGAGAGCTCCGTTGAGCCGTAGCGGCTCTTCGGATGGCTCAAGATTGCTGCACCCGTGCAAACGCCACACGTGGAGGTGAAGTCGATTGAGCCGTAGCTATTGTTGACCACCCAACCGTGGTTAAACCACTTTCGAACCTGTTTGCCCGTGATTATCCAATCCTTAAACATCAAACATTCACGTAGACACTACGGAACAAAAACGTAATCTCGCCTTGGTAAGGTGGAATTCACCAAGAATCCAACACCTTAACCACGAGGTTTCGATTTTACTCCTTATGCTTTCGCAGAGTGGGATTCACCGAGAATCCATCACCCAACCTCGACGATTGAAAAACCCGTGTTCCTCGGTTTTACCCTAATTAGTTTCTAATTAATATCAAACAATTAATTAAAACTAATCGTGTGTTTTATACATGCCTAACTAATTCCTCGAATTAATTTCTACATGTATGCATATGGAGTGGAATTCATGATATGATGCATGTCATGGCAATTTTCCGGTTCTACTCATACAATCTACACATGTATACTAGTGCGGAAAATAAACACCGAGATGGACCGTTGGCACCCCCGTAACTAATCGATTCGAAAATAAATTAAAACCCTAATCTGCAGCTGTTGAGAATCTTCGATGATCGGCATATCAAACGAACTTGGATTGGGACGAAACTTTCCAGAGCTGATCTTCATTCTTCGGACTTGACGATGGACGGTCGGATTGGAGCTTTGACTTGTCAATATTCCTCAGTGAGCCGCCCAACTTGCTGCTAAAACAGACTCTTACAGCAGCGCATCATTTACTTCCCGAGGCCGATCGGGGATCAAGATGAATCCCGATCGTCCTGAAAATTTTATCTCACGTCCTAAACTCCATGATTATCGATCTGACCGGTCGGATTTTAATTGTAACGGTCCAATTGTTCCCAGAAGATCGAAGAAGTCACAGTTAGGGTTTCTGTGAATCCTGCGTTTTTCTGTTACAGCAGCCACTTCGCAGCAACGAACGGAAACCCAAACGGACTCTGATCAACACCAAAATTTGTGGGATTGTTCATCAACTTCCAATCTTGATTCTGACCGGAGGGATCTTCGTTTTAACGGCTCAAACAACGGAAAAAACGAAAAGACTAAACAGCTAATGTACAGATCTATTTTCTGGAAATTAAAATTGCAATAATACATGAATTACATAATTTCCTATACTCATATGAACGAATTTTCATCGTTATATGAGTTTACAATAGATCTAACGGGAAAACGGTGCCAACCCCAATCCATCTCTTCAACCATAGCAATTTAAAAATTATTAATACATAATAATAAGTAAAATATCACCTAAATGCAATTCCACTCTTTAAATCGTTTAATTATGATTATGACTATATAAATCGTGGAACCTGGCTCCGATACCACATGAAGGATGCGGGTTCTTAGATCTAAACGAATTAGATCTACGCGCAAATGATGGATCACGATTTATATATCAAAACACATAATTAAAGGACTTAAACTACTACAAGGGTTAAGATCATGTTACCAATATAAGGAAGAGAAGCCTTGATCTTCCGATGTGTTCTCCAAACGGGTTGGTGGACACCCTTCTTGATACACGAGCCTTCTTGATATGCAAACGAGAAAAATCCCAAGATTTTTCCAACTCGAACCCTAAGAATAGAGGCCAAAATTTTTGGCCAATTTCTCTCGGTGAATAGTGACGTGAATAGTACCTTTTCATTAGACTTGGGAGAACTCTCTTTATATAGGAGAGTAATCAATGTCCTCCAAGGATTAAATAATTAAGTGATAATTATCACATTAATCCTTTTCAAATAAAAGATAAATAAAATGATTATCCCAAACAAATTAGGATAAATCACATTATTATCTAATATTCCATGAATTATCATTTAACAAATAAAAGATAAATCACATGTCAAATAATTATCCAAGAAAACTAATTTCTCTCTAATTAAATGATGATATTGGCGCCACCTTTGTGGGTCAAAAAGCCCACATAAAATGTCTTTTATGTGTATTATATTATTTAATTTCAACTAAATAATATCCATGCATATCAATTAATTAGCCCACCCAATTAATTATCACTGAGGCCCAAGTAACAAGATTACTAGTCCGAATTACGAAGCCACATCGGGGACATGGACCTATAACCAAGTAAATCTCAATAATTAATTATTCATCGAACATAAAGTACATTAATTATTAATTCCGGATTACGCCACCATAAACCCGGAAATCAACTCTACCGATTATAGATGTATACTTATACTCAACCCATGTAGCTTAATAAGCGTCCATTGATATAATCACTACATACGGATTAACCTCCATAGATTGTCCATTCTGGTGGTAAGTCTCCGTGAACCCGACTCGAAATATCTTATCATTATTTACCATTAACCCCTAATGATCAATTAGTACACATATCCGACTAGTAGCTAATTAGTCAAACGTGAACTCCCGGATCGATCACTTTCTTAGGGCTAACAAACAAGGGGATCTGTCTCTCTACTTCCCGCAGAAGGAATGGATTCCATGTCCGTGAAAATCGAACTACTCACTCATCCTGGAGATAGTGCCAATGAGAAGTGGCTTGGAACACATATTAAAGTGAACCGTAACTTCAACACATCAAACACTACCCCGGGACAAGCAAAGATCCTGCGTGATCACCTCGGATTAAGGTTGATCCATATATGATCATCTAATGATTTAATAAGATTCCTCGATTACGGAATTATACCGAGAAATACAGATTAAATCGGTCCAAATCTATATGAATGCCATCATATATAAATGCCCCACGTAAATTACCCTCTACCGACAAATCGATATAAGACTATCACACCCTAAGGTGTTAGGGCGCATTATTGGTGTTTTAATCAATAGACCCTAAACTCGATTAAGTTCACCACGGACTATCAGTTTAAGTATATCACCACTAACTCAATCCTCACGTGTAATCCATACACTGAGTTAAGTGGTTACATACAGATATACTTAGGGTTTGCAGCAGTGTATTACTTTACAAGCACAAAGCAAGTAATAAGGTGAGATAAATTCTGTCATTCATTATTAAAAACAATTACACAAACTGTCTTTCGGGCACTACACCTAACAAAAACCACAACGCTTGCTGCTAGACCAATGCCTTGTTGGCAACATGCATAATCTTGATACGTAATGAATTTGATTACTTGAGTTAACTATTTTAGATTAAACGACGACGATAAACTGAAATAATTACCGAATCATTAAACAAATAAAAGAGGAGATTGAGGTATTTTACCAAACAAACAAGCAAAATCATTACAATTTCCCAAAGAATTTGTTGGAGAAAAGGCCATTTTTGAAGGGTTGAATAGTCAACTTTAGCGCGATTTACGGATAGGCTCCGGTGTATGTCATGGAGAGCTAATGATATCATTAAATACTCCATACGGAGTAGTTGATGTTGGGCTTTTGAATCACTCGATTCGTATATCGGGTGAATGAGAAATTAATGGCTAAAGTTGGTAGAAAATATGTAGGAGATGAGAGTTGAAGGGAGAACCTCACCCATTCTCCCACATAGGTAACTTGAGGTTTGTGAGATCAAGTAATAAGAGCTAGTGTATACTCTTATAGATGTGCCCCAAGGGGCAAGACACTTTTGTGCAGGAAGGAGGACTTAGATTATTGCACACGCGCGCGCGCCGCCGTCCGGCTCGAGCTCGAGCTCGAGCTCGGTTCGGGTGTTACTATTAATTTTTTGGACAAAATTTCTTTATGAAATTAACCATAAAATTAATTTTGGAATATTATTGTGTCGTTCGACCAATCAGAATTTATTGAGTCATCCGACCAATCAGAATTCATAGATGTGTCATTCGACCAATCAGGGTGTGGAAATAAAATTAAAATTTTATTAATAATTTTAATAAAAATTTCGACCCCATGTCTTTTCCAAGGGAAAAGTATTGATGATGTGTTCGCCAATCGAATCAGTTAAGCGTTACTCCTCCTCTCCACTATATAAAATACACCCATGAATGAAAGTTTATTCATTCAGTTTTCTCTTGTCTTTTCCACCATAAAAGAGAGTGTCATATAGATCTAGTCATTCATGTAGATCTAGATTTTGAGTCGAAGAGAATTCGGAGCACTCTGTAAGTTCGCCGGAGCTCGGATTTTTGAAGTGCCTCTAAATCCGAGACGAAAGCCGTTGTATCTTGGGAAACATTTGCTACTACCGTTGGCACCATACCGGAGCAATTTGTCTTAAGGAAAGAGTAACTACTCGCCTCGGTTTGTCTTAGTCCTTTATGTTGTGCATACTACATTTATTGTCTATTGTTTGAATCAGATATGCATGATGATATTTATTCTGTTAGATCTGCTAAATAATATGAATCGTACTATTCACATGATTTATTTTCTAGATTAATTTTACGTAATTTAATCCGTGAATTACGGATATGTTCCGTAAATTACTCCACACACGATACACTAACCCAACAAGCTTAAGACAAATTTTTTCGTGTGTATACATATACCTTGTTTCTGATTATACTGATGCATGTCTGATTCGCATAAAAATATATTGTAGTGTGCTCACCGGTTAATTGATGTAGACATACTGCCTGCTGCACATCACTTAAAGGGTCAACTATTCTCTAATATTTTTTTAATTCTCTGCACTAGTGAAATCCTCTTGCCGGCATTTTGCTTTACCTAATCAGGGTTAAAGGTGTTGGTATATTAGCATATTTTGTTCCATGTTATCTTCTGGAATTAATGTCTAAGATATTAGTTGTTTTATTACATGCTATTTGGGAAGGTCCGATCCGTAGTATACAGATGGTTGCACAATGTAATTTGTTTTGCTTTGGATCCCAACTGTTATGCTTTTGTATTCGACTTTAATTATCATCGGTTGATGCACTTTTAGCTAGTGTAACTTTCTCGCATAATTGCTGAAAAATTGTTGCATATTTGAATACCGATCAGATTTGACTGATATATTTAATTGAGATCTTTCCAAACAGGTGTAATTGTGGAAATTAATTGATCGGGTTTATTGTCCCGTTAATAACCACTAGTGTTACGTTTGACTATGAGTGCTTACGTGTGGTGAGGAAATTGAAAATAATCATAAAGGAATGTTAGTAATAATGTATAGTATTATTATTATTACTACCTTTGTTGTTGTGAAATACTAAATTTTAATGTCATGGAATTTTGACAAACTTTGCTCAGAATTCGTTTGAGCATGACTCAGACTTCACATCGATTTGTTGCTTGTTACATCAACTTTCATTTGTTTAATTACAGTATACATTAGCTTTGATAATTGGACGTATTTTCTTACATTTGCAATATGTGTTTTCACTTGGTGGAAATAATCTAAGATGATGATACATTATTTAAGTGTGAAGCACATACGCAATCTTGAACCGAAAGTAATTGGTAGGTGTGTTAAATACAATAGATCGATGTATTTAAGGTATGTATTTAATGTGTATGTAAAACATATTAATTTGGGGCTAGCCTAAAGTGTTCTTGTTTGGCCCTAACTTGTTATTGAGAGCACCAAATTTGCAACAATCATGTGCTAAATGTGACGGTGGGTCGAATGCATGGTGTCAAATGTATATTATTGACTTTTGTATCCTGCTGAACATTGGTGGTCACATGTTGTTTTAGAATTCTTCCAAGCCTGCCGTAAGTTATAGAAAGTCGAACAAAATCCTTTTACAATTATGTGATCATTTATTGATTGTAAATATCTGATACCAATCATTTCTCGATTGTAATTACCTGGAACTATACGGTTGAACTTGCTCAAGCAGGTTGATTTTGTGTTACGACTTCGTTACGAATGAACAAGATACTAGAATTGTTGATCTTCTGTTCACTGAACAAAAATGGAAGGAAACACCGATGTGACTCCTATAAGACTGTGTCTTTTGTGACACAAGTGTACATGACTCTAGTAGCACTAGACGTAGCACCAGTGACTGGTTCATCTCATCCCTTGGATGGAGAAGTTCGGTGGTGCAACGAGCGATGCTTTGAATGATCAAACCAGATTGATCAGCATATTGACAGTGAAGCTGTCTGTTGAGCACAAACATGATGCTCCGTAAAGAGCCAGTGAGATTGGCTCTAAGATCTGCTTACATGCTTGAGTAATATTTGTTTGTGACACTATGACTAGGACTTGCAAATTTCAAATTCGTTTGTCCATGGATGAACATGGTGTTGTTACCAAGTTTGAATTTGATCCTAATCACAAGTGTCTAGTATGTGTTGAAGCCATGTTGGCTAACTCACCGGTTGACCGGTAGAAAGGAATACAGAACCTCTAGATTCGTGTGAACTAAAGGTGATAAAAGTATAATGTTACTTTTATTGAGTATAGCACCGAAATATTATGATGCTGAAAAACGAAGATAAGGCTCGTGATGCCTTGAGATTTATCAGAATGAATGTGAGAATAAACATAGCAAACGGATGAGACGTATCCATAGTGATTATAGTGGTGGATATGACGTATTGTTTCATGAGTCTTGCTAAGGGCCCGGCATCATTCATCAAACAACTACACCATACAAACCTCTACCAAACGGTATTGCTAAACACAAGAACCAAACTCTTAAAGAGTTGATAGATGCTATGTTAATGAGTTCGGGTTTACCTCAGAACTTGTGGGGGGAGCTGCCCTCTCAGCAAAATTCATTCTGACCAAGATTCCTTCAGTGAAGAAGGATGACACCTCGTATGAGTTGTGGAAAGGCTGTGGTTTAGCTACAGATTCTTGGAAATGTGGGGGTGTTTGGCTAAGGTCGAAGTGCCTAAACCAAAGTGGTTGATAGGACCTAAAATCATTGGTGCCTATTGGTTTTTCAGACATCAATGATGTACATTAACATGTCATCATCGAGTCTAAAATTGTGGTGTTCCTTGCGGATATCTTTCCTTGTAAGGAAAGTGTTAAAGAAGAAGCAAGCATGAGTAGGCGGACATAGAAGAGAGTGGTCCTCAAGAAATTGAGGAACATCGTCTTAGTAAGGGGGATAGGACTTCCAAGTCCTTTGCTCCTGATTTTCTGACCTATACGGTAGAAAACGAACCCAGGACATATGCTGAGGCAATGTCAACTCCAGAAGCCCATTTCTGGAAAGAGACTATAAATAGAGAAATCCATCATGCAAAACCACACTTGGGAGTTGGTTGATTTTCCATTGGGAAATAAACCACTCAGGTGCAAGTGGATCTTCAATGAGAAGTTAAAGGTTGATGGATTTATTTTAAGGCGTTGTTGGTAGCCCGAGGACATCGATAGAAAGAAGGCCTTGACTTTTTTTTTCTCACCAATTATGAGAATTACTTATATAAAGGTTCTCATCGATATAGCTAGAGTCTATAACCTGGAAGTCCATCAAATGGATGGTTATGGTGAGTTGAAAGAAGAGATGTACTTGGAACAACCTGAAGGGTTCATAGTTCCAGGCTAAGAGAGTAAGGTATGTAGACTTGTTAAGTCTCTATGTGGCTCGAATAATAGCCAGAGCAACGGCATATCAAGTTTGACAATGTCATTTTGTCAAGTGGGTAGGACATATATATATGTCTACATTGAGGACACACCTTTGTGATAGTATGTCTATGGCGTGCTGATAATGGGAAGTACTCATGAGAGTATCATGAATACGGAAAGGATGCTGGCAAGGAACTTCGATGTGAAGGACCTGGGAGTTGCCGATGTGATACTGGGGATTAAAGATCTTTAGTGTATCTGGTGGACTCGTGTTGTCACAAACTCATTATCATGAGTCTGTTTTAAAAATACTTAATGTCTTTGATGAAAGTCCTGTAAGCACTCCACTTGACCTAAGTTTGCACTTAGTCAAGAGCAGAGATGAACCTGTGCATCAATTGAGATATTCTCAAGTGATCTCAAGTCCGATGTACATAACCAACTGCACCACTGCACCGGACTTAGCATGTTCAAAGAAGAAACCGAGTAGGTTCACGAGTAATCCGGATCATAATCATGGGAAAGCCTTAAATAGGTTGTTGAGGTACATGAAGTACACTATGAGTCTGAGACTACGATACACTAGATATCCATCAGTATTAGAAGGATGCTGTGATGCCAACTGGATATTAGATATGAAAGATTCGAAGTCCACCAGTGGATACTTATCCACGATTGGTGGTGCTGCTGTGTCCTGGAAGTCTACAAGACAAACGTGCATAGCTCGTTCCACAATGGAAGCTTTGAGTTTATAGCCTTGATAAAGCTTTGGAGAAGAAAAATCAATGGCTTTGGAATTTCTGAAGGATGTTCCATGCCGGTGGTTATATCGACATACACTGCGATAGTCAGTCGGCTAAAGGAAGGGCACAAAGTAGTGTGTATAATAGTAAGTCTCGACACATACGGCGTAGACAAAATACCATTAAATAATTGATCTCTAATGGTTTGATTTCCATCGATTTTATACGATCGAAGGAGAATCTTGCGGATCCGCTTACAAAAGGTTTAGCTAGAGATCAGATGTCAATTTTGACAACCGGAATGGGACTGAAGCCTATTACGCATGTTTCCTTGTAGTGGCAACCCAACCATGTTGATTGGAGATCCCAAGATCATGGTTCAAAAGGGACAACTAAACTATGTGGAACAGTCCAAAGACTTACCCATTCTCGAGAGAATAAAAGTGCTATCTCAGCAGAGGTGTGAGGTTAAGCTTAGCTTTTAATGATTCCTATATCTTGATATTCAAGTGGGGTAAAGGCGAATACCCTTGATAGGAGGTCACCTATGTAAGTGCGAAGTGGGGCCGCTTCATGAGAATTTTGAGGCTTGAATTCTCTAAAGCACTTTCAAACCAAGTGTTGTCCAGGCCGAGATGGACACAACCATGAGAACCGAAAGGTGCTAGGGAAATATTGTGTGAGTGCTATTGTCTTGGTTTACACTAAAGGTTTGAACAGATTCAAGACCTAGTTCACCGATTAGCCGAGTAAATCCGATAGTACTTCACTAAAAAAGCGGTTCAAGGCCAGAAGCTACCTCTCCTGATGCAATATTTTTCCGTCTGACTTCTCTTCAGAGTCTGCATTTGCATTTGCATTAATTTTCATTCATGTGGGGGATTGTTGGAGAAAAAGCCCTTTTTGAAGGGTTGTATAGTCAACTTTAGCGCGATTTACGGATAGGCTCCGGTGTATGTCATCAAGAGTTAATGATATCATTAAATACTCCATACGGAGTAGTTGATGATGGGCTTTTGAATCACTCGATTCGTATATCGGGTGAATGAGAAATTAATGGCTAAAGTTGGTAGAAAATATGTAGGAGATGAGAGTTGAAGGGAGAACCTCACCCATTCACATAGGTAACTTGAGGCTTGTGAGATCAAGTAATAAGTGCTAGTGTATACTCTTATAGATGTGCCCCAAGGGGCAAGGCACTTTTGTGCAGGAGGGAGGACTTAGATTATTCCACACGCGCGCGTGCCGCCGCCGTCCGGCTCGGCTCGTGCTCGAGCTCGAGCTCGAGCTCGGTTCGGGTGTTACTATTAATTTTTTGGACAAAATTTCTTTATGAAATTAACCATAAAATTAATTTTGGAATATTATTGTGTGATTCGACCAATCAGAATTCATTGAGTCATCCGACCAATCAGAATTCATAGATGTGTCATTCGACCAATCAGGGTGTGGAAATAAAATTCGAAATTTTATTAATAATTTTAATAAAAATTTCGACCCCATGTCTTTTCCAAGGGAAAAGTATTGATGATGTGTTCGACCAATCAGATTAAAGCGTTGGCTCTCCTCTCCACTATATAAAGAACCCAATGGATGAAAGTTTATTCATTCAGTTTTTTCTTGTCTTTTCCACCATAAAAGAGAGTGTCATATAGATCTAGTCATTCATGTAGATCTAGATTTTGAGTCGAAGAGAATTCGAGAGCACTCTGTAAGTTTCGCGGAGCTCGGATTTTTGAAGTGCCTAAAATCCGAGGCGAAAGCCGTTAATATCTTGGGAGACATTTGCTTACTACCGTGGGCACCATACCTGAGCAATTTGTCTTGAGGAAAGAAAGTAACTACTCGCCTCGGTTTGTCTTAGTCCTTTATGTTGTGCATACTACGTTTATTGTCTATTGTTTGAATCAGATATGCATGATGATATTTATTCGGTTAGATCTGCTAAATAATATGAATCGTACTATTCACATGATTTATTTTCTAGATTAATTTTCCGTAATTTAATCCGTGAATTACGGATATGTTCCGTAAATCACTCCACACACGATACACTATCCAACAGAATTAAAGCAAAAACCCTCTAAAAAATTAATATATTTTGTTGGTATATGTATAAAGGTATACGTCTCTTCCCAAACTTTCTTTTGTTGTTGATAGTATTTCTCAAAGGAAAATTATCTTGAGGAATTTCCTCTTGAGAGCTATCTGCGTGTGGATCCCGAACCACACATTTCCACACACGGGACCTTTGTGTATTCCACTCGTAAAACCGTGTGGTCAGATCTCCGCCACGCAGATTCTCCTACTAAGGACTCCTCTGATAAAAACGACCCCAAAGGAAAATTTATCATAAGGGATTTCACTCTTGGGGAGCTATCTGCGTGAAAGATCCAACCACACAATTTCCACACACGAGGCAAGACTGTGTATTCCACCTCGTAAAATCACTGGCCCAGATCTCACTAGCGTAGACAGATTCCTCTTACTGGACTTCCTACGATAGAACGACCCTTTCTCAAATGCTTTCTCTTGTAAATTTTCAGAAACATTGACACGCCAAATTTATGAAGACGTACGGCCCCAATGCCACTTAGACACTTAAGTTAAAATCAGCAAAATATGCAATGTGGTATTAGCCACGTACACCAACACATATCCATAAGCCAAAGCAATGGACTGCAATTTCTAGCATACAGCTGGAGTTTACATATACTTATTGATGATGATCTCTCTTAACCAGTCGATACTGTTTAAAATTTAAAATAAAAAAAAAAACCCCTAATTGTGTGCATGTACACATTTCAATTGGGATTAAATAAATGATGAATTATTAGAGTTTGTTGGCCAAGTGGCCTACCAGGTTTCAAATCGGAGATGGTAGGAGTAGGACAAACCACTCGTGGGCAGCATTTAATAAAACCATACCAATAATGCACCGCCTATTTAAAAAGTTTCTGGCTATCATGACTAACGAATTCAGGAAATTAGAATATGGAAAAAGCTATGTCCACTACACAAATGTGTAGTGGATTTTACACTACATCCATCATCACTATTCATTGGAGAGAGAAATATTTTTGGGCTGTGGGTCCAGACTAAATTAATGGTGTGGATGGTGTTGTGGATGATGTTGTGGAGATTGATGTAGTGGATGTAGCGATCACTGTTATAATATGTGTGTCTTGGTTTTGAAAAATTTTATGGTCAAGAATGAGTTGTATGAAGGTTGTCTGCAAGTGGCATCTTTCTGGCACCTTTCATTTCTAACCTCTCACACACGCCAAAAAGTGTATTATGTGAAAGAGAGCTTAAAATGAATGGTTCTAAAGTATCTTGACCACTTTGCATAAACCTTCCTACAACCGTTATTGCACCATAAAATCACTCGTTGGTTTTCACGAAATAAGTATCACGAAAAAAATATATTTATATGTATGTATATTAAATAATTGTGGATGAAATAGTAAATTGACTAAATTCAAGATAGAAAATAAAGTGTTCGAAGAGTTTGAACCCGAGTTTGTTGAGAGACAGAGGGAGAACGTATTTTCTACCACAACAATATACACTTAATTTATTAATAAATAGACAAATTAAATACAAATCTTCTCTTCTCTATACCTATATATAAAAAGGAAGGGAAACTGTCTGAGGTGTAGCCACGTCACTCATTTTGGTAAATTTTGGGGTTGCCATCTGTGCATTTAAAACACATATAGGGAAACTGCCTGAGGTGTAGCCACGTCACTCATTTTGGTAAATTTTGGGGTTGCCATCTGTGCATTTAAAACACATATACCATCTGGGTGTATTTTCAATTTCATTTGGTAAAAAAAAAAAAAAAAAAACAAAAACAAAAAAACAAAATTTTTACAACTCTTGCCTTGGGAGAACGGAAAGGTGACAGAGGCTTTCTCCAATATCCTACGGTCCGATGGTATACCTGGTGGAAACCAAGGGGGTTCCTTATTATCTGGTGGTCTGCTGCTATACCCGGTGGAATCAAGGTCAAATTCATCCTGCGTCAGTCGATTCACGTCATTTTTTTTGGGGTGTTTCTCATTACCGCCGCCCAAATTGGTTTTCAATTGATGGAATACGGCTGTCAACCAAAGGGTTTGTACGAAAATTGGAAGAATTTAACCATGCTGGTGTCAGTAATCAAACGAAGAGGGCAAATAACCTTTGGTTTCTTTGGTTTACCGGATAGAGGAGGCTGGCTGCTGCCTTTCTACCGTTTTACAGCTGAAAAATGTCATCTTTCTCTGCCTACCATCTACATAGTGGGTGGTATCATTACTGATTTTCGTTCTATTGTCCATTGTGTAACAATAATTTAGTCTAATAGTCATTATACACTTTGGTTTCTCGGCTCTTGTGAGTTTAGAAACCCTCGGATGCTCAAAGCTTCGATAAATTCATTGCATGTTCGAGTATTCCTCATTTCCTCTCTCTACCTAACAAAATTCAACATAGTTTTTTCTTTATTAATGCATGCTTCGTATAGCTTATAAATAATCTGAAGTTGGTGATGATTGGGTTACTTTATCCTTAGTATTGATGTGATCCGTGACCGAATCAGACCGAAATTGCCGAAGGACCGGTCAAGGCACCAATAAAACGAGCACCGCGACCACTAGCTAACTCGTAACTAAGAACCTTGGTATGACCTCAACCCTTAGATAACCCGTGTCTAAGAACCTTGTAGTATCTGAACGCCACAAGGTATGCTCGGAACCTTGATAAGTTGATTCGAATACTCTACTAATAGAATACTCACAAAAAGCTAGAAAGCTTTATAATAATTTCACTCAATAAAATATGTCTTGTTCATAAAAGAAACACCTAAATGCCTTATATAAATTTCTTATGAAAAACATAAACTACTCCCAAAGCGATGTGGGACAAACTTATTAGAAATAAAAATAAAATAAAAGAAATAAATACTAATAAAATGCTAAGAAAATCTTCCAAACTTGCAATGTGGGATAAAATTCTGCCCTCTTCCACTCTCCATCTTTTTCTTCTTTTTCTTTTGGAAACCACCATGATGCTTGCCGGGGATCACATCATTCCCTCCCGGTTCGGAAAGGATTCGACCTCGAATCCGAACATCAACATCTCGAACTATGCTCGGTGTAATGGATTTGCCCTCCAACTTGGCTCCAACATTAACAACGTGAAGTGGTGGATCTTTATGTACCTGCAATAAAGAAAAAGAAGAACCCGAACGAACAGCCAATGAAGTGAAACACGTCTTCTTTTCTCCACTTTGCACCTATTGTTTGCCTTTGAACCTCCCGACTTTGAGCAAATTTAAGTTGCTCCGCATGTGCTTATTGGGGTGATAAGGAAACCAAAGTAACCTTCTTGCCCCGGTGATGTAATACGTACGTGTTCAAGAACCCATCATAGTTAACTCGCCGATCAAATTGCCAAGGCCTACCAAGAATAACATGTGCAATATGAATAGGCACTACATCATACATAACCGTATCCTCGAACATCCCAACTTGAAAAGTGATCATCGCTTGCTTTGTAACTCTAACTTCCCCACATGTATTCATCCATTATAGCTTGTATGGTTGGGGATGTTTAGTAGTCTCAATGCTCATCTCTTCGACCAACTCTTTGCTAACAACATTGGCGCAACTACCCGAATCGATGATCAAACCGCACAACTTATCTTCGATAAAGCAACGTGTTTGAAAAATGTTTTCACGGTGTGCACTAGCATCTACTTTGACTTGGTCCTCCACAAATTTCTTACTCACACAAATAAACCCTTCAGGTCCAACCTCGAGTGGGCTTATCTCCTCAGAATCACTCTCATTTTCCTCTTCAGATTGTGACATGTATTCTTTCTCACCATGCTTTTCTCCCATAACAATCATTACTCGCCTATTCACACAATCACTTGCTATGTGTCCCACACCTTGACACTTAAAACATTTGAGGTGACGAGTGGCCTGTTGGGGGGAGGTAGTAGCTTTACCCTTGTTGTTTTCCTTAGCTTTATAAGCCTCGTTGGCGAGACATGTGGTCGGCCTAGGGTTGTTGAATTGCGAACTATCACCTGAAGGCTGAAACGAACGGTAAGAAGAAGAATTACCTGAATATGGTTTTGTGAAGGTACTCCTTTTCTTCAAGTGTTTTTCAGTTAATATCGCAGCATGTACCATTTTATCCAAACTTTCACAATCTTTCATCTCCACCGGATGTGCAATTTCAGGCCTCAAACCACTCAAAAAACGAGCCATAGTCGCCTCGGGATCTTCCTCGGTACCTGTACGAATTAATGTAAGTTCCATCTCTTGATAATAATCTTCCACTGATCGATTCTCTTGCGTAAGAGTATGCAATTTTCGATACTGTTCACGGTAATAAGAGTCCGGGACAAATCTCCTTTTCATCTCCCTTTTCAACTCATTCCAAGTTTTCACAAGATCATCTCGGGCCTTGCGACGATTAATAATTAATTGTTCCCACCAAATAGCTGCATAACCCTCAATTTCAAGTGTAGCCAATCTAACCTTATTATCTTCTCGAGTAGTTATTACAACGAAAAATCGCTCAACTTTACGAACCCAATCTAAATAAGCATCGGGATCATTCGCACCTTTAAACGTAGAATTTTCATCTTGACTTGCCGCGTGTTATCTCGATCACCGTCACTCTAAATCACTATAGGTAGCCTCGGAAGGCTCGAAGCGTTGTCATACTCCTCCTCAACCCGAGGCACTGCTTCTCTTCTCCTCCTATCACCTCTAACACCGCGGTTATCTCTACCACCGCCTCTTTCTGTGAACATGTCTTGAAATTGAGCCCTCATTTCTTCAAATTTTCCGTTTATCACGGCGAACATGTGCCTCGCCAATACCGGATACGAGCATCAATAGCATGCTCCTCTCTCACGGTGAGCCTTTTGACATGATGCAAGTTCAACAAAAATATGTATATATCCTCACAATCACTCGTGTTTACACTCCCTCGTGTGTAGAGTTCAAATCGTAAAACAAACCATAATAATGAAAGACTCAAACAATCAATACCAAAGAGCTTATATAAGGACCTAGGGCTTTGGTTGGGACAATTGAAAGATGATAGAACCTAAAAGAAAAGAGAAAAAAAAAAAGAAGAAAGGATTTTTTTTTTTTTTTTTATCGAAAAGCAGTAAGCGTCACACCGGGGGGGTGTGACAGAGGCTGTTTTTTTTTTGTTGGTCGAAAGTTTTTTTTTTTTAAACCAAGCAGAGAAAAAAAAAATTTAGATAGGGCAAACAATTATAGGTCAAAGTCGGCGGCAGCAAGCAGACAAAGAAAAGGCTGGTATTTTTTTTGGTATAGCAAGTCACGCCAAGAAAATGAAAATAAAACTGGGTATTTGTTTGTTGACAAGGATTGAATACGCTAGAAAGGAATAATTGCTGGTTTTTTTTTTTTTTTTTTTTTTTTTTTTTTTTTTTGCAAAGGATGAACGCAAAAGGCTGATAATTGCTGGAAAATAAATTGCTTCTTTTTTTGTTTTTTCTGAAAGCAGGAAGAACGCAGGAACTACAAGGAAAAAAAAATAAATTAAAAGGATATTTGATCACCGTCGATTAATGCATCGATCTGGTCTGATGTGATCCGTGACCGAATCGGACCAGAAATTGCCGAAGGACCGATCAAGGCACCAATAAAAGCAATGACCGCGACCCCTAACTTAACTCGTAATTAAGCAACTTGGTATGGCCTCCAACCCTGATAACCCGTATCTAAGGCGGCCTCCAGATACTGAACGCCACAAGGTATCTTTCCGAGGCATCGATAAGTTCAGATTCGAATCTCTACGAATAGAATCTCACAAAAAGCTAGAAAGCTTTATAATAATTTCACTCAATAAAATATGTCTTGTTCATAAAAGAACACCTAATCGCCTTATATAAATTTCTTATGAAAAAACATAAAGCTACTCCTAAAGCGATGTGGAACAAACTTATTAAATAAAAATAAAAATAAAAGAAATAAATACTAATAAAATCTTAAGAAAATCTTCCAAACTTTATGAATGGGATAAAATTCTGCCTTCTTCCACTCTCCTTCTTTTTCTTCTTTTTCCTTTGGAAACCACTATGATGCTTGCCGGGGATCACATCAAGTATTTTATTGTTCTTCTTACACTTGCACCAAACACTGAATCCTTTTTATAGTTTGGTTCATGTACGGATTCTGGAGGCAGTTATGAATGCTGTTGCTTTCTGATTTTCTCTTTATTGGCTTCTTTAAAATAGCAATTAAGATTAAAGTCATTTTGGGTTATGCAGTACAAATGTAGTGTCCCTTCGTAATATCATTCTGGATAAAATGCAGATTATGTTGTGTTTAAAGATAGTCCTTGGGTCTTTATGTAGTGTTCATTCTAGCTTTATGTATTGTTGTTCAAGTTTGGGTTATATGTTAATTTATGAGTTTAAATACCCCTCAGGAGAGGAAACGAGAAATGTCCTTTAATATTTGTTAGAATTGATGGTGACTCATCTCTTCCTGAGGTTTTCTTTTTTTTACCTGTTCAATTTGTTTCAGTTTCTGGATCTACACGAAATCAGGTGGTTTGTTTGTGGTTGTC
This sequence comes from Gentiana macrophylla, assembly GCA_026214975.1. NCBI lineage: Eukaryota > Viridiplantae > Streptophyta > Magnoliopsida > Gentianales > Gentianaceae > Gentiana > Gentiana macrophylla. Next base: position 106,290,165 of record CM047812.1, on the reverse strand, counting down.
GAGTTTGCATATATAAGGGAATTATGCAATTGTTGTTTCTATGTATTGCTCTTTGAGGTTGATTCTAATTTTTTTCCTTCTTCCAGGACCAGTTCCAGTGCCATCGTCCACAGCGAATGATGTAAATGTTAGTAAATTTATCACATTTTTTCATGTGTAGTTATCCCCCTTATTCTTTGCCGGAGTTTTATTTTCCACTTCGAACAGCAGCCATGGTGATGTGCTCTCTTTATCACATATCACATATGTAAAAACACAGATTTGAGCTGTGAGTCGACAAGTAGCTCTGAAACTTTGATTGTCTGATTCAAACATTTGCTTTGTATCCCTAATTATGCTTTGAATCATCTGGAACTAATTTAATATCGAATTTTTATGTTAGTTGTTTGCTTTTGGAAATCATTGTTGATTTATACTTCACAGCTTGTATTCTTATAACAAAAATTTGGAGGCTTTATGTTGGGAGTAAAAATGGTGTAGATTTGAGGGAGTAACTCTATCATTACCCTTATTTGTGTATCTAGATTGATTGATGTATCAATGAGAGTCGTTTTTTTCTTTTCTTTTTCTAAAAGAAGCTTTCTTTTTCATTTTTTGTATGTTCCTTTTTCAATATGAAAAGTACTTTTTTTTAATTTTTATTTTATAGTTGTGATGCATCTGAAAATGTATACCTTAGTTTTACGTTTTACATTTCAATTAGGCTGTATTGGTTCTCAGCTCTCCTCCAAATTCAGCACTACCTTTCATTGCATCTCCAGGTATGTTTGTTTTTTTTTTTTTTTTTTTTTTTTTTTTGCCCAGATTTAACTGCATGTGCTATTTGAAAAGTAGTAATTAAATTATCATTTATGTTTTGTCTTTTGTTCTTCCTTAAACATTATGGAATTCTTTGTCCCGGATTCAAAGGTCACACCTATATTGGGTGCGTCCATTCTTCAGTTGAATTTTATTTGGAGAACATATTGAATTGACTTAATTGATGATATTTTTAATCAATGAAATCGCTATCATTCATGATAACTAATTTCCTTTTTCTATTTTCGAATTATCTGAGCCTCTTGCTTCTGTATTGAGAATTAAAGGACTTCCCCACTTTTGTAGATTAACACTACTTTTGCAGGTTGTTTAATGTGTTGTTCTTCTGTTGACTTTTTCCCTTATAAAATTATGATGTGCACAGCCTCTTAGGGAAATGGCGGCAGCAGCAGCAACGTCTGCTTCTTGGGCGTGTCTGTTCAAATTGTACGTTATTTTTAAATTGGCTCATTTGTTTGGTCAGCTAGGTATACACAAAATGGAGGCAAGTCTATGAAAGAGTTGGCTATTATTTAGCTTTTTACACTTCTTCTTATTCCTCTCCCCTCTTGGTTGTGGGGTTAGCATCCTGATTACCAAGAAATGCTCATGTTCTAAGCTTAGGCTTGGAAAATAGTCCATTACTCTCTTGTTTTTACATCCATTCTTCTATTGAAACAGGATTGAAGACATCTTATGTCATTCTAAAAATCAGATTATTGTATTACTACCCTTACAAACCAGGATAGTTTACTTGAGATTTCAATTATTATACTGTCAATATGAGAATGAAATGGAGCTACACTTATGAGTCCAAGCGTTAAAAGTTATTGAAACTTTTCCCTGAATTACTGCAACCACTTTCAGAGATAGCAATTGTCGTTACTTTATCTTATTTTATGTTTCTTACTGCATCTAACTATCACTGAAATGGAGAAAATGTTGCACTGGCTTGCTCCAGTTGCTATTAATACAACTAAGTAAGCATTCTCAAAATTTTCCTCCATTTTGTAGAAGGGGCAATTTTGTAAAACAGCTTAGTTTACCTTTTCCTCTTTGCTAACACTGAGACATTTCTTTTTGCAGCATCAGAGCCATCATGAGTAAGGATTATTTTGTTCTGACATAACTGCAGGTAAAAATAGGAGTTATGAGAAGAAAAAAAAATGTGAAAGGTAAGAAAGAACCATTAGCTTTAATATCAGACAAATGTTAGTTTACATATTAGAACCATATATTAGCTTTTAGGTGCAACAAAGCTAATGGCTTTATAACATGAAACCTAAATCTCTTACACGGGTTAATTATGTTCCTGACTTTTGCTTTTCGCCCAGTACCATTCAAAGATAACAACCGGTCATCTCATGCTTCTGGAAAATGCATGTTTTGGTATGTATTTTATAATGGTTTTTGTAACGCACTCCAAGGTCCTTGTAATAGTAATGGCTGGTTATGTTATTGATATGCTCATTTATGTTTCTGTCATAGGTCATATGACATACGATATCATTATTATTATTAGAGTTCATTATATCGATACACTATAGCATAAACATAAGTTTACGAATTGCATATTCCACGACTTCTAAATCTTTAAATATAATGCTTCAATGGGCAGCCGTGCCTTGCACGGTTTCATCACCCTAGTTATATCTATAAGAAGCTAAGAGGGTGAGCCCTCAAGAGGCCACGTGGCCACCCTCTTAGCTTGACACGTTGCATTTTTTTCCTTTTGTGGTTTTTTGAAATCTTTTTTTTATCAAACGTGTACCGTTAGTAGTTTATACAGAAAAGAGAAAAAAAAGAAAAAGGAAAGACCAACGGATTTGAAGTTCTACTGTGTAGTGTACGATGGAAGATGGGTCAAGTTTACCTATAAAATACATGGCATTTTTCTTTCTTCTTTTCAAACCTATGTTTTTTTTTTCTTCTTTTCAAACCTATGTTTTTTTTCTTTTAAATCAAATATGTCCCATTGGCAGTTTGTGCAGAAAAGAAGAAAAAAAGCGGGGGTGGCCGACGGATTTGAATTTGTATTGTGTAATGTACGATGGAAGATTGATCAAGTTTACTGATAAAATAAATAAAACAATAAAAATGGGCCGAACAAATATCCGCGCCAAATTAGTCACTGCGCTACGATTACTCTCATTTTTAATCAAATCTTTGTGGCTTGTTTTTTCCTTTAAAATCAAACGTGTGTCATTAGTAATTTGACACGTGGCCACCCTTTTAACTTGACACGCGACACTTTTTTTTTATTTTTTTATTTTTACCTTCGTGGTTTTTTTTTATCTTTTTTTTTTTTATCAAATGTGTACCGTTAGTAGTTTGTGCAGAAAATGAGAAAAAAAAGGAATGACCGATGGATTTGAAGTTCTACTGTGTAGTGTATGATGGAAGATGGGTCAAGTTTAGTTATAAAATACATGGCGTTTTTTTTTTCTTTTCAAACCTATGTTTTTTTTCCCTTTTCAATCAAACGTTTCCCGTTGGCGGTTTGTGCAAAAAGAAGAAAAAAAAGCGGGGGTGCCGACGATTTGAAGTTTCTTTGTGTAATGTCATGCGATGGAAGATTATTGAAGTTTAGCTATAAAATAAAACAATAAAAAAGGCCGAACAAATATCCGCTCCCGAAAATAGTCACGGTGCTACGATTACTCTCATTTTTTTTAGGGGCCAGAGGTCAGAAGGATAAAATAAGATACAAAATGGGAAAAAAGGACAAGAAAAAAAATAAATGGTTGAGAAGGACAAAAACGCGTCTGTTACCACATGTGTTACTACATGTGGTTGTAGCAACATGTAGTAACATGCGCGTTTTTGTCCTTCTCAACCACTATCTTTTTTTCTTGTCATTTTTCCTCATTTTAGATCAAAAATAGTCTTCCACAACCTTTAACCTTTTTTTTAATCAAATCTTTGTGGCTTGTTTTTTTTCCTTTTAAAATCAAACGTGTGTCATAGTAGTTTGTGTTGAAAAGAAAAAAGAAAGACCGACGGATTTGACGTTGTGCTATGTAGTGTACGATTGAAGACGAGCCAAGTTTAGTTATAAAATACAACAACATAAAAAGTAGCCGAACAAATATCCGCGCCACGAAAATAGTCACGGCGCCACGATTACTCTCGGCACCCTATAACTCATTATTGGCATTTTTTATAATCAAACCTTTGCGGCTTGTTTTTTTTTTATAATCAAACATGTGACATTAGTAGTTCGTGCAGAGAAGGGAAAAAAGAAGGACATACAGCCGGATTTCAAGTTGTGATGTGTATTGTATGATGGAGGATGGGCCAAGTCTAGCTATAAAACACAACAACAAATGAAATTTAATAAAAAAAATAGTGCCAATAGTAAAATGGTAGTGCCAATAGTACCCGCCTCTATTTATTTTGAGTTTACTTGAATAATCATTTTGCTCTGGGTAGCTATATTGAACTTATTGGTCGCGCAAGAATGATGTATTTAGGTGGCTTCTATCGGCAACACGAAAATACTCACGGTGCCACGTTTACTCGGTACCACTATAAATCAATATTGGCACGACATTAAATATTTTTATTATTTCGAATAGCATAACGTCAGTGGAACCGACACCCGTTTGCGTTACGAGCGCCGCTGAAACTGACGTTGGTTTGCAATCCAAACGTCGGTGACATTGATTTTACAGTTACAAATTTGTCATTGGTGCACAACCTTAGACCCGCTCACGTTGTCAGCGAAAAAAAAAGGTCAGATATTTGTTCGCACGTAACGCAGTTTCAAACAACGATTTGGTGGTACGTTAAAGTAAATGAAAAATATTTTAAAAAATGTGTCAATAGTAAAATGGTAGTGACAATACAACCCGTAGAACCCACCTCTATTTATTCTGAGTTTAATTGAAGAATCATTTTTTATATTTGCTCTGTCTAGCTATATTGAACTTATTGGTCATGTAAGGATGTATGATGTATTTATGTGGCTTCCATCAGCACAACGAAATTACTCACGGCGCCCTATAAATCACTCTTGGCACGACGTTGAATATTTTTATTATTTCGAACAGCATAACGTCAGGATTACATGTTTCTATTAATGTATAATGCTTGAGAAATACACATCTGCTGGGAATTTGAGGTGATGCACTCCTCTCTCCTATGTTTGGTTGTTATGTTCATAGTTAACTTTATGTATGTGATCTGTTGATCCTTTCTGTGTGTGTATCTAAGACTTTAAAACTTAGCTTATATCTAGGTTTTGCAGGCTATGGAACTGCCTTCTACCTCTGAAAAGTATGTTATTTTCATTAGAACTGCCGTGATGTGTCTCACGTCGTTTTTTTGTTTTTTGTTTTTTTTTTTTGTGTGTGCGTGAGGGATTCACTTCATTATAACACCACTCCATTAAAGCGGCACCATTTCCATTACGTTTAGTCTGCCTTCTAGATTTGGGCCGATTTTTTCCGTTCGGTGTCTTCTTTTTAATATTATCGTTGGTAACGAGTTATGCTGGGGCCCACCGTGCCTTGCACGGCTCAATTCCATTAGTACTAATATGAAGACGGCCCCAATGCCCCTTTAATCTCCCATGTCTATTAATCCTATTCTTCTAGTACTCCCGCCTAAAAGAGTTATGGTTTAACAATTCTTTAAAGTTTATACTAAGTGAAGAATTGTGATTTATCCGATTCATCATATCAACCCTTAATATCATATACAAGAAAGATGAATATATATATATATATATATATATATATATATATATATATATATATATATATATATATATATATATATATATATATATTGTGATATAAGCAAATATAATAGCACATTTACTAACACCAATTGATTTTAGTAGAGCGGTAAAGCGTTTGATCCTAATATGGTAGCAAAGAAGAAGATCCTGAGTTCAAGCCCCGGTTATAGCACAATTAAAAACAAAAACAGAAAAAAACCAAGTGTTTGGCCTACTCTCTTCTTATAGGCCCACATTTCCCAAAGAAAAAAAACAAGTCAAGTGTTAGACTTTACTCTTTCATTATAGTGTGGCACTGAGGAAAAAAAACAAGTCAAGTGTTAGACTTTACTCCTTCTTATAGCCGCGGCTTGAGGGAGTGTGATATAAGAAAATATAGTAGACTTCACTCCCTTCTTATAGGCTCACACTTGAGGGAGTGTGATATAAGGAAATATAGTAGCACCTTTATTAACACCAATTGATTTTCGTAGAACGGTAAGTGCAAAGTGTGATATAAGGAAATATAGTAGCACCTTTATTAACACCAATTGATTTTCGTAGAACGGTAAGTGCTTGATCTTAATATATTGGTCGTATTATACTTTCTCTTCTTCCAAGCGTTGTGCAAATAAAAATAAATTATCATGTTCACTCAAAAAATATATCATATAACTATCATTACAACTCCGGTTAGAAGATAGAATCACAAGAGATTAAAATAGATTTCAAAAGATGAGATAAACTTATATTGTCAAGATATAGTTGTAGTGAATTTAAATGTTAAGTTTACTTTATCATAATTTTCTTTATCTACCAGACTATGATTTTATTAAAAATATAAGTTGTATCTACGATTGATTCATTCAATATGGAAAACAATCTAGAGTCTTTGTTTTTTTCATTGTGCTTCAAATCTTTTATGGTATCGAGATCCAAGGTGAAGGTTCCGGTGCCTAATTTCCACAATTTGAAGGAAATATCATTTCTACGGAATGTAAAATGTCAATTTTTATTACCTCGAAAAATGGATGAAATGAGATGGTACATGATGAAAATCAACAAAACACGTGTGTTATGGTTAAGGTGATGGGTTGGGTGTGGTAGGTTGGGTGGGATAAGGTGGAGGATATGGTTAGATGGGTGGTGAAAAAAGACTGGGTAAGGTAGAGTGGGTGGGAGGGTATGGTAGGGTGGATGTGATGGTGTAGGGTATAGTGGTAGAGTAAGGCAAGACATGTTAGGGATGGATAAAGGAGTGGTGGTAAGGTAATGTAAGATGAGTTGGGGTTGGATAAACGAGTGGTATAGTATGACTAGGTAAGGTGGTTGGAGAGGTTGGGTGAGTGGTTGGAAATTTAGGGTGGGGTAGGTTGGGTATGGTAGGATGAAGTAAGGTATGGCAGGGTCATGAAATGTGATGGGGTGAGGTGGGGGTATGGTTTGATGGGATATGGTGTTAAGGTAAATTGGGTTAGGGTAATGTGGGTGGTGGAGTAGCATATGAAAGTAGATAAGGTGATGGTAGGGTGGGAAGTGACAAATGGTGATGTATGGTAGAGTGGGTGATGGGGTAAAGTTGGGTATGATACGGTGGATGAGGTATGGTGGCAGGGCATTGTAGAAAAGAGTGAAGTAGTGGGGTGGGGTAAGGTATATGGGCGGTGAGCTGATTTGTAGGGTGGGCCATAAGTAAATAAAGGTGGTTTATGGTAAGATAAGGTAGGGTGGATACAATAAGGTGGTAAGGTTGGTGGGGGTGGGGTGGGGTAGGATGAGGTAAGATGGATGGTAAGGTACGTAAGGCTACCCACCCTACCATTTTCACCCTACCCCACCCCTTACATATCACATCCTATGCACCCTACCCCATCTTACCTTACCTTACCTCACCCACCATACCTCACATCACCCCTTATCATTTAGTGTGTCTACCCACCCTACCCCACCCCTTACATATCACATCCTATGCACCCTACCCCATCTTACATTACCTTACCTCACCCACCATACCTCACATCACCCCTTATCATTTAGTGTGTCTTCTATTAAGGAATTTGTTTCTTTACATTCTTTTACGTTCCATACAGGTAATAGAATGAACTCATTTAATTTAATTTCATTCGACTTGATTTCATTTCATTCGATTCATGCGAAACGATCGCCCCGTTAGCCTTTTAGTCTAACATTTTTTTAGTCTAGAAGTTTATTGTAAAAAATATGTTTTTCTTCTTCTTGTCTTGAATCGGGATCCGGTTTGTATTGTTTAAACCTCTATTTATCCTTCCCTGACTTGTCAAGTTTTAGGTCCATTTGTCAAATAGATGGTTATGGCGTCTAATAACATATATTGGATTAAATATTTATTTTTGACATTCATTCTATCTCCGATTTTTCTTTAGATGCAACGGATCGAGAAGACAAATCCAATGCTACGGGTTTCAAATGGAGGCAACAAAATCACACAAAACACAACCAGACCCTAAGAACAGCCGGAATACATGCACCGATAAATCAATCTAAAAAAAAATCTCCAGAAGAGCCAAAAAAAGACATGCACTGAAAAGTCAATATCAATCAGCCATTGTAGATGCCACAAACATAAAAAGACATCGGAGGAGCCGGAAAAAACGTGCGCCAACAGTCAAGATCAATCATCCGTTTGAGATTTCTCTGCAAATAATCTCAAACCAAACTCACTCTCCTTTTGAGAGAGATTTCAAAAAGATAAACTCACCAGAGACATGAATGAAGTTTAAAGTATAAGAGGATAAAATTGTAGTTGATTTGAATGTTAAGTTTATCTTTTTTTTTATTTTTTTTTTATTTTTTTTTTTTTTTTTTTCAGATATGAAATATACACACGCACGCACTTTTGTTCTTACTAGCATTCGAATCCGAAATCTCTGAATTAAAGACCACAGCATTTACCGCTGGACCGATGCCTTATTGGCAATTGTCTTTATCTTTTAGACTGGGATTTTTTTATAATTATAAATATCAGGTGCATTCTACAATTGATTCATTCAATAAGAAAAACAATCCAGAGTCTTTATTTTTCGTTGTGTTTCAAGTTTTCTTTACTCCATGAGATAATAAGGCCAAAAACCTATTGAGAAACTTTAGTTACATATCTAAACTGTTCTTACCGTTTCTCGGTAAAAATAAAAATATTCAGTCCTTATTCTCACAGCTAGTTTTACGTAGCATTACTTAGGGGTATTGTTAATGACATCATGGTCGATCTACTCGGACATAACATTTCGTGCAAATTTCGACGTTACAGAGGTCGATTTCTATTTTCAACCCCTCTAGAATCGAATTTTGTGTATAAATTCAACCTTGAAGTTTCAACCACTGTAAAGTCGAAATTCGTACGAAGTGTAGTGTCCGAATAAAATGATTGTGGTGCCATTAACCATGTCCAATACCTAATTGGGATCACTTCGAATATGTAATACAATACAATATTAAAGTAACCTCATTGAACACATGTAAATCACTTTGGGGATTAAAGAAAATGACTAATTATTACAGCCTTGTTGGCCACTTGGCCAAATGTCAAAGGCCAGCACATATCATTTAACAAATCGTTTGCATATAAAAAGTAGGTATTGTTTCTTCTCCATCAGAACTGGATTCTTCTAAATTCATTCATCAACCAAAAAAGGGATTAAAAAAGAAATGGCTATCGTTTCTTCAAAATCCAACTCTAATTACCACATCAGATCAATAAGTTTGCCTAACAGAACACATCCCACAACTCAAACAGTTGAAGTGGAATTGGAAAAGATCAAATCTTGGGAACAAGAATCATCAAGCAGTACTAGTGCAGGGTCAATCTGCTATGGCCTAACAGGTTTGCAAGATTTGTATCACTGCATAGATGATCTTCTCAACTTGCCTTTAACAATTGATGCCCTTTTTCGTCAACAAAACCGAAAATGGGTTGATGAATTACTAGACATATCTATCAGAATTCTTGATATATGTGGCATGGCAAAGGACATAGTTTCACAATGTAAAGAAAATGTTAGAAATCTTCATTCATCTCTAAGGAGAAGAAAAGGATCTAATTCCACAAGCATATCCAAGTACTTTGCAATCAGAAGGAAAATGAAGAAAGATGCTAAAAGATCAATTTTGGGTTTGAAGCAAATAGATCAGCAGATCAATGATTCTGATCCATTAATGGTGGATAATCTTGATGATCATGTCTTATTATCAGTTATAAGGGTTCTACAAGAAGTGAATTCAACATGCATCTCGATTTTCCAGGCAGTCTTGAAGTTTTTATCTGTAAAATCTTGCAAGCAAAAGTCAAAGAAATGGACTATAGTTGCAAGATTAGTGCAAAAGGAGAAAACAGGAACTGAAGATCAACAAATCCAAGGATCAAATGAAATCGAAAATGCGGATGCAGCATTACGATGCCTATGCGAAAATGATCAGATTGAAACAGAACAAGTACACATTGTGCAAAACAGGCTGCAAATTTTGGAGGGTTCACTTGAAGGCATTGAGAATCAGTTGGACTTGATGTTTAGGTGCCTAGTTAGATCAAGAACCACAATCTTAAATGTGCTCTCATGTTAAATCCCATTTGGACTTGTTTATTAAGTACATGAATTAATTGCCAGTTTAATTGCTGGTGTACATATGAGCTACATATTTTGAGAGATAAACCTACATAAATATATGTAAAAAAGATTAAGTTTCCACTTGAAGTTTCAAACAAGATTAAGTTTCCACTTAAAAATGTTATAGATTACGGTAAATAGTAAAGTAGGGATTTTAACACTTTTGCTCCCTCATGTTTTAGATTTGTTTCAAAATGCCTATTATGTTTCTGAATGACAATTTTGATCCCTTATGTTTGTATTTTGTTTCAAAATTAAGACAATTACCTAATTAACCAACTAAGTTAACATCGACTAAACGTTTGATCCAACGTGGCAGCCACGCATGCTTTCATATCATCTCTAAACGATTAAACATTGACATTAAGAAAATTTAAATACCTTGTAGAGATTTTTTTGTAATGCAGTTGTGTCAATTTGAGGGAAAGAAATTATGGATTTGAAAGAGGAATGAGGGGAATGTCTTTAGATGGGATATGAAAACATATGTGCCTACCAGGTTGCATCACCAAACGTTTAGTCGACGTCTAATTAAGTAATTGTCCTGAATTGAAACAAAATACAAACATAAGGGACCAAAAGTTCCATTCAGAAACATAAGGGCTCAATTTGTTTTGGGTTGAAGTTTTTTTGGGTTTTTTTTAGATAAAGTGATTGAAGGAATGATTAGAAAGTTAATATATTTTTTTGAAATTTGTGTAGATTATGATTTGAATGGTGAAACAAAATACAAACGTAAGGACCAAAGTGTCATTCAAAAAACATAAGAATTATTTTTGAAACAAAACTAAAACATGAGGCAGTAAAAGTGTCAAAATCCCTAGTAAAGTATATGACAGGTTTAACTGTTTAAGCGGGGGCGTCCCTTGGGGGGCCAACGGGGTCATGGCCCACGGCCCCCAAAATCGATGAATTTAAGGGCTCCGTCAATTTTTTACCCAATAACACATATATTTTGTAATTTTACATTGAGTTTCAATAACCTACCGACCAGCAATGTATCGCTCTGGTGCTGAGCACTAGGGTATAACTTGGTAAGTAACTAGGGTTTGAGCCCTCTTAGGGTCAAAAAGGATACATGTTTAAAGACCTTTTTTTCTATAAAAAAACATACCAATCCAAAACCCAAGAGCCTGTCCGCAAACCAATCCAAAACCCAAGTGCCTGTACGTAGATTTTTTTTTGTTACTGTTTTTTTTAGGGACTAATTTTTTTTTTTTGTTGTCTCGAGTCTAAATTTGAACATCGACGCTCTGAGTTTAAGCAACACATAAACATCACAAAACGGTGTCTCATTGGGAATTCATGAGTGTCACCATTGGATCGATACATAGTTATTAAAGCACTAGACGAAGCCTAAGGCAAACTTGGGATTACCCTGGCGTGGCGTGCAGCCACGCATGCTTTCATATCATCTCTAAACGATTAAACATTGACATTAAGAAAATTTAAATACCTTGTAGAGATTTTTTTGTAATGCAGTTGTGTCAATTTGAGGGAAAAAAATTATGGATTTGAAAGAGGAATGAGGGGAATGTCTTTAGATGGGATTTGAAAACATACGTGCCTACCAGGTTGCATCACCAAACGTTTAGTCGACGTCTAATTAAGTAATTGTCCTGAATTGAAACAAAATACAAACATAAGGGACCAAAAGTTTCATTCAGAAACATAAGGGCTCAGTTTGTTTTGGGTTGAAGTTTTTTTTGGAGTTTTTTTTTGGGTTTTTTTTAGATAAAGTGATTGAAGTAATTATTAGAAAGTTAATATATTTTTTTGAAATTTGTGTAGATTATGATTTGATTGGTGAAACAAAATACAAACGTAAGGGACCAAAATGTCATTCAAGAAACATAATAGTTATTTTTGAAACAAAACTAAAACATGAGGGACTAAAAGTGTCAAAATTCCTAGTAAAGTATATGACAAGTTTAACTATTTAAGCAGGGGCGTCCCTTGGGGAGGCCAACGGGGCCATGGCCCACGGCCTCCAAAATCGATGAATTTAAGGGCTCCGTCAATTTTTATCCAATAACACATATATTTTGTAATTTTACATTGGGTTTCAATAACCTACCAACCAGCAATGTATCGCCCTGGTGCTGAGCACTAGGGTATAACTTGGTAAGTAACTAGGGTTTGAGCCCTCTTAGGGTCAAAAAGGATACGTGTTTAAAGACCTTTTTTTTTCTAAAAAAAACATACCAATCCAAAACCCAAGTGCCTGTAGGTAGATTTTTTTTTTTTTGTTACTGTTTTCTTTTTTTTGAGGGACTAATTTTTTTTTTGGTTGGCTCGAGTCTAAATTGAACATGGACGCTCTGAGTTTAAGCAACACATAAACATCATGAAACGGCGTCTCGTTGGGAGTTCATGAGTGTCACCATTGGATACATAGTTATTAAAGCACTAGACGAAGCCTAAGGCAAACTTGGGATTACCCTGGCGTGGCGTGGCTTAGCCATGCTAGGAGATTGTGGAAAAAGATGAGAAACGAAAGCCAATAGACGAGAAGATAAGTAAAGTTCAATAAAAATGACATTCCTACCAAACAAATATTCAAATATGCCTTATGAGCACCGTAATCGCTCCAGCTACGTCAAACCAATTGCAAGCGCCATCATATGTAGTATGTCGCGAACCACCTAATGATCAAATAAACTAGCGATGCATGCATCAACTTAGACAGGTGTACTAGTTAGTCAAAAGTTTCATCATGTGCACGCAACCTTTTTTTTGTACAACGTCTTGCTAAGGAGGCGACCCTTGACTACTCTCTAGGCGTTAAGACCTCAATTAATTAACTCGCCTAAGGGAGCACCTTGACAACTATGATTGGATATAATTTGGGGAGATATTAGGCATCGAATCATATGAAATGCTAATTATCTACCTCGTAATCAACTTAAGCTTCAACTTAAGGAATTCTTATTGATAAAATGTTTTAAATTTATTTTATTTTAAGAAGAAAGTAGTTTCTCATTTAAAAAAATAATACAATATATCATTTATACACGCATTATCGTGTGCCTATATGTATGTTCATGTGAAAGAGAGTAACCATGTCATGACATTAGTGACACCATTTATAATAGTTCTTAAACAAATAAGAAAGCAACAAAATTTGAGGCGATGAACTCTGCTCTGATATCATAATAAATTATTATCTAATTCAAAAGTGCAAACTATTAGAAGAAGTGCAGTTTATCATTTTCACATTTTCAAGGATTTCTAGAAAAAGATCACAATATATATACAAATGTCAATATATAAATGATATCACTTGATGTATACATATATAATTCATCTATAACGCAAGGTCGAATTAAGTTGTCATTGATTGGGAGGCATTGGGCATACCTTCCAACTCATTGATGGGAAGCTTTGGGCCTTAACAATAATCTTGCCAAAAAAAAATAATGTTTAGCAATAAATAACATAACTACCATAAAATTCAATGCTATATTTGCACATTGCCTGTGATCATTGATGAGATGTTTATGGCTTAACTGCTATATGTATTACCTTTTCTCTATTATTCAATGATACATTGGCATTTTATCGGAGTTGAGGTTCGACTTTGCAGATATTGAATCTTATCGGAGTACTCTAAAAATTGGTTTGATATTCATTATGGCACTGTTATAGACACCCTTTTTTCCTTGTAGAGTAGCACCATTCAAAATTCATTATGGCATTGATTTCTTTTTCTTTTTCCGATTTTTCAGAAGTCAAAGGTAGACTATGAAATCGACTTTCAAACTGCCGATTCTGACTATCAACCATATTAAAATTGTTTCAATGATCTAAAATCAGCTTTAAAATGTCAATTGTGTATAGGATGTCACATCATTAAGTTTGGGTGGAAACTCCCACTAAAAAAACAGACCTTTTTGTGTAATATTTCGTCACTAAAATTGCTGTTTTCTGTCCTATATCTTTTGTGACGAAACTAATTCGTCACGATGTTCCTTGACTATGCAGCGACGCTAAAGGCGCCTATTTTGACGATCAGAGTATTGGTCACTAAAGAAGTTCGGTCGACTAATCTTATGTTTTTCGTTTACAAAGCTTTTCAGTTCTTTCATGACAAACCTTTATTTTTGTCACCAAAAGGTTTTTCGTGTGACGATTTATCACTAATTCATGTTGTTACCCAAAGGTATAAACACATTAATTTTACAAGAACCTTTAATGTTTGACAAATGCTTCGTCACTAGAAGTCACAATTTTCGAAAAATAAAAATAATAGAAAATTAGATTATTATTATTATTATTATTATTATTGTTGTTGTTGTTGTTGTTGTTGTTGTTGTTGTTGTTGTTGTTGTTGTTGTTGTTGTTGTTGTTTAAATAATAATAATAATGGACACATACATAATAAACTATTAAACATTTAATAAATAGAGATAAGGAGCTTAAAATGCATTTTTAATATAAAATAAATAAGCATGACACATAATTTGAAAAACTTGAAGAAAAAAAACAAAATAAAATTGGCTTGACAATAATACCCTTCCATTATTAATAATAAAATGAACGCCACGAACACAATGAGAGAGCGCTTGGCAAAAAATGGATACTTTAAGTTCTTATTTTTTTTTTTTTTTTAAAATAAACAAGCGCAACTTTTGATTTATAACTCCGATCATCGAAATTCTTTTTTTTACACCAAAATTCATATTTTTTTCCTCTTTATTTTGATATCTCAAATGATACCCTTTCAATGTAACTTTTGAAATCAGAAAATCATTTACATTAATCGTAGCGTTTTTTATAAAGGACCGTAACTTTTGATTTAGAACACCGATCATCAAAATTCTTTCACCAACGTTCAGATTTATTCTCTTCATTTTGATATCTCATATGATACCCTTTCAACATAGTTTTTGAAATCCGAATTGAATTTATCGCAACGTTTACACTAACACAAGAATAATAATTAACTAGATATGATGATGTACTCCAAACGTTCAATAGCATCACGCCTGATCTAAAACATTTAAATAAAATACTAGTAGTTTCAAGAAAAAATAGATTTACGATAACCAGCTAACTAGTAGTATGTAAATGCAACATATAGCTCTTGTGGCATGTGATGAATTTGAATTTTCTTGTGTAATTATAATGAAACAATCTATCAAAAATGCTTGATATCGTAATGAAACATTCTATCAAAAATTATGGAGATGCTACTCCTGTGGAATCAAGAGAATAAAAGCCTACTAATATTGGATATAATCAATAAGCCTATCAGGGAACTAAAACATTCTTCAAGTGCTTAAAGACCAAAAGAGATTGTTTTACCATCTATGGACCTTTATCCTTCAATCCCGGACCACAACAAACTTCATGAAAGATGTACGCAAGAACAGAAAATGCATTAAATAGCAGCAACTAAGCCTCATCAATAGCGAATCCAGGCTCCTCAATTTTTCTAAAGACAAAAAAACACCAGCATTGCCTCACCATTTTCAATCAACAGCCTTCAATCACCTGGGTCAAAACCTAGTGCTGTTAAATGAATAGAGCCGTTCACGAATAAGCTCGTGTTCGGCTCGTTAGTATCTAATCGTTCGTTTGTTTAGTTTAACGAACCAAGCTTGAACAAGATTCTAAGCTCGTTTCATAAACGAACGAACACAAACATACTCGTGAACGTTCGATTATGTTCGCAAACATGCTTATATAGATAAATCAATGTACAACCTAACTCTAACTCATTAGACGATAAGACATTTATTAATCTAATATATACTTTAGAGTAATTTTATAGAATCACTACAAAAAAACAGCAGTTTTGCGACGGAATTTTTGCGACGGACTTTATTTCCGTCGCAAATTTACGCTTCTTGACGGATGTTTTATTGTTTCTTGACGGACATTTGGCGGGACCAATTTTTCCACTTGGCGGGCAAGTTTGCGACGGAATTTTTATTAAGTTGCGACGGAATATTTAATAAAATTTTATAAAATTATTTTATTATTCTCAATTTATATGTTTATGACGGAATTAGGGTTATTTTGCGACGTACATTAAATTCCGTCGCAAAGCGGCGATATCAATCGCAGATCCCTTTTCTTCCTCATTTCTCTTCTTCATTCCCCCTCTTCTCACCCGCCGCCCCGCCCTGCTTGAAGCTCTTCCGCGCCACCTCCTCCCACCACCGCCAGACCACCCACAGGTATGCTCTTCCCTCCCCTCCCACCCCTCTCCCAGGACCCGATTCCCCCATCCCCTCCCCGCCATGGCATATATATATGTATGTATATAAATTTTTTTTTTATATATATATATATATATATATATATATATATATATATATATATATATATATATATATATATATATATATATATATATGTATGTATGTATGTATGTATGTATATGTATATATATATATTTGTATATGTATGTACATTTTATTTTTTTATATATATATATTTTTTTTCAATTTATATTGTATATATATATATATATATATATATATATATATATATATATATGTAATATGTAATTTTGTATATTGTAGTATGTAATATATTTTTTTTTTTTTTTTTTTCATTTTTTATGTTTTTTTTTAAAATATTTGTTTATATAGTGTATCATATGTAGTATAGATTTATAGATATATATGTGTAGTAATTATAAGTTAGAAAATGCTTACTTATGTGTATTAGTTAGATAAGTTAGGAAAATGCTTAAGTATGTGCAAAGCCGGATGTTGGTTGAATTGGTTGAATTGGTTTGTTGAATTGGTTTGTTGAATGCTTAACTATGTGCAAAGCCGGATGTTGGTTGAAAATGCTTAGTTTAGAAACCGGATGTTGGTTGAATTGGTTTGTTGAATTTGGATTGAAATGATGATAAGTATGTGCTTACATGATAAGCATAACATACATAAGGTCCTCAAAGTGGTGCTGCTTCCTACCCGTTTGGAAAATGGTGCTGGGGTACTTTGTTATCCGGCAAAGCCTCCGAATTATTTTGACGTCGAACCTTTGACCATGAATCAAAATTTAGGTTATAGTGTTGTTAGTTTCATAGTAAGTTGAGTAAAACTCGAGTTTGCAAAAGTATTGAGACAACCTTCAAAGACTATTGTTAGTCTCATATTTTGTATGATATGATGTGTAGGATTGAAAATGAAGAGAATAGAACGTAGTTGGATGTACGAGAGGTTGGATGCTAACAAGAAATTTAACCCGGTATTTGTGAATGGTGTGGAGGAATTCATAAAACATGCAAAGCAGTTAGATTCGTTTCGGGCAAATAATGGAATGATGAAGTGTCCATGTAGTAAGTGTAAGAACACTAAATTTTCGATCGAACATGACGTGAGATTACATTTAACTAAATATGGGTTTTGCGCAAACTACTATGATTAGGTGTGTCATGGTGAAGAGTTTCCCATTCCGATCAACGTTCAAAGAAGAACGGAATGTGAACCCTTATCGGGACATGGTTAATGACGCATTACGTGATAGGATTGATCACGTAAGAAAGAATTTCTTAACCAAGAGAGAACAATGAGACACCAAACCACCTGAAGTTGCGGCGTTTTTTGAAATCTTTGAAAACGCAGAGGAACTTTGTATGTGATAGAAGTAGTGTCTCCGTCTTTATAGCGGCTTCTAGGTTGCTCACTTTGAAATGTGATCACAACCTCTCTCACAAATGCGTTGACGGGGTTACCGGTTTGATAGGAGATATTCTTCCGAAGAATAACTTAATGACCTCGAACTTCTATCAAACCAAAAAGTTGTTAAAGGCATTAGAGCTACCCTATGAGAAAATACACGTGTGTCCCGCGGGGTGTATGTTATTTTGGGAGGAGGACGCGAAATCTGGACAAGTGTCGGAAGTGTGACCATGATCGATATAAACCGAAACGAACGCAAAGAGGTCAACGTGTGCCTAACAAAGTGATGACTTATTTCCCGATTGGACCTAGACTCCAAAGGTTGTGCGCCACGAAACATATAGGCAAGGAAATGAGGTGGCACGCGGAAAACCCCGGACAGACAAGTGGTATAATGGCCCACCCAAGTGACGCTGAAACTTGGAAGCATTTTGACCAAATGCACCTGAGTTTGCTAAGGAGCCTAGAAATGTGCGGTTAGGACTTTGCACTGACGGTTTTGCACCTTTTGGTAATTTTGGGAAGAACTACTCTTGTCGGCGATCCATGGTTACACCATACAATCTTCCGCCTGGTTGTGCATGAAAAGACAGGTTTATATTCTTATCGTTGCTTGTACCAGGGCGAAAAATCCGAAAGGAAACCTCGATGTTTATTTGCAACCATTGATTAAGGAGTTGAAGCAATTTGTGGGAAGCAGGGTTGTTTACTTACGATGTATCCACAAAATAGAATTTTCATACGAGTGGTCGCACTAATGTGGACTATCAATGATTTTCCTGCGTATGGCATGTTATCCGGGTGGACTACGGCCGGTGTGAAAGCTTGTCCCTATTGTGGTGATGGAAACAAGTCATTCGGCTCAAACATAGTGGTAAATGCACTTGGTTTGATTGTCATCGCGCTCCTCAAGACCATATTTTTCGCAGCGATAAAGGTTTTTGAAGTCCAAACAAGATGAACACGCGACTCCACCCCGTAGATTGAGTGGTGAGGAGGTATGGGAATTTGTACAACACCTACCAAGCATCATTGATGGCTCGGTTCGGACTTGAAATGGCTTAAAAACTTCAAGAATGGTTGGTGGAAAAGAAGCATTTTTTGGGATCTTCCGTATTGGAAAACATTGCTTCTTTCCGACATTGCCTGGATGTGATGCATATTGAGAAAAACTTCTTTGAAAAACCGATTGACACGGTTATGGACGTTAAAGGCAAACCGCTTGTGGTCCAAAATCGCTAAAGATTTGAAAGAGCTTTGCGTAAGCGCCCGATTGTACACTTGTTCTTGACAAGCGAAAAGAAAAGTGTTGTGTGAATGGGTCACCAAGTTGAAATTGCCTGACGGTTATGCTTGAACCCGAGTAGGTGCGTAGATCATGATCAATACATTCTACGTGGTTTGAAAAGCCATGATTGTCACGCGTTTTATGGAACGTTTGTTGCCGCTTGCCCTTCAAGAATTGATTCGAAAAATGAGTGGAATGCATTGACCGAGATAAGTCAATTATTTCGAGACTTGTGTCTTTGCTACCCTAAAAATAGAAGACGTGATTCGTTTAGAGAATAACATTGCTGAGATTATTTGCAAGTTAGAGAAGATTTTGCCTCCAGCGTTTTTTAACTCGATGGAGCATTTACCGGTACACTTGCCGTATGAGGTCAGAGTTGGTGGTCCCGTGCAATATCGATGGATGTATCCATTCGAAAGGTTTTTGAATCACTTAAAACAAAAGATTGGTAACAAAGCTTTCGTAGAGGGATCAATATGCAATGCGTATTTGTTGGAAGAGATTTCAAACTTACATTCTATGTATTACGATGATCATATTGAAACAAAAGCAAAGAATCTTCTTTGTTGGTGAGACTTCGCATCGCAATCGTTTCGTGATTTACCTGAGTTATTCCGTGATCATAATGGTACAACAACCGGGAAGTGCAAGACGAGGTTCTTGGATAATAAAGAATATGACTTTGTGCACAAGTCGTATTGTCTAATCACAAATCATGAAACCGTATGAATCAAAGTACTCATCATTACTACATATATACAATGCTTAACAGTTTTTTCTGAACAAATATACATTAACTGACAAAATGATTCATTCTTAGATTGTTCGAGCAATTTATTCGTGTTCAACAGCCTCAATTGACCTCGACAGATATTTGGAATAAACATGAAAATGAATTTACCAAATGGTTTGCACAACAAGCATCATTGTTGAATGATGATTTGCTAAAAGCTTTGGCAAGTGGTCCTTCTCGTCAAGTCAAAACTTGGAAACGTTATTCGATTAACGGCTACAACTTTCGGACATTCAACCGGGCAACTGATATTGGTAAATCTTCAGTCACAACGGAGTTTGTGTCGGTTCCACGGAAGGTGCCGACTATTATGGCACTTTAAATGAAATCATTGAGTTGGTGTATTATGGAGCTTCATTGCCTACAAAAGCCGTATTGTTCAAATGTGATTGGTTTGATAATTCTAAACGGGGCATGAATGTGCATAAAGATTATAAGATAGTTGAAGTTCATCGTGGTAGAAATATGGCGCTTATGATCCATTTGTTCGGCTTATCAAGTCGAGCAAGTCTACTATGCTCCATATCCAAGTTTGAAAAAGACAAAGATCAATGGTCGGTTGTTTTCAAAACAAAGGCAAGATCGACTATCGATGCTCCGTCGAGGAAACCGTTTCCAAGAACAAGTGATCAATGATGTTTCCCGATTATCTCGATCTTCTTAACATTGTCCACCAAGATCTTGATGTCGATGTTGACTCCGATGTTGGGGATAATGACTTGGATGATGATGAGATGGCGGATTTCATTCAACAAGAAGATGGAGAGGAAGAAGAATCGGTTGATGATCTAGATCTTCGATGAAGAGGAGGAAGAACTCTTCCATTCTAGTAGTGATAGTGAATAATAATGTATTAAATATTTTATTTTCTCATCATTCTTTGAATAATAATGTAGTAAACATTGTAATTTATTATTAATTAGTATAATTGCATTTAGATTAGTATAAACGTCATTTTCTCATGTCAAATAGATGTCGGGTAGAGGTAGAGGTGTAGACGCGGTAGGGGTAGTTCCCCCTCCCGGGCGTCTTCCTCCACACAACTCACGGTTTGGATGATGAGATACACCAGATGACCGAGGAGGATTTGGGTGTCATTGTTAATGGTGACCTTGGTTTGCCGTTTTTAGATCCCGAGGGGAGATGGGTAGTTGATACATATCTTGCTTTAATTTGTTTGTATTTTTATTTATATTTTGATTAACCAAATATATTAACAACTTATTGTTTTCAATATGACAAGTTTACCGACAACTATGTCAAGAAAATGGCCAAGACCGCCATAATCAGCGGCTTCAACACTTTTGCCACCACGTGGCATAATGCCCGACCAGGAAAATGAGGAAAGGTGGTGGCACGCATTTAGTGGTACGTCGTTCATATAAATATAACTATATATAAATATAACTATAATTATAACTATACATATAACATATATATAACTATGTTGCGTGCTCATTTCAACCGAAATTCGCCACGGCGCTGGTTAGGAAGCTTTTGAGCGGTATGCTATCAACAGGGTCCGTGATTATATGTATCGGGCTCAAACAAACCCCCGTGCTCGGTTTTGGATGACCCTGGATATTCTCCGTCAGTTCGAGGAGTGGATTGGGAGTCCCGTAAGCAATTATTCAATATTTAATTAATAATACTTGTGTTTTATATATATATGTATGTACTAACTTGTTTATCTTATGTCGGAATAGGCATTCAAGGAAACATCTGCGAAAAAGAAGATAAACCCGAGCTTGGATCCGGTGAGGAAGGGAAGATCCACAGGACACATGCTATGGGCGACGCGGGCGTTATCGATTTAAGCTCGGGCCATGGAGGACAATAGAGAAGTGCCCTATCGGTCGGAGATCTGGTGACTAGTTCAAGAAGAAGAAGTCGGGCAACTTCGCCTCGAGGAAGTTTGAGAAAATCTTGGTACGTTATGTATTCTAAATATTATATATATCATGTAATTATTGTTACTAACAAATTTATATCATACTTCTGAGACGTCTTCACCTCGAAGAAAGCGAAAGCCCAGAGAGACGCAGACTGACACCCTCATCGACGAGTCGCGTCTTTATTACGGCTTACCGGTGGTTACGACAAGAAAGGAGAGTTTTTGGCATGAGGTCACCGCCTCCATGTACTTCGACAGAACTGCTCTTGCTCGACACTTATCCGGCGAGACATACTCTCCGGGCATACTCACCCGTCTCACCTGGGAGATGGCGAGAGAAAGACAGATTAATCTGAAAACACAAAGCGAGGTTGGAGGAGCTAGAGAGAGACAGAAAGTCGGGAAGACAGACTAAGCGCGAGATGGAGGAGTGGATTACCCAAAGATGGTTAGGCGGATACCTCCGGAGGGATGCAACCCGGTACGAGGCGAAGACAGAGATGACCGATCCGATCACGGACCTGGAGAGAAGTGACATAGGTTTAGGTAGTACACCAGTCCGACTGGGTGACATATTGCTTTATACATTTTTATTTATTTTGGCTTATCGTATCCCTTTGACATATCGTTTATCCCTTTGACATATCCCCTATGACATATCGTTTTATTTATTTTGGTATCGTATCCCCTTATATATTGTTGTTGTTGATAGCGGTAGCAATTGTAATGCTCTTTGGGAAAATTATAAGGCTGTTTTGCGGCGGTGGTTTGGCGGTCGCGCAAAGCAACCATAATTTTCGATTAATTTTAACTTTTGCGACGGAAATATTCCGTCGCAAAGTTGCATTTGCGACGGATATGTAAGATCTAAAATAAAAAATTATTTAATAAAAAATATTTGCGACGGATTATACAATTTTTGCGACCGATTATACAATTTTTGCCACGGTTTATAAAATATTTGCGACGGATTATAAATTTTTTGCGACGGATTATATATTTTTGCGACGGATTATACAATTGTTTGCGACGGATTTTACATTTTTTTGCGACGGAAACTATCTTTTTAAAAAAAATTAAATACGTTATTATCCGTCGCAACATTCGTCGCAAATAATTTGCGACGGATAAACCGTCGCAAAAACTCGTTTTTGCGACTAAAAAATACGACAAATAAAAACAGTCGCAAATTAGGATTTGCGACGGAATAATCCTAATTTGCGACGATAACCTTCCGTCGCAAAAAGCCCAGTTTTTTGTAGTGAATATTGATAGAGTTGTCACAATGTTTTTCCTACTATAATGTTTAAATATTGCTTTGTATTTTGTTATTTATTCATTTTGAATTAATTTTTTATACGTTAACAAGCCAAACTCGAATTGAGAGGCAAGAATACATGTTGATGCCAAACTCGAACACGAGTTTGAAGAAAATTTCTTTATAAATGAATTGAGTTTGAAAACAATTTTATGTTCGTTTATTAAGCAAACGTTCGCGAACAAACTCGTTACCTTAACGAACCAAGCTTGAACATATTTTTCTGTTCGTTTAGTAAATGAACGAACATGAACAAACTCGTGACCTAAACGAACAGAGCTTGAACAAGTGATACTTGGTTCGGCTTGGCTCGTTAACAGCACTACCAAAACCACACCATAACAAATAGTGGAATGCAAGGAAAAATTAAAAACCAAATAAAGATACCATATGCCTGCAATAACAGCTTTTACTAACAATGCATAGCGATGTTAACACTAACAGTAACAGTAACAGAATAACAAAACTAATGTATTAGAAAGATCAATGATATGAACCAAGTGAACAACTCACTTAAGGCATTACTCCATTTAGGTACATCATCCGAAGACCGACTCAAAAACAGCCTCAAAATAGCTCAATATCTGGCTCATTTAAGGCTCATTTAAAGCTCAATTCAAGGGACTACTTCAAGGCACACATATGTCAGAAATTCAGCCAAGTATCTCAATATATAGCATTAAAATCAGCCGTATAAACTCACAATTCACTCAATCGAAGGCATCTCGATTGCATCAATTTTCATTTCAACTTGATTCGTTTATCAATCATATAAAGCGTGTTTGAATCATCACAAGAAATCAAGATAGATTAAGAGTGAATCATATCAATCATTTGTAAAATGTTTTTTCGGGTTTTGCAGTCCTCTACGGCCCTCTACACCCCACGCCACGCTCCCATGAATCGCAACAACCCGCACATGATCGAATCGGCTATTTTAGATTTCAAATATGCCTTCAAATTAAATTTTCTCCTTCAGGATAAATTTTTATTTTTTAGAGCAAAACCATTAGGTGACAAGATGGGAATCATATTAGGCAAGGTGAAATCCAAATTGACCTCAACAATCTGCAAAGACTATTCATAAGAAAAAGAATACGACAAGCAGCCTCCTACAGGCAAAAATATCAAATGCAAATTACAAGCACATATACATTTTCCGGTTACCAGCTTTAGCAAACTGCTAGAAAAACAAGTATACAATAGGTAACTTTGAGGTTCTGATATTGAGTTTAATAAATTTGAAAATACAAGAAAACACATTCCCAAGGTTTCTTTAAAATCAAAGCTTATGGCTTGAAACCAAAACATCACACATTTTCACACCAGATGTCAGAAAGCAAACAATAACAGTAAATCCTAAAATATTGGCTAAAAAAAGGTAAATAACTTACTTTTTTGTAATAAGATGGCCTCATCAATTTTGGGGTCCGTAGAATGCCCAGTGGGTTTCTTAGGATTCTTCCTACTTTTCTTACCCATGAAAGAAAAACAAAAGGAGCAAGAACGAGCAAGCTTGAAACAAAGAGGGCTCAGATTAAGTGAATTGCCGGACTATAAAAAGCCAAGAACCATTGCCACGGCCCACGGGAACAATGATCTTCAATGATTCAGAAAGACGGAAAAAGAGTCGGAAAAACAGGGAAGAAAGAGGAAAAAGTGTGTTCCGATCCAGTTTGTGTGTACTATATTAGGGGTAATTTAGTCTAAACAAAATTATTTTGTCCTTATTACAACTAATAAATGGAGTGTGAATTAAAACCTAATTAGATAGTAAAGGTGGATTATTCCCTAATTTTTTGTACTAAATATTCCCTTAAAAAACAATAATTAACTAGTAATAGACCGGCAAATGGACAGAAGACAATCACCAAGTTACACAGCAAAACACTTTGTGTTTGTTTTACCTTGTAGTTTTTTTGGGAGTTTTTTTACATCACATCACCAATCATTTCTTACAATTCTCCCACCAATCAAATCTTCAACTATAAATAAAAAAATATTAAATTATCTCTCATCATTTCACTTTATCAACTTTATTACATTTTTTACCATTATTTTATTCATTATTTTACTTTATTTCACCAATCATTTCATAATCTACACAAATTTCAAAAAAAAAAAATCTTAACTTTCTAATAATTACTTCAATCACTTTATCTAAAAAAACCCCAAAAAAAACCTCCAAAAAAACTCCAACCCAAAACAAACACAACAATTGTAAAGCAAATAATACTACGATAATGCCAAACAATCCACAGTTAACCCGACGATGGAGTTCACAATGCCCGTCAAGATTCCATGTAGCGAAGGAGGCGGTTTAGACAACTCGATAACCGATACCTAATAGTGTAATCAATAGAAAAGTTCTTAATGTTACGGAATATATTCATTTTAGGAAGTAAATATTGTGTAATATTTTTATTTATATCTGGTAATGATTCTAGTGATTTTGGGCGTGATTAGTGGCCCCAATTCCATTGTAATATGTATATTTATAGCGTTGATAATTGAATGAAATACACTTGGAAAATTATTCCCAAAATTTATCATGGTATCGTAGACACACCGCCGGCCATTGAATCCTAAAATTGCTTCGCTTTTCCGTCTTCTCACCATTTTTTCAGCACCTTGCTTAAAATGGCCGACAATAACGGAAAGCTTGATCCTTTC
This sequence comes from Gentiana macrophylla, assembly GCA_026214975.1. Classification (NCBI taxonomy): domain Eukaryota; kingdom Viridiplantae; phylum Streptophyta; class Magnoliopsida; order Gentianales; family Gentianaceae; genus Gentiana; species Gentiana macrophylla. The sequence goes on along the minus strand of CM047812.1, from coordinate 106,264,392 downwards.
TTGCAAGTGTTTGCCTTGCAAGTAGACCGAAAAAAACTCGATTCGAGAAACCGGAGAAATCCACACCTGTATTGCTCAAATTGTAAGCAATCGAGACACGATGTAAGCACTTGCTACCCGGATTGCTGGGAGGAGCGGAATCGGAAAGGAAAAAACACTGCTGATGTGCTGTCATCTTTTTCCGGCTGTAGGTGTGAGCACCGGTCGTGGCAGAGCTCGCGTAAATGTTGTGCTTGGAAGTGCTGATGCTGAAAACGCAGCAGGAGGAACGTTGCAACAACATCCTTGGCTAATTTGTCAAGTGAACAGGTCCATGTTTTGATTAATATGATTAATGACCAACGGGTAGATCGTATGACGGGTAAGTCCTCCGTTATGTCTTGGATTATTGACACGGGAGCTTCTCATCATGTAACCGGTGAAGAATTTTGTTTGACAAATATTATAAGTGTTCCGCCATGTGACGGTTGGGCTTCCCAGATGGGCACAACTCACAAGCCGTGGCTACTAAAGCGGGCGAGTCTTTCTACGGATAAAATTGTTTTTGACCGTGTTCTTTTGTTCTACATTGTTGTGCAATTTAATATCGGTGTC